>OY744539.1:22226561-22361561 GCA_963556195.1 Sepiola atlantica
GGACATTCCAATAGCATTTGGAATGGAAATGTGTGCACTGATAGAGAGGAAAAGGGGAAAACTGGAGACAATAAAGGGCATGGAACTAACCGACTAAGGGGAGGTGGAAGTGCTAGGCGAACAGGATATTATAAATATGTGGGAGTTCTGGAAGCAGACACCATCAGATCGACAGAAATGAAAGCGAACGTTGAAAAGAAGAAAAGGAAACTCTTGGAAACGAAATTATACAGCAGAAATCTAGTAAAAAGAAAAAACAACACATAAACAGTATCACTAATAAGATACTCTGGTCCATTCATAGGCTGGACTAAAGAAGAACTCAGACACCTTGACCAGAAGATTCGTAAATTAATGACCATGCACAACGCACCATACAAAAGACGATACGTTCATAATCTACGTGAAAAGAAGCGAAGGAGGAAGAGGACTGGTAAGTATATAAGACTGTGTGGAAGACATAAAAAAGCTGGAAAAATATACAACCCAGAACACAGAAAAGCCAATCACCGCAGAAAGAGCCACCGCCCCAATGAACAACTCGGAAAGCACCGAAATAACTACAAAATAACAAGAAAAGTAAAGTGAGAAAAAACAGTTACATGGACGTTTCATAAGACTGACAAGAGAAGAGGCCTACAGAAAATCCTTGGCATAGCTAAGGAAAGGACATCTCTACTAACAGCTGCATAGAGCAATGCGATTAGGACTAACTACATTAAATCAAAAATAGATAAACCTCAGAAAAACAGTACATGTAGACTGTGTGGGCACAGAAACGAAGCAGCAAATCACATAATAAGTGAATGTAGCAAACTAGCTTTAAAAGAATACAAAAACAGACACAACTGCGTGGGAAAGCAGTACACTGAAAACTATGCAAACGACTGCATTTTGAACACGCGGACAAATGGTACAAACATAAACCAGAGACAGTACTGGCAGAAGCAACCCACAAAATCCTTTGAGATGTGGAAGTGCAAACAGCTAAACTCATACAGACAAGGGGACAGGATGTTATACTTATCAAAACGAAGGAAAAATCCAGCAGACCACTGAGTGAAGATTGAGGAGACGTAAAATCGGAGCAACTACACGAAACTTGCCAAATAATTGAAAGGGATATGGAGTATGAAGAAAGTCAATGTAATACCAATAATAGTAGGAGCACTGGGAACAGTCCCCCAAAGATTGGAGAAAAGACTGAGAAATTGGAATCAAAGGGATCACTGAGACGATACAAAGGACGGCAGTGATGAAAACAGCCGCTATTTTAAGGAAAATCCGCGAATGCGGAAATTAACACGCATAAGCTACAAACGGGAATCAATCGCATAGATGTTTCAAAGAGAAAACAAAACCACAGGTAGAACACCACCACATGAACCCAAGAAACAGAAACGGCAAGTAATTTCATAAACGGCTGATACCTCACAAATAGTCGTGAAGGGTCAAGGAGGATCGGAAGACGAGGATGTAGAGCACTAACCAGACCTCCACTGTAAGAGTGCGGAAAGTGCTGGGACTTTGGAGAGGCTTATTGCCACACAAATCCCAGAAGAGACGAATGGTTGTTACCAATGAGAAATCAATGGTAAGCGGCTTATGTGATACCGCAAAGTCATTTGCAATGCTTATTGAAAGGATGTGGAGAGTACTGGAAATCTGGGGAGTCTTGTTGTCACTCAGACTCCAGGGAACACCACCGGTTATTATCAATGAGTAATAACTGACGATGACCTGTATGAGAACTCCTAGTGAGTGCAAAAAATAATAATGATAATTACTAGCCAATCGGAACAAATGAATGATTTATTTCGCCACAGTCTTATGGCGTCACATTCTGTCTTGTGATTAATTAAAAACGTTACTATATGCTAACGAGACCCGTGGAAATTCCACAGTCGTTTGCTTAATCTTTTTTAGATTGCTGTCGCGCTTACAAATATGTTATCTCTATGGACGTCCAGCACGAATAGAGACTAAGTTATTATTGTAACTGAAATTCACTTATCTAAGTATTTAAGTTAATGAAATTTCAGAATATATCTGATTATTTAAAAGGAGTCTATTTCCAATTTATTTGTAGGTGTTTGTGACATATTTACATTTTATAGACTTCCTTGTGGACAGAACAGGTACTACACATTGATCCTATCCCGAAAGCCAAGAAAGGGTATTTTAGTCCGAGTTTCACGTTGTACACAACAGAACATCAGATAAACAATTTAAAATTATTTGTTTTCATTGAATCTTTGGCGATAGGGCAATGCCATCTTTTAAAAAGGAGTGGAGGTGATAACGTACGTACGAACATGATATTGCGTTAACGTGTTATTATATCGATAAGCGTGATTGGGATAGGTATTAGTATTATTGTGTTTATTTTACTGATACTAATGACGAAAATCGTTATATGTTTAAAAAATACAATTGAAACATTTTTGCCATCAAAATCACCAATTTCCTCTCATCAACCTTCACTATTCTAAAAAATACATTTTATTGATTAGTAAAAACGGACATTTTTCTTTCTCCCATTAATTTACATTTTGAGTTTAAGTTATTAAAATGTAAAAAAAAAAACGTAAAAATAATACGATGAGGTGGAAAACTCGGTGGCTATTGTAATTATTATTTAAATTTAAGCAGACGATAACACGACAATAATGTCTGTTCAAAAAAACAGACGACGAATTTAATTACAAATTATTTAAATTAAAACTGACGTGACTAAAGAATTAACGGAGCCGCAGACTCGACGCTATCCATTCTTTTATTTTTGGTTACGTTTCTTCTTTTTGTTTCCGCGCCAGTATTTGGGTTTGTCACTTTGACCGGATGTTGTCAAGAGAATCTTCGATACAATTCCTCGTCTGTCATTTACTAATTTATAAAATTTGTCAACGCTTCGGAACCATGCGCAGACACAAAATAACCGATAATAAAAAGATACACAAATAAAAAGGAATCAACTGTGTCGACATATTGGTTACACCAGTCCTATCAAGTTTAATTGTTTTGATATTGGTGATTGTACGAAGAAAATGTCTTGGGAATACGACAATTGCAATTAGTCTCAAAGTGGTACCCAAAAATGGCCAATGATCTTTTTGAACCCTTTGAGCATTACTCGTTCAATCCATAAAAGCTGCGATCAATATTGTTGTCGTTTGAATATGTTTTATACAATATAAAGTTAGCGGTGTTGGGGAATTATTTTAGTAATTACTAACTTACTATGCACTTTCCTGTAACTTGTTATTGGGTTGTCACTCAAATACAAGGGGAATTGCCTTTTGAAATTTATTGTTCGTTTAATCAACTTTGTCGATATTTTGCCCAGCCATACAATGTGTTGATATTTAATTTATTTCGATTAATTATTTCATAATCAATTTAACTAAACCCATTAATATGCACCAGCAAATTCCTCATCGTGTCATACCTATCACTTATATTATAACGGTAAATATTTAACGACCAAAACAACTGAATCGATAGATAACTTAGCGAATCAACCATCCGAATAAATAATTTCAGAATCTACTATTATATACTCATCGCGCCTACCCGGCGTTTCCCGAGATTATTATTATTATTTGTACACACTAGGAGATCTCACCCAGGTTCTTACATTGCTCACTGATAATCACCGGTAGTGTTTCATGGAGTCTGAGTCACAAAAAAGTCTCCCAAGGTTTCCAGTACTCCCCACCACTTTCGATAACTACTATAAATGATATTGAGTTATCAAAAAGGACACTTACCATCGATTTCTCGTTGGCTACGACCTATGGTATTCTCTGGGATTTGGATGGCTATAAGTCTCTCCAATGTCCCAGTTTTCTCCGCACTCTTCAAGAAGAGGTCTGGTTAGTGCTCTCCCTCCTCGGTCTTTCCACTCTCTTTGACCCTTCATGACTATTTTGTGAGATATCAGCTGAAGCTGGTCTCAGCACTTTTTTTTGGGGGGGGGAGGGGGGAGGGGGGGAAATTACTTGCATTTTCTGTTCCATGGCTCCATTTGGGTGTGGTCTTTCTGTGCTTTTCTTTTTTTCCTATCGCAATTTCCATGTGACTGGTTTGCATTTGTAGATTATGTGGGTTGGTTTCCGCATTCAAGAATTTTCCTTAAGATTTGAGCTTGATTCATAATCGCCGTCCGTTATATGAGTTCAGTCTTCCTTTAGATTCCAATTTAATTCAATCTTTCTTTCAGGTTTATCGGGATTGTTCCCAGTGCTCCTACGAGTATTGGTATCATATTGGCCGTCTTCATACTCCATATTCCTTTTAATTCTCTGGCGATTTCCATGTATTTGCTTCGTTTTTCTCTCTCCTTGATCTTCACCTTGTGGGCTGATGGTACACCAAATATACGATTTGTCAAGATTTGTCCTTCTCGTGGATTATTATGACATCCGGTGTCCTGGCTTTTATGAGTTTATCTGTTTGCACCTCCAGATCCAAGAGGATTTTGTGATTTTCGTTTGCCAGTACTGTCTCTGGTTTATGTTTGTACGATTTGCCCGAGTGGTTTATATGTAGTTGTTTGCATAGTTCTCAGTGTACTGCTATTCCCACACTGTCATGTCGATTCTTGCATTTTTGGGGGGCTAGTATCCTACATTAACTTATTATGAGATTTACTGTTCCGTCCATTTGTCCCCACAGTCTGCATTTACTGTTTTCCTGGAGTTTATCTATTTTAGCTTTGATGTAGTTAGTCCTAATCGCATTGTTATTTGCAGCTGTCAGTTGAGATTTCGTTTCTCGTTACAAGTGTCCTTTTATTAGCCATACTCAGCTATTTTCGTGTGTCTCTCTCTTATCATTCTAATGAAACGTCCATGTAGTTGTTTTTATTCCAACTTTTCTTTTAGTGTCTTTTTGTTTCTTGTTTCAGTGTTGTCCGAGTTGATCATTGGGACGGTGTTTCTTGCTGCGGTGATCAGCCTTTCTGTGTTCTGGGTTATGTATATCTCCAGATCTTTTTGTGCCCTTCATACAATCTCCTATACTTAACAGCCCTCTTCCTCCTTCGTTTCCTTTCACGTAGGGCCGTCCGTATCGTCTGTTGGATGTAGTGTGTGGTGCATGGTAATTAATTTGCTAGTCCTATATACAAATAAGGTAAGTTCATTTTAAAAAGTTAAAAATAGCGTCCTAAGGAGATGTTTTTCCTCGTGTGAAGGTGTTTGTCTTTGTTTTTTTTTGTTTTGTTTTTGCCCACAATGACCAACAGTGTGGTGTAGGTTTTTTTCAAGACTTTTCAATTTGAGAACTTGTCTTCTTTGTGGATTTTTCTGATTATCTTGAGGTGTAGTAGAGCCGACATTGATATAATAATGTTGGTTGGTTCACCTCCAGAGAAATGAATCGTAAATATACATCTCACAGATATGTTATGTTTTTTGAAAATGTCAATAAATAAAAATAGAAAATAAAAACCATGGTTATTGGAACATAAAATGAACCTGTCTTATTTATAGATGCTATTGTGTTACTGATGGATAATCATCGAGCAAAGAGAATACTAATAAAAAAGGACTGATAGTATATGCTAATACATATATTGTCATAATCACTATATATATATATATATATATATATATATATATATATATATATATATATATATATGTATATATATATGTGTGTGTGTGTGTGTGTGTGCGTGCGTGTGTATAAGAAAAATGGTGTATAATACAAAAGTTAGAAATACAATAGACAGTCAAATAATTAGCCACACCCTAGACATATAAAAGAAAGTGGAGATATATTAAGACCATTATATATCAAGACATGCTGCAGGTATCAAATCAGCTCAATAGTAGAACCTTTAGATCAACCAGAGCTAGGAGAGTAGAAAGTTGACCTTTGGTGTACTTTCGGCAGCCTCGTAACTCTCGCTTTCATTATTTTGTCGTTTAGTCCTCACATTCTATGAGCGATGTTTCTGACAAAGGGGGAAGAATTGATGTTTTCTGGGTCTTAATCCATCTATTAAACACTTATTGTTGGCTAGTTGTTTACCTTGAAGTATCATTTTTTAAGCTCTTAACATCAAGTAGCTCCATGCCTTGTCTGGAGCGATTTACATTAAAAAATATTATAGTTTCGAAATAAATAGATTCATGACATATTAAGTTATAGCCGTTCGAAGAATCCAAACTTAACTGTTGTTGATATTGAAGTCTTGTAACGGATATGAATGAATAGTTCATAAATTTGTTCATTTCGAAACTAATCTCTCTCTCTCTCTCTCTCTCTCTCTCTATCTCTCTCTCTCTCTCTCTCTCTATATATATATATATATATATATATATATATATATATATATATATATATATATATATACATCATCTAACATCAAACGCACCACTTACAAAATACTAATATTCCTTTAAATGCAGAAATATTGACTTGGAGTGTTTAGTATTTTAATGGTTTACTTTGGCATCATTCTGTATTTAGGTGTCTGTTCGGTGTTGTCTGGGTCTCACTTCTGGTTGAGGTGTGTTATAGTTCGGCTCGATCGTAGCAGTTGCACCAGTCCATACATTACCTCCTCCTCCGGGAGGAAGATTTAATTGACAGTGTCCTGAGGGGCCACAACCGGAGAATGTTTACAGGTTTATTATCAGTTATTTTTGCGCTTAGCGAGAGTCCTGCTCACAGGAGAGCTTTTTATACCCTCGTAAATCGACCTTGTGCCACATTGCGCATAAAAGATATTCTCATAAATCCTGCTTTAATATCATTCTGCCAACCTAGGGTCTGTCCTGAACCATCAGACACTTCTTTGTCAGGATGAAGTATGGTCCGGCTAGGTTCCATGTGGTGCACCCTCTTAGGTATTCCCTCTTTCTTTGAGAGGGGAATAAGTTTATGAACGATCGCTTAGAAAATGTCGAAGTGTCTGTTCTCGACTATTTCTGTGCTCCTCCAAAGTGCCCACTTTGGGGAGCTGGTTTTTCCTTCCCACGTTCAGCTGATTTCTTGTGTAACCTTCCTGCAGTTGTTTGCATGTAAATGGTGGTTAAAAACGTAGACAATGCCTTCAGCTCATAGAGAATTAGTTGTTGTGAACTGGATATCAACACGGACTGACATCTGAATGAGAAGTGTTTGAGTTTAATCGTTTATATAAGAGCATTTCACCTGGCATTTTCTTTTCTAAGGAGCCACCAATTATCAAGGGCAAAAGCTAGTCGAGGATAAAGATTAGTGAGGTGAATGAAGTTTCACTCGAACGTAGAATAACATTATAGAAAATGATGAATAGACTTGATAAAATTTGATTACTTAAGAGAACGATTTGAAAAGTATTTGTTGACATTGATCGTTAAGACGGCCATGTTGTAGTCTGCAGGGAGGCAATTCCGTGGTAATGTGTTTCCCATATAAGAAAGGTTTTTTGAAATCTTATGATGAACTGAAGTTTTGCCTCTTTTTTATTTCTTAATTGTACTTACTTGCGAGGGAAACCTATCTCCAACTTCTGTTCCCTCTTTATTATACAATGAACTTTATCTACATATATATATATATATATATATATATATATATATATATATATATATATATATATATATGGAAGTTCTTTTTGTTTTTTTAACCTGCGGGGGATAGGATATACCCGACTAGTACACGGGCGCAGGCTATTTTTACCCCTCTCGGAGTGTTGGACCCGTAAGACCTTGTAAGGCTATCAATCTAAGAGAAGGAAATCTCTGACAAAATAACCTTGATACCAGCTACTTACGCCGTGGCAGTAAACCGTTGGGGAGGGAGGCCTCCTTAGTCCTGATCGACAACCTTCCTAGAGTTGGAATCTCGAACAAAATATCCGGTTAGCAAACCTACAATTGCTTAAGGAGTAGATAGGTTCTGCCTATCGCCGACCCTTGCACTCCTTCTTTGTTTATTAGTCAGGCGCAGAGGGAACAGCGCTGGGACGCCTCTAAACTCAGTGCCTAGCCTTGTTTCCTTACTAGGACAATGAACGCCGTTCTCTTTCTCTCTATTTGGGCAACTTGGGGAAAGTTTTTTCGTCACTAAGTCTTACATGACCAGTCTGGGTCTCTCTTGTTCCGACAGGTTGAGGGTACAGGTTAGACAGCTTGCCTGGCTGTTGCTTCCGACTGACAAGACATGGACCCAGACTCTTAGGTAGCGCCAAGAACGGCTGCTCTATCATCAGTTGCATAATACCGTGAGTAGTTGTATGTGCCATGTCGCGCATGGAATGGGACCCTGCAATTATCTCCGGTGGGCTTTCCCGAGGCCACAACCCCCATGGACCAGGTCGTGACTAATGGACTGGTTGTGTGAGCTTATTGGCACTAAACAAGTACCCACCTTGGCCAACCCACTCTATAATCAAAACAAACATGTCATAACAAGAAAATAAAAGCAAACCTAAAACAGACACCCAACAAAAAACACTTCCGTCTCTGCTATTGAGGCTCGCATTCACAAATATCCGGGGACTTAGAACCAACATCAACGACGTAGAAACCTTTCTCCTGACAAACTCCCCGGATATCCTAGCTCTTAGTGAAACTAACCTTCAATCCTCAATCTCCTCTCACCACTTTGACATGACTGACTACCTCCCACTCTACCGTAAAGACCCTGACAAAGATATGCATGGGCTACGAGTTTATGTTCGGAACACCCTCTCCCTGACTACTGAAGATAGGTTTGAATCAGATGACCACGACTACATGTGCTTTATATTGACTTTACACCACAGCGTCAGTTACTTATATTTCTTATACCGCTCCCCGTCGACCCAGGACTGTACTCTGCTAAACTCTGTCTCTGAAAGCATAGATAGAGCACTCTTAATTGACTCGAATGCCCAGATACATGTATTTGGGGATGTTAATGCCCACCGCCGTGACTGGTTGGGATTCTCCAGCCTTACTGACGCAGCCGGCAACTCTACGTATAATTTCTCCCTATCTCAGACTCTCGATTTTCCGACCCGCATCCCCGATCGAGTAGACCAACAAGCCTCACTTCTAGACCTTTTCTTGACCCCAATACCCGAGGCATGTGTGACGACAGCTCATAGACCACTCGGGAATGCTGATCACATTGTCCTAATGATACATATCACCCTAAAAAGTCGTCCAAAAGCTGATGAACTGTTGCTCAAAACAACGAGATACTGCAAGCAGGTTGATTTTGAGTCAATCAGAGATCACATCAGTGATGTTCCATGGAGGGAAACCTTACTCCGTCAGACCAGTGTGCAAATGAATTAACTGAATAGGAAAATCATGCGAAAATTCCTTAGCAAGCTCCACTCTCCCCACTGCTTCACCTCGAAATGTGCAGCTGTCATTGCTGAGAGGCAACAAGCATTCCGTAAATTCGCCCACCATAAGTCAGCTACTAATAGACATAAGTTTATAGAGTCAAGAAATAATTGCAAGGCCGTGATAGGCGAAGCAAAGAGAAGGTATAATGATTTAACAAACAAACGCATTCAGTCACAGAAACTAGGTACTCGTGATTTCTGGAAAGTTAATGCTAAGCTTCTTTCTAACCGCTAGTATGGATTTAGACAAGCAGGATCTACTGCGGACATCCTAACGGTCATCTCAGAACGCATTATCATACACTCGACAAGGCAGGTAAAGCTAGGGCAGTAGCACTTGACATATCCAAGGCCTTTGACAAGGTATGGCATAAAGGGTTTTTCCTGAAAATACGCTCATACGGTATTACTGGGCAATTACTTAATATAATTAAATCCTTCCTAACCCAAAAAAAATCCAGGTTGTCCTCGATGACCATTCATCTAAGCAACATGACATAAATCCTGGTGTACCCCAGGAATCTATCCTTGGACCTTTATTGTTCGTGATCTATATAAACGATCTCCCTGATGACATAAAGTCTGAGATTGGTTTATTTGCTGACGACACCACGCTTTACTCTCGCCATGTTGGCAAAACAGACGCGATTATATCTAGGGCAATGGCTGAATGCTTAGAAAATGACCTCCAGGCTGTAGTGGATTGGGGTCATAAATGGTTGGTAACTTTTAATGCCACAAAGACGAAGCTCCTTTCCTTCAATAGCTACAAGAAACCTTTTCAACCACCGATTGTCATGGCAAATAACACTCTACATGAGAGGTCATCATTCAAACTCCTCGGCCTAACCTTCACAAGTAACATGAATTGGAACAAATACATTGAAGACATTGTCAAGGCTGCTGCGAAGAAGGTTAGCTCCCTCTACTGTGCTAGTAAACTCCTGACACCTGACATTATCCTGTATCTCTACAAAGCCACCATCCGCCCATGCATGGAGTATTGTTGCCACATCTGGGCTGGTGCATCATCTACTTGTCTCTCCCTCCTTGACAAGGTCCAAAAAAGAGTCGCAAACCTAATAGGTCCCTCACTGTCAACCAAACTTCAGTCCCTGTCCAATCACCACAATGTAGCATCCTTGTGCTTGTTTTACAAATACTTCAATGGATTATGCTCTGATGAATTGGCTACTCTAGTGCCCCCTCGACGTAAATTCACTAGACTAACTTGACAATCAACTAAATCCCATCCATTCACTGTGGAGGTCCCCAGATGCCGGAGAGCTTTCTACTCAAATAGCTTATTTCCTCGTGCTGCTGGCCCCTGGAACTCCCTCCCTGCCCCCTGTTTCCCCGTCAGTACTGACATGCAGAAATTTAAAATTAATGTAAACAGACATTTCGCTGCGCAGATCCCAGTTTAGGTTGACCCCTCCCCCTACCTTCTCCCTTTTTCTTTCTTCTCAGTAGCCCCTTACGTCTACAGCGGCGGCCTCCCTTGTTTGGGGTGAACTACGTTAAACAAAAAAAAAAAGTTTTAACTCTTGAAATAAAAACTCTGTTCATGAAAATTCCGGCTGGTGCTAAGGGAGTGGAGAAAGCCAGTTCTCGTTGTGAATGCCTTATAAGAAAGAAACAAAAGAGTTGCGCTCGGTCAAGACCTTCTATAGAAATAACGATAGAGTAGAGAAAGACTAGCAACTTTTACTCTATGAACAAGGGGAAGTAGATTACGGAGTAGATCATCCCTACAAGATTGCGAAGTCAATTTTGTACTTTGTTAAAGTAAGAAAGTGTGCTCTAAGCGGCACCTCCCCAGATGTGGCAGCAATACTCCATTTTATGATGTGTATGACTATTATGTATATAGAGCCTTAAGTGTAGACTTACCCAACCATTTTTTTCAGCAACTTTAGATTGGATAAAAGTACTCTGGTATGCATGGAAAGCACAATTTCTTAGTATGTAGGTCACATCTACTATATTTGATGACGTCATGAGATTATAGCGTTGACACTGTTAGTAGATAGGCCGACAATATTATCGAATTATGAACATTTGATAAACTTATCTGGTTCGTCATACATATATGGATATAAATATTTACGTCATACATATACGGATATAAATATATACGTCATAAATATATGGATACTTACTCACATACTAAGATATATGGATATAAATATTTACGTCATACATATACGGATATAAATATATACGTCATAAATATATGGATACTTACTCACAATAGTAAGATATATCGATATAATTATTTACGTCATACATATATGGATATAAATATTTACGTCATACATATACGGATATTAATATTTACGTCATAAATATATAGATACTTACTTACATACTAAGATATATAGATATAATTATTTACGTCATACATATACGGATATAAATATTTACGTTATAAATATATGGATACTTACTCACATACTAAGATATATGGATATAAATATTTACGTCATACATATACGGATATAAATATTTACGTTATAAATATATGGATACTTACTCACATACTAAGATATATGGATATAATTATTTACGTCATACATATACGGATATAAATATATACGTTATAAATATATGGATACTTACTCACATACTAAGATCTATGGATATAATTATTTACGTCATACATATACGGATATAAATATATACGTCATAAATATATGGATACTTACTCACATACTAAGATATATGGATATAATTATTTACGTCATACATATACGGATATAAATATATACGTTATAAATATATGGATACTTACTCACATACTAAGATCTATGGATATAATTATTTACGTCATACATATACGGATATAAATATATACGTTATAAATATATGGATACTTACTCACATACTAAGATATATGGATATAATTATTTACGTCATACATATACGGATATAAATATTTACGTTATAAATATATGGATACTTACTCACGTACTAAGATATATGGATATAAATATTTACGTCATACATATACGGATATAAATATTTACGTCATACATATACGGATATAAATATTTACCCTATAAATATATGGATACTTACTCACATATATAGAAATATGGATATAAATATTTACGTCATACATATACCGATATAAATATTTACGCTATAAATATATGGATACTTACTCACATATATAGATATATGTATTTAAATATTTACGTCATACATATACGGATATAAATATTTACGTCATACATATATGGATATAAATACATGAACTCTATGTAGCATCCCGATGAGAGAAAACTAAACAAATTAAACCAGAAAGAAAGAATAATATCAAATCAAATAATTTAGAATGGGTATAACAGAAGAGACGTTGTTAGTCTTTCTCTGCTCAATTGTTATTTTTATGGTAGGTGGTCGACTTGACTCTAATCTATGGTTCACTTCTGTTAAACATTCACAACTAAAACTCGTCTACCTACAACTACTGTCAATATTTCCTTTTCTCCGTCTGTGTACCTAAAACTAAACGGAGCTTCCATGATCAAAGTTTCGTGTCTAGAACTACCCGTTAGTGGAACACAATACCACGGGGCTGCTTCCTAGATGAATACAACATAGCTGTTTTCACGTCCAATGTAATCAAATTCTAATTGAGCCGTGCTCTTAAATAATCAAATTCTGCCCAGTTTCAACGATTGTTACGAATCAACTAGTTATTAACAAACTCATTAACCCTTATTTTATAATGGTCTCTGGGCCTTGATAAGTTGTGACGTATTAGGAAGAAAACAAAAGAAAGACCCCATTCAGTTTCGAAAGACAACGGATACCCCCTGTAAGGTTACCTGCAAGGGGGTATATTGTGAAGCAAGGGGTGCGTAATCCACTTCATCTCCTTTTTCTCTATGTGCCTAGCGTCAAGCGTAATTTCCATTAGTAGAGTATTATTCCTAAGAACTCTCTATCTATGGAACACATCACCATGGAACTGCTTCTCTGTATACTACAACAGGGCCTTCAAATTCAATGTAAACACATACTTGACAGAAAGCGTCCCCATAAGTAATTAAACTCTGTCCATTCCCTTTATCATTTTAATCCCCTCATAATATTCTTCATCATCAACATCGAGTGGCTTTTTGCCTTGATAAGTGGTAGCTTATAATTTTAAAATATCACTGTATTAAGATTTTTAATCACTCACCAAAAATGAGAAAATCAACCAATTTTCCGTACTTTTTTCAGCATAATGTAATAGTACGCCCTGTTTAAGTTAAAATGTCAGAGACCTCCAGGCGGTCCCTCTTGTGAGTAAATCATTATATCGAGAGAAATCAGTGCCAAATAGAACCACGCAAGGCAAAATATCGTAGCATACTGATTTATATGCAAATATACTTCAGCAAATAGATGAAACAACAGAGATTATCCCCTTGTATATTAACTGGAAACGGTGGCAAGAAAAGGCAGAAAGGCGGAGAGAGAAAGAGAGAGAAAGAGAAAGAGAGAGAGAGAGAGAAAGAAAGAGAAAGAGAGAGAAAGAGAAAGAAAAAGAAAGAGAGAGATGGGGGAAGGACGTCTAATTTAAAAGGAATGTCCTTAAAGACGACTAAAGAAGATTGAGTTGTAAGTCACCAGAATGCAGCTACAAATGTGTGCGGCGATGTCGTTAGTGTCCACGCATCTCCACCCACCATAATTCCGGCTACCCTCGCCGGCGTACGCATATCTTTCACATCTGTCTTCCTTCAAAAATGGCGGCGTTCAAATCAGTCAGCGATACGCATGCGCGCACCGTTCTAATTAGTCACAAAATGACGAGGAAGTTTGCGACTTTTGTTTGACATTTCCCGTTCGTCCGTTTTAATGAAAACGGATCCCAAATCGACCCGTCAACTGCCCTCGAGTATCAATGATCCCTGCCCCCTACTAATACTGGCACAGTTTTCCCCCGGGTAGTGGGGGATACGTCCCACCATTGTTTAATTCTTTTATCTGTTCTCCATTCTCTTTCGTCGTTCACTGGGTGCGCGAAGAGCGGTTTTGTAATTGACCTAATGGATACCGTAGTCCAAGCCTATGGAAGCTGTAACGCCGAGTTCAAATCCTATCAGCGACATATTGCGTTCTTTTACACACGAATAATGTCAGGAAAACTATCAACCTGAAATCCCCCCTCCAGCTAGGGTTAAAATAGCAACTTGTGTTCAATGAATTATATACAACCAATCGAAGATTGTGGAATCGACTATGCCGTTCAAATCCCATTGGGTGGGAAAGGTATGAACTCCCAAAAATATTTTACTATAGGTATCGCAGTTCGGCATAACATGAGACCAAAACAAATTTCTCCATTTCCTTCTGCGTTTTTCCATCCATACTTGCTTGGTTCCAACAATTATACTCTAAGCAATGAGTCGCACCATCTGTCGCCCCGAACAGATTTACATCCAGCACCTGGTATTGAAGATGCTGCTCAGATAGGTGTCTAGTCTTTCTCTACTCTATTGTTATTTACATTATAGGTGCTCGACAGAGCTCCAATCTATGGTTCTCCCCCCCCCCCTGTATAACATTCACGGTAAGAACTCGCCTAGCTACAACTATTAAATAATTTCCCTTTCTTCCTCTGTGTACCTTAAACTAAACGGAACTTCAATGAGCAAAGTTTATTTCCAAGAACTACCTATCTATGGAACCCAATACCACGTAGATGCTCATCAGCTGACTACTATATGGTCGTTTTCAAGTTCAATGTTAACAAATTCTTAAATGATAACATTCTATCCAGTTTCAACCATTCTAGCTAATCTGCACGGTGTTTTCTCACCGTTCACCTTATTAACACTCATCCTCGCGTGGCCCTTGGGTCTTGATAAGCGATGTTTCATTAGTACATAAACAAGATTCAAAATGGCCACGTCTTAACTACTGACTTATTAATCCACTTCGTTAACCTGATGGGAACCGGTGCGCTAACGTGATTATAACTTTATATAACTAAAAATTAATCAACTATTAGTTATGTTTAATCAACTTAATTATAACTAAAAATTAATCAACTATTAGTTATGTTTTCGCATGAATTAATTATGTTTTCTAATTCGTCGATTTAATTTAACCAAAATAAATTAAATTGATATATTATAAAAAAAATGACTAAATTTGGATTATTGACTATTATTTGGATTATTCGTACCACTGCTCTTATCTTGGATGTAATTCTCACAACGTTTCGGCCGATGTAACCTCCAACCTTCTTCAAGGGCGTCGTGTTGAACAAGAGAACCTTTATGCCGAACTCGGTAATATGAATGGAATTTCCAACGGAATCCTTTACACGGGGGTAACTTGCTCTCGTTCGATCAGCCATGACCGGTAAAAAGTCATGGCGCAACGGATAAAAGTGCTTCCTCTTTCTTAAAGTTTAAAATTATAAAGATGCTTTAAAATGAACTTTCCCAAATGTATATCTACTAGCGACCATGCGCGATTTAAGTTCAATTTAAAAGAGACATCTACACCGTTAAGTCCACACAACACTGGACGTGATTTCTACAAGATCAGAAAGGATTATTACGAAAAACAAAATGGCTAATACATTTTATTTGTCTAAAGCTCTGACGAAGCTTGTGATATCACGCGAAATATTAGATAAACAAGTCCAGATGAAGAAAAAAATATTGTTTTGATTTTGATTTTGATATTAATAAAAATATCTGCAGCTAACACATGTTTTTTTAAGGCATTTTGCCTCTTTCTTTAAATTTAATATATATATATATATATATATATATATATATATATATATATATGTGTGTGTGTGATTTTTTGAAAGCTTACCAAATCATTCCGTTCAGACAACACCACAGAAGATATCTTCATTCAGAAATCATTTATTTATCATTTTAATTTGAAAAATGGTAAATAAATGATTTTTGGGCTCCTGAACGGAATGCTGTGGTAAGCTTTTAAAAAATCACATATGAATGCTCTCTACCCTGTAATCGAGTATCATCGAGCTTTTTTATTGGAATAATCCCGGTCTTCACTGAACAATCGTTTTCTCTAAGTGAAAAATCCATATATATATATATATATATATATATATATATATAAAGGTCGCATAACCTGGATGCGCACGAGTGTCGTTGCCGACATCGCACAGTGCGGTGATTTGTTAAGAATCACCGTGTCTATGGCACAGCATATGGAAGACGGAGCCCATCCCTCTCCTTCCGCTGCCTTGAACCTTCCCTGAGTTTTAGTCAGGTACCCATTTACTGGGTGGAAATTTCGCATGCCGTGGGATCGAACCCGGGTCGTCCAGCCCAAAGACAAGTGCTATAACCACTCGTCCATAGGCCCTAAGTATACATTTTTATTCATACAAACATTATTGGTTACATATGTGCATACATGTTTCGGTTGCACTTTTCCCAGAAAGTCAACCTCGTCAGACCAAGAATTTTCGAGAGTGTCAGGGGGGAGAACCATATATATATATATATATATATATATATATATATATATATATATATATATATATATATATATATATATATGCAGGTTTTTTTTACGGAAACCTCTGCATCAACGTGATTATAACCGTGTATACCGCAAAAAATAAATTAAATGTTTGTTTTTTCTAATCAATCTATTTTTTGTACCCGCACATACTAAACGATGCAAAAAAATGGCGTCAGAAAAGATATGATTTTCAATTTTATCAATATAAATGTATTTTCATTTAATTTAATTACGTTATTTATTTAGATTTACCCTTTAAATGATTTATTTTTTATATTTGCTTGACATCGAAGATACTGATTACCTATTACTAAGTGGCAGTTTGGCACATTTTCCTTGAATATTATATTAAATAGGCATTCTGATGTAATGTGCAATATTTGAAACAAAAGACATTTAAGGTTTAAAGTGAGCTCTATATAAACAAGCAAAAATACCTGACGCAGCTGGGTAGGTTTTCGTACCAATCGGGGATACGTCCTTGACAATCAGTCCGATAGAAACCGTTTGTTGCTGTCGGGCTGAAGTATCATTCTGTTCAGTCTTAGGAGGTCCACCCTCCCAGGCTTTACCTTCTCTCTGAGGAGTGGTTACTTTATTGATACTCGCCTGGGGTATCCCTACCGAGTAATGCCGTAAATCTCAAAACAACACCTGCCCTTGTGTCTAAACTCCTGGAGTGTAGATAAATAAAAATAAAATTAAAATAAATATAAACAAGCAAAAGTAATCTATCTGGGGGAATATATTTACTAGTGGGAGGTGACGGTGGCTGAGTGGTTAACGACACGGACTGACGACCTGGGTGTGTCAAGTTCGAATCCAGTTCGATTCACACAAACACTTTCACTTAGGATGTTGGCAACCTTCACGTTGTTCCCCCCTCCCCCCGCAAGTACCTGATATCTTTTTTTAGAAAGAATTCTAACTAGGAAGATATCGGCGAAACCAATGCCAACAATAAAATTATCTGATTCGTACGAAATGAATCAATTAATATGTACTAGTCATTTTTCTAATTTTTTATCTGTTACTGGTGTTTCACCACATATGAAGGCACGGAAGCCACTCAATGATAAGGGTTAAAGAGATCGCCAGCTGGACTATAACCGCCTCTACTCGCCTCCACAAGGTGATCGAAACACAAACGTGTGGGATGGGCAGAAGATTACTTAAGAAAAATTTATTAGCCAAGGAAACGGCTCAACAAGTATTTGTTCACATTAGCCTTGAAGACGACCATGTTGTAGTCAGTTGGTAAGCAGACTCGTTGTACCTTGTTCCACAGAGAGGATATTCTAGGAAAGAAACTTTGTTCATGGAAGTTTCGTTTGTTTTGTTTTTAGTAAGGAGAGAGAAAGGAAAGTGTTTAGCTGTGGTTGCAGTTAGACGAGTTCCCGCTGTGAATGTTTTATACGGAGTTGGGCAACCAAGGATTGAAGCTCAATCGAGCACGTACCATGAAAATAACGATACAGTAGAGAGAGGCAAGCAACATTTCAACTGTGTGAAAGAGGCTGTACGGACGAGAAGAGATTATCCCCTACTAGATTGCGAAGTCGAATTTGTATTCTGTCAAGATAGGAGAGGGTGCTCCAAACAGTACCTCCCCAGATATGACAGCAGTACTCAACTTTAGGACGTATCTGGCAAGACATGTTACCCATAGAATCAACGGTGGTACATTACACATTAGTGTTTACATTAAATAGTTAAAAATTATATATATATATATATATATATATATATATATATATATATATAATTTTCCTTTTCTTCTTTATTTGCGTCATTTATTTATTGGCGTATTTCTCTGAGCTTCCATCACTGCTCCTATTTTAGTCTTTTCCTGTTTATTTATTTACGTCATTCCCTTTTTAACCTCTTACGCCGCTGATTCTTATACCATGACCTTTTTTCTCCTTCTCTCATCACTCACCCCCGATTTCTCATATTCAATTTCTTCTCGTCTCAGTGTAGCTTATTCCCACTGTTTGAAACAGTTAACGTTCACCATTCACCATTCACCGTTCAATGTTCAACGTTCAATGTTCAACGTTCAACGTTCAACGTTCAACGTTCAATGTTCAACGTTCAACGTTCAACGTTCAACGTTCAATGTTCAACGTTCAACATTCAAGGTTTAACCAACCAAGCAAGATATTTGAATTTTAGTATCATGTACATTTTATTTTAATTTTAATAAGAAGTCACAACTTATCAAGACCTTCGACGATAAGAGTGAATAAGATAGATGGATTGTCGGCTTATTGATGAATAATTTGATAAGCGGATTAAAAATGATGAATGGAATGAAAAAAGTTTCATAATTTAGGGGGAATGTTTATTGAAATTGGATTTAGAGACGACTATATGTCAGTATGTAGATTATATTGTAATTAATTGTTTGTTTTTTAAACGGGTTTCTGTATGTTTTTGTACTGAAAGTATTAGTGAAATTTCTTTTTTAATTTTTATATTGAAATATGATTATGAATTACTTTCCTTTTTGGTGGTAAGGTGTTTACGTTTATCTTTTATTTTTATTTCATTTATTTGTTTTACTAAGGAGTGACCACTTATCATGGCCCAAAAGCCTTCGAGAATATCGGTTAATGAAGTTGTAAAGTGGGCAATAAGACAACACCGCGATGATTGGTAACGATGGTTGACATTAGGCAGAGTTTGATTATTTAAGACGACGACACAACCAAAAGCTGTTCACATTCGACTTGAACACGACTATGTTGTATTCAGCTGGGAAGCAGTCTTGCGCTATTGTGTTCAACAGATGGGAAGTTCTAGGAGAGAAACTCTGCTTATGGAATCTCCGTTTAGTTTTAGATACACAGAGGAAGAAGGGAAATTTATGACAGTGGTTGTAACTAGACGAATTTTAGGTGTGAATGTTTTACAGGGAGGACCAAAATTGGAGTTCAGTCGAGCACCTACCATGAAAATTATGATAGAGTAGAGAGAAACTATATAGAGATGCACACAGTGACATAAACATAAATCTATACACCAAAAAGGCTAGATTTCTATAAACTATGTAACTTTTGTAATATATATATATATATATATATATATATATATATATATATATATATATATATATATATATAAACACATCTTATTCATATTTATATATATATATATATATATATATATATATATATATATATATATATATATAAATATGAATAAGATGTGTTTATATATATATATATATATATATATATATATATATATATATATATATATATATATATATAAATATATATATATATATATATGAAGTTGAGAATTCGAAGGCAGGAGCAATGCAATGTTGAAAAACCGATAGGTGGAATAAGAATGAACAAAAATAAATGACAAGAGACGGTAAATCTCAGATCAATCAATTTATATTTCAAAATTTAAATACAAAGACAGTAAATTGTAAAATTGGTGGGCTTACTGTTAAATATTTAAAGGTCCGAAATGGTAGAGACTTTAATCATTTCGAGAGTAACAACCTCTACACACACACACACACACACACACACACACACACATACACATATATATATATATATATATATATATATAATTTATTTGAAAATTATATGGTATAAAATGAGGTAAACAAACACAATGAGAAATGTCGTTTTGACAATTTCAAGATTGGGAGCAAAAGTTAAATATAAATATTTATTGTGTGAGTTATGTTAGAGTGAGGAATGTGTGAAGACAAACAATTTTCGGAATTACCGTCACAGATCGAGAAAGAACCCAGGAAAAAAGAACAGAGCTATCCATGAGATTGAGATGAGTGGTCTTTCTGCATTTTGCGCCCCCCCCTCCAGCAGGGGCTAGAGAATAGACTTAATATGTAATGCTGAGTGTGCCACGAGCTATTCGCCATTCTACCAGAATAAAATGTAAGCTATGAAAAACCGGTCTTGTTTTGACTCTTCATTTGCCGAAGGAGAAGGCGTCTCCAAATAGTTTTTGCATTTTGGGATCGGTAAAAGAACAGGGTGTAACGCCACATATTTCGATTTGGTGCCGTGACCAGGGAAGAAAGTGACAGAGGAAAATTAAAGAAAAGAAATAAGATTACAAAATAAAAGCGGTAGGAGAAATAAATACACTATGAACAAATGAACAGAAAAAAAGAAAGACAGAAAGAAAGGGCATTGGAACGAAAGAAAGAAAGAAAGAAAGAAAGAAAGAAAGAAAGAAAAAACAAATGAAATATAGAAACAAGAAACGAAATTGGATGAACGGAAGAAGCCAGAAACAATGTTTCTTAATATAATTAATTTTTACAATATGTCAACAAGGCAACTGGTCCTGACTACATTCCAGTCATTGTGACGTGCTGGCTGTACCATCGCATAAGATCAGTGAATCTCTCGATGGGGGCTTTCATTCTAGGGCTATAGCTCTCAATATATCAAAGGCCTTCGATAGAGCCCGACACAAAGAGCTACTCCATAAACTTGTTTGCTCCTGGGTATCTAGAAATATCATTTGAACCATCAAACCCGTTTATCTCTGATAGTTCTATAAAAAATGTTGTTGATGGGAAGAAGTCGGAATCACATAGTATCAATGCTTGTCTGGCTCAAGGATGTATTCTTGACCCACCCCTCTTTTTGATCTTCGTCAATAATCTTCTAAATTATATTCTGAGAGCATTTTTGACATATGTGAATACAAGACTCCGTCTATGGCAGCACATCGTAGAGCACCAGTGATATTGCTGGTGCTTTCACTTCTTTTCTGGAGCGTATAGTTAAATAACAAAAGTGGTGTGTTCTTTTTATCGCCAACGTTTTGATCAACGTCTCATAAAAGAGAAATGTCATCATTAAGATTTAATTATTAAGGACAGAACAGTGGAATATCGACAGGTCCCACCAGTATCTAATAATTGCCTCTGCCACGATGGGGGTGATGTTTTCATTTAGTGTGTGTGTTGATTTATTTATCTATTTATTTATTTACAGCCTAGCGTCAACACTACTTGACCAGTTGTCAAAATATCGGTCATGGTATAACTTAGAATTGATTTAACTTCGGGATATCTAGGTCAAATTTCAAGGTCACAGAAAATGTGAACGTCACACTTTTGGCGTAACTTCGGTTCTGCTCATCATAGAGACTGACTAATTGGCCCCTATTGTAGACAACAATGTCCCACATCTTATTTTATGACCTTAAAATGTTTGGTCACGATCGAAATTTTAACGAAATTTAAACTTTCCATTTTTCAAAGTTTTAAGTATTCATCCAATGCTTTTTGATAACAGTAATCACCATGCAAACTTTCAGGCCGTGCAGATGAATAGTTTTTGGGTTATAAATGTTCCTCTGGAATAACTTCAAGAATACTTCATACAATATGGAGAAGTAAGGCTCATATAAGACTTTTGCTCATCCTTACGTTGTTAAGCAAAGGTATGCAGTCTCACGCCTTACTTGTTTTCTTGTTACTTATTTAAAACTAATTTCCCTACTTTAACTCCACGCGTATATTAATTCAAGAAATGTGGTTTCTTTTATTCCAGATATTTTTAATCAATGCACAAACGGAAGGAATCGCATTCATAAAAGCAAAACAATAAAGATTGCTTTCTTTATGTTTTGTTTTTCCTTTGATAAAAAAGACCCATAAATATGAACGTTAGGATGTAATGTCCCCGTCATCAAACTGACGATTTCTTAGATGTGGTCAATGGCGTCAGAAGAAGGACGAAGGTCAAATTGTGCTATGCGTAACAGCTGGAGAGGGTGGATGGAGGACCGAGGACGGTGAAACACGCTGGGCTCGTTTCCAGATATTAATTATATTTTCCGGAGTTTTATCAAAAACAATTTGGGCAGACGAGGATTAAAAAATGTTGGCCTACCGATCAAAGTGTAGTATCTGATTTTGTCCTCAGTTAGAGAAGGAAAAGTGCTTGTTTAGTGTGGTATATTTTATTTTTGTCCAACACGAACAGTGAGGTGGATTTTCCATATATTAGATCAACGTTGTGTCTAATCCAACCCTCGTGGTGACGCGGTATATAAGGACTTGAGTCTTGAAATGTTCTTATTGCAATATTTTTTTAATTCTTGATTAGAATCAAAACGAGTATATATTTCCGTCAAAAATGACGAAAAAATTATGCTCTGCCAGTGTTCGCACTAATATTCATACATATATATATATATATATATATATATATATATATATATATATATATATATATATATATATATATATATGTGTGTGTGTGTGTGTGTGTATAAAATAACGTCTTAGTCGGTGAAGTTAAATAAAGAAATATGAAAGAAAAAAGAAAAGGAAACGTCTCAAACTGGAAAGTGTAAAAAGAAAAAAAAGAAAAAACGTATCAATCGGTATAGAAAGAAGAACAGATTCTTTTTAAATGCCTCATTATGAAATAGGAGTTATTCCCCAAATTAATGTTAGACAACGGGGGTGTCAGGCTTGTCATTTTTTCCTCATTTCACTGAACATTTGAAATGGTTTCGTCCGAATATTCTTTACTCTTGTGTGATTAGGGATGTATATATATATATATATATATATATATATATATATATATATATATATATATATATATATATATATATATATATATTAGGATAAAATGCACGATATCTCATTAAATTGAATACCGTGGAGACACGATGTGTGAAAGAGACAAAAGTAAAAATAAATCAAATACAAGAAAAAAATCATTAAAAACATGATTTTACCGGTTTTGTTCGGAGCAACAAACGATTTTAGAAAAAGTGAAGATTTAAAGATTCATTGAATAACGATGATGGTTCATATATATATATATATATATATATATATATATATATATATATATATATATATATATATATATATATATATATATATATATATATATATAATAGATATATATAAATAGATATAAAATTATGTTATACCTACATACGCCGGCGTTTCAAGCTTACGCTCTCATCAGTGTAGGAAGTGGCAATTTCACCCGGTCACAGTGCACGAACCTGGTTTATAGAGTTAACCAAGACTCTGCACGCTTTCGCTCTATCTGCAATATATATATATATATATATATATATATATATATATATATATATTTATGCAGGTTGATAAACAACTATATGGTTAACTTTACGTTATGAGAAAGGTAAACATGTAAAAAAGAGTAAAAATGAAGAAAAAAAAAGAAGAATAAAATATGTATTAAAATTATTAATGCTGCCCATTGTTGTTAGCGTTAATTTATTATTATTTTATATGTGCACTTTACCATATGTTTTCTTTTATGGATCAGGTATGAACATTTTGAACAAAAAATGAAACGACATAATATATCATGAACTTTTAAAATACATGTAAACAAAGTTAAGCAATGGTTTCTCTTTGGTTTGAGTGAAAAAAATAAAATAAAAACGAAATATATAAACTAAATAAATGTGGATGCATTTTGATCCTTCTTAGTCTCATATAAATAAATCTGGATGCATTTTGATCCTTCTTAGCCTCATTGTGGCAAACACACACTGATGCAGCCTTATTTTGTATTTCATGAAAATATGTATTTTTTAAATTTCGAAATAGGCAGAAACGATTATCTTATAATACAGTGTTTTAGGATAATATATATATATATATATATATATATATATATATATATATATGAATCATAGATATAAAGTCAATTTAAGCAGACAAATAAAACGCTGCTTCTGACTAGCCAGTTATCATTTGTTATTGTTAGGGGATTCTATATAAAACAAAGCCCTATAATAAGATCAAACACAACTTTTCCAGTGTAAAATTCGAAGCGGAATCAATGGTTGTATTAACTTAGTATTAGTTTTTTTTACAATTATAATTATTAATAAATAACCCCAAATTGGTTTATATACCTTGTTTTTATTCGACATCTAACATATAACGTTATCTTGTCGGACTTTCAACGTCAGACATTAATATCATTTAAGCTGACAAATCAAACGTTGCTTCTGACTTGCCAGTTGTATTCGTTATTATTCTACTATGTTATATGCAATATGATAACGTACTTACCTACAATGTATTTTAAAAATTATTTTCCGGTCCAGACAACTGCTGCTAGCTCGTATTTTTAAATAATCACCTAACAATAAAAAACAGCAAGGGGTGTAACTCATTTTAAATAGAGCATATAATAGGAGTTGTTTACTTTAAGTCTAAAATTGTGCAAATAAAAAAATTAAAGACTGGCATTACTTCACCGCATCCCGTGTAATGTCGGGCAGATATAGCTAGTTGATAACATAAGAATGGGTTGATATGCCGTAACTTAGAAAACAAACAAACAAGCAAACAAACAAACAAACAAACAATGATGCTGGTAGTGCTTACGATGCCTCAAATAGAGGTAAAACTGGTTGACATTTATCGTCAAGCCCTTGACACACATAAACAAAATACGGGTTATCCGGTTATTAAGTGCATGTTTGGGGACGCCCCCTCACAACAGCCGGCAATAATCACTTCATCTGTTGTTTGACCTAATTTATTAATTCTTTCACATTTGACCTTTTCATGTCTTCATGGCGGCACGCACGTGTCTGTGAGTGCACGCATGTGCATACGTTTCATAAACTCCGGTATGGCAATAAATTTTATCAGGAGAATCGGTTCGGGTCGGGAAACCACTATCGGTCTTTGTTAAATATAATACTCTATTGTATTTAAGTCGTTTGTTTTTGGTTATTGTTGCTCATTTTTTTTCTTTTCTAGTTGTTATTATTGATGCTTTTTGATTTATGTCTCTCTATTCTTTTGTATGTTTGTCTTTTTTAAGCATTCTTCTCTTTTTCATTTCTTATTTTTAACCATTCATCTCTTTTTCATTTGTTATTTTTAACCATTCATCTCTTTTTCATTTGTTATTTTTAACCATTCATCTCTTTTTCATTTGTTATATTAAAGCATTCATCTCTTTTTCATTTGTTATTTTTAACCATTCATCTCTTTTTCATTTGTTATTTTTAACCATTCATCTCTTTTTCATTTGTTATATTAAAGCATTCATCTCTTTTTCATTTGTTTTTTTTTAACCATTCATCTCTTTTTCATTTGTTTTTTAACCATTCATCTCTTTTTCATTTGTTAATTATAACCATTCATCTCTTTTTCATTTGTTTTTTTAACCATTCATCTCTTTTTCATTTGTTATTTTTAACCATTCATCTCTTTTTCATTTGTTTTTTTCCCATTCATCTCTTTTTCATTGTTTTTTTTGTTAACCATTCATCGCTTTTTAATTTGTTATTTTAACCATTCATCACTATTTCATTTGTTATTTTTAATCATTCATCTCTTTTTCATTTGTAATTTTTAACCATTCATCTTTTTTTCATTTGTTATTTATAACCATTCATCTCTTTTTCATTAGTTTTTCTTACCAATTAATCTCTTTTTCATTTGTTTTTTTAACCATTCATCTCTTTTTCATTTGTAATTTTTAACCATTCACCTCTTTTCTATTTGTTTTTTTAACCATTCATCTCTTTTTCATTTGTAATTTTTAACCATTCATCTCTTTTTCATTTGTTTTTTAACTATTCATCCCTTTTTCATTTGTAATTTTTAACCATTCATCTCTTTTTCATTTGTTTTTTAACCATTCATCCCTTTTTCATTTGTAATTTTTAATCATTCATCTCTTTTTCATTTGTTTTTTAACCATTCATCCCTTTTTCATTTGTAATTTTTAACCATTCATCTCTTTTTCATTTGTTTTTTAACCATTCATCTCTTTTTCATTTGTAATTTTTAACCATTCATCTCTTTTTCATTTGTTTTTTAACCATTCATCCCTTTTTCATTTGTTATTTTTAATCATTCATCTCTTTTTCATTTGTTATTTTTAACCATTTATCTCTTTTTCATTTGTAATTTTTAACCATTCATCTCTTTTTCATTTGTAATTTTTAACCATTCATCTCTTTTTCATTTGTTTTTTTAACCATTCATCTCTTTTTCATTTGTAATTTTTAACCATTCATCTCTTTTTCATTTGTAATTTTTAACCATTCATCTCTTTTTCATTTGTTTTTTTTTTCGAAAATCTTACTTTTTACTTTTCTGTTTTTCTATTTTCTATTCATTACTTATTTTCAATAATTCAACTTATTTTTTTTTCACAATTCTTACCGTTTTACTTTATTTTTTGCTTTTTCTTAATTTTTTAATTTTTTCTAATTTAAAAAAAATGGGCATTTTTTGTATTTGTCTTTTTGCAATTTTTATTTTTTCTCCCTTTACTTGTTTATTTTCTTTATATTATCAATAATTCGATGTTTTTATTTGTTTTACTTTGCAATTCTTGATTTTTATTCTTCTTTTATTGAGGTTGATGTTCTTATTCATATTTCTATATTCTTTGTATTTTTATCCGTTTTTATTTTTAATCATTCATCTTTCCTATTTGGTTTTTTTCCGCATTTTTTATTTTTAATTTGTTTTTTTTTCTTTTTTTTTCTCTTATTTTAAATAATTAAAAATGTTATTTGTTTTTTACAATACTTACTATTTGTTCTTTCTTGTTTTTGTCGCTTTTGTATTTTTATTTCATTTAAATTTTCAATCAGTCATCGATTTTTTTCGAAATTAGTCGTTTTTTTCTGATTCATTTTAATTTTGTTTTATTTCTTTATTTTCAACAAAAACATTCCCGCGTTCGAGAAGATGCACCTTAAGAAGGTCGAGGGTTATATCAGCCGAAACGTTGTGAGAATAACATCGAAGATGAGAATAGTAGTCAAAATAATCCAAATAATACAATGTTTTTCGTGAAGGCAGCATGGGAAAGCGTTCGAAAATGAAGTAATTTTTCTTCTCCATCTAAATCTTCTTTCATTGGACACCTTATCAACGGACAATTACCAACTGGACAAACCCCATATCTTTTTTACACGAACTTTTTTTCACTCTCCAATTTCTTTTGGCTTTTCCACTGCCAACTTATCTATCTATATAATTCCTCTGATGATAAGATTTCGATCTTTGAAAAGCCTTGGCTTAAGGAAAGAATAATAAACATGATTTTATTACAGAATATACCTTGCATTGGACAATTGAAGTTTGAAATAAATCTGGACATTCGTACATGTTTATCCCTCTTCTGTCATCTATATATATATATATATATAGAGAGAGAGAGAGAGAGAGACAGACAGACAGACAGACAGACAGGCAGACAATCAGACAGACAGATTAAGAGAGGTATACACAGTATATATTAAGAGCTTATTGCCAAAAAGCATACAGTGAGAGAGCGTAAAAGTTATGGCAATTTAGTAAGAGTGTAGTAACTTAATAAGTTAATAGTAAATTACGTCTTATTAGGACAATTAAAATTGACTTTTTTCGAACGTAATTCAATTCCAAAACTGATGGATATTTTAGTATCTATTTGGTGTGATGAAAATATATAGTGAAAACCCCTGAGGTAAACAAACCTTGATTTACTCGACTTTAGTATAATATTAGATTCTAAAACTTTAAATCTTTTAATAGACGATCATTAGCTAAGAATTTGAAAGCCAAAACTTACTTTCTATATTCGATAGTTTAAATGCTTCGAATTTCTGGGAGTCACGTAGTAATTCATTCTTTTGTTGAACTATTACAAAATGGCTTACTTATTAAGGAAGAAACCGAAATGCATTAAAAAAAATAGTTTAATTTTATAGTATCGCATTTTTACTTTCAACAAATAATTGATGAACAGTAAATCATAAAATAATGTGCAAGTCACGTAGAAGCGAGAAACACACACGCATACGCTAAAACACAGGGATTTGTCCCATAATTTTATTAATACTAGCCTGACGGTGAAATTCTACAGTCGTATCTTTCATCTGTTGTATATTGTTGTTTAAAATAAAAACGGTGTACTCATATAGAACATAATCTAAACTGCTTATATATACTCTCGCTACCCTTTCTTTTGTTTCCTTCTGTTTTCTCTCTTCGATATCTTGTTTCGTATAATTGGATACTGAAAACTGAAAAAAAGAAGAATTGACTAATTATTCAAATTGTAACCAAATCAATAACCTCTGACACACGAAAACAATACTATTCTGTTTGATACCGAGCGATATTGCATTCGTGGAAACGAAAAAAATGAAAAAATCTCTACACAATATCACAAAAATGCCATACACGGGTCTAAAACCATATTTATTTTTATGAGCACAAAAAAGAGGTTTAATCTTAATGACAACTGATAATAATAAAGAAAAAATGAAAAATTATGCAAATTTAATTTATGAGCAAAGAAGAGGAGGCTTAATCTTAATAACTAATAGTTCAAAAAAAAAAAGAAAAAATGTTGCTTTTAATAGAAACAAAAAAATATTCCTTTGTTCTTCATATTGTTGTGAAAAAATAGGAATCAATCTATGGCCACACTATTTACTGATTCAGGAGAGAGTGGGGGATTTGATTACTTTTTTTAAGTAAAACTTATCTCGCGTATTTTCTTAGTGTAAAAAAAGGTCCTATAAAGTTAAGGGCGACTAATGATGCAATTTTCTGCATCTTAATCACTAAGGAAGTGAAACAATCGAAAACGTAGTAAGCAAAAACAACGAACGCTGCAATCATCAATAAAAACAATTACATAAAAATACATTATATATAGAGAGAGAGTGAGAGAAAGAGAGAGGGAGAGAAAGAAAGAGAGAGAGATAGGAGGAAAAGGGGAAGTTGAAAATAATGAAAGAATGAATGAAATAAAGCTGAAGGTAAATGAAAGTTTAAGTACATTCGTATGAATTAACGCTGTCCAATTTTGTTGACCGACTTGATTCTTTTGTTGGCATTTTTGCAGGAGGGACTACATGAGGGTTGCCAACATTCATAAGTGAAAGTGATTCTATGGAAACGACTGTATTCGAACCTGGCACACCCAAGTAGTCAGTCCGTGTCGTTATCTACTTAACTACCGATACGATAATGTAGAATAACACAATTGGAAAAGTTCATTATAAACAAAAGGGAATATCAACGCATATGGTAAAATACTTTCTAGCTGATAGCTCGAGAGGGGAAAGAGAGAAAGAGAGAGGGGACAAAACGAGCGGAAAGCGACCAATTTTTGAGTTTGTATTTTTATAATTTTTTTAAATTTAAATACATCTATATATACCTATAATTATTTAATAATAAATATTTAATTATTATCTACATACGTATACGTTTCATCCTTGCGGAATCATCAGTGTAGAGTTAACCATTCAAGTCAGTCGCACAATTCGAACCCAGGAACGAGAGTTGTGTGTTTATAACTCCAAATCGAGTATAAATATGTATTTATCTACATACGTATACGTTCCATGCTGCCGGAATCGTCAGTGTAGAGATAAGTATTCAAGCCGGTCGCAGGATTTGAAATCCCGGAACAAGAGTAATGTTTTTAACTCAAATTACGACGTCTTAACCCACGCGGCCACCATGAACAACTACATAAATTTGTGAGAGTGTTAAACCTATTGTAGACAGCTGATGTCAACAGTGTTCAACTTGTGAAAGAAAATGAATTAATGCTATGATATTGACGGCTGTATTAATACTACTTACTAGATTTCCCAGTCCGATTTTAGGGTGACAAATAATTATAAGTATTTGTTTATGTACATACGTATACGTTTCATCCTTCCGGAATCGTCAGTGTAGAGATCATTATTCAAGCCGTATATATATATATATATATATATATATATATATATATATATATATATATATATATATATATATATAATTCCAGAAACAGTTTTTCATGGTAAACAACTGATGATCCCTTAAATAATGTTGGAAGCAAACCTAATATAATAACTGTAAAAATTAAATTGACTTATATGAGTGATTTTCCACTGAACGACTTCGGACTTAAGGTCTTTTTTTTCTTTCCTTATATAGTTTTAATGGTTGAGATACTTCCGAAACTATATATATATATATATATATATATATATATATATATATATATATATATATATTTCATGTATCCACATACACTTTTATAAGGAAATATAATTTTGTATGTATCAATTTTCAGTATTTACTTCAACAGTGCTCGATACGGTAGTAGAGCTAGGTAATAAGCTATGAAAATATATTTATGGCAATTAAGCTACACAGAGGCTCCCGCGTCTAATCCCTGAGGGGATCTTTAGGCTAAAATGCCTCAAGATTCCCCCGGGGATGAAACATGTAGCTTAATTACCATGAATATATTTTCATAGATTACGATATATATATATATATATATATATATATATATATATATATATATATATATATATATATATATATATATATATATATATAAGAGGATTGTAGTTTGCTTGAAGCATTGCTGGTAAATATAAGTGTAGGTTTGTAATCCGAGGCTGGAGCAATGTGATATAGGTACCGGAAGGTGGAGAAGATGAACAAAAACAAACGAGAAGAGAAAACAAGAATGGAATCTCAAATCCATTTATTAATATTTCACGTAAAACAGATTAAATACCGGAACAGTAAATAAAAAAAGAGGTTACTGTCAGGCAATTAAAAGTTCTGGAATAAGGTAATCTTAAATTTTCGAAAAAAAAACTTTCATTATCAAAAGAGTGGTCGAAAAAACGAGATGCACTGATGGAACTGTTGACAAAATACCGCAGAGAATTAAGAGTAAGTACGCAGAAAATGTTAATTATTCCTATCATAATTTAATTATATAATTATTCAGCTAAAGTTATCATCTTATTAATATTTGTTTATTTATATACTAATTATTATAATTTTATTATTTTTTATTTGATTTGATTTGTTAACTTTTTCTTTATTTACTCAATTCTAATTTTTAATTTAAATGTGGGCCGTTATAGGAATACGAACGGTCAAAGGGAGGTAACTTTGAAAACAAAATATAGTTAGAATTAAAACTTGAAAAAACAAACAAAAAAACTTGAAAGTTGAAATCAATTGTGGAAAGAATTAACATCATGAGAGTAAGAAGAAACCGTTGGAAAGGGATTGGGGGAATTAAGAAATTCAAAATATACACACATATATACATATAAAGTGTAAATTTCTAAATACATATTTATTTTAAATGTATAATATTCCTAGAATTAATTTATTTAAATTTATTTTATTTATTTATTTTTTTGTTATTATTATTTATTTAATTTTTGTAATTTTTATTTTATTAAATTTTAAACTTTAATTTAGGGATTATAAATATATACACATATATATACACACATACACACATATATACACACATGAGATTCCATTCTTGTTTTCTCTTCTCGTTTGTTTTTGTTCACCTTCTCCACCTTCCGGTACCTATATCACATTGCTCCAGCCTCGGATTACAAACCTACACTTATATATATATATATATATATATATATATATATATATATATATATATATATATATAATTATTTTTATTTATATAGGCATGAACAAAAAGCCGTTACACTGGCCTGTCGATGTTATCGATCAATTTAGTTTATAATCACTATTGATCGGCTTTTTGTACATGTCTGTATGAATAAAAAATAATTATATAAATAGCTCTATTTACTATTGAGCATTTTTTGATAAGCCCAGTTGAAATTCTGTGGATTTTTATCCTGTGGGTGGTAACTTTACCTGAATTACTATATATATATATATATATATATATATATATATATATATATATATATATATATATAGTAAGCAATGAAAATATATATGGCAATCAAGCTACACAGAGGCTCCCGTGTTTCATTCTCGGGGGGAATCGTCAGGCTAAATTTAGCCTAGCTATTCACCCCGGGGATGAAACACGGGAGCGTCTGTGTAGCTTGATTGCCATATATATTTTCATTGCTTACTACCTAGCTTTACTTACGTATCGAGCACTGTTGAAGTAAATACTGAAAACCGACACATAAAAAATTATATCTCCTTATAATATATATATATAGAGAGAGAGAGAGAGAGAATGGCAGAGATAGAGAAGGAGAGAGAGAGATGTCTATATAATGTCGTTAATAATATCACCTGCTACTACTGTAGCGTAATGCAAACTCGTTGTAAAAAAATATGGAGCACTCTCAGGTGACGGTCTATGTTTGTATAAAATCATTGCTGATAGAATGTATATATTTTACTTGCAGCGGATGTCCCTATGGCCTGGTGATTAGAACTACTTACTATCAACTCGATACCGGGTCTGCGATTTGTGCTGGTCTAAATACACTTAAGAGCTGTGATACAGAGAAACATTAGGTCTGTAGATAACTATATATATATATATATATATATATATATATATGTATATACATATACATATATATATATATATATATATATATATATATATATATATATATATATGTATCTTTTTAAGTGTTGAACTTTGGCTTTTCTATTGCCAACTTATCTATCTGTATAATTCCTCTGATGATAAGATCTCGATCTTTGAAAAGCCTTGGCTTAAGGAAAGAACAATAAACTTAATTTTATTACAGAATATACCCTGTTTTGAACATTTGAAGTTAGAAATAAATTTGGACATTTGTGCATGTTTATCACTCTTCGTCCATTTAACTTTATAATTGCTCTATCTCGTATATTGAGCTTTTACCATTTCACTATAGGTTCTTTCTACTAAAAGTTTTACTTTTAGTTTCTTACTTATATATATATATATATATATATATATATATATATATATATATATATATATATATATATATATATATATATATATATATTGCCTGTCTCTTTAAATATCAGTTTAATATATAATGATTTTTCTAAGTACAGGGTGCCAAACGTAGAAATAAAAGGTTCTCTCTCCACTTATGTCGAAGCGAAATCGCGAGGAAATTGATAAAATTATCAAATATCGCAGACAAATAAAAAAAAAAATTAAATAAAACCTATAACGAACAAGCCGACAAATAACCCTAAAAGCCTAATCGAAAGCAAAAAAGACAAAAGATGAAAGAAAGAGAATTTACTGAATATCGTAAACGCTGTTTTGCATCTAATATCTTATTCCATTGAAAGTAAACGGCAAAAAAGCGGGAAATAATAAAAATTAAGATTTTAGACGTGAAACAGGCGGCCATTTTGTTTTCATTTTTGTCAGACATTTTGTATTTTGAATTCTTGCGAATTTTTATTTTCTATTTTTTTGATTACTTCGTCTCTCTTGTTATTGATTGCTTTTCTTTTGTTTTTGTTCATTTTTATTTATTTAGATTTCGTCGCTCACTTCGCTTACAATTCTGGAAGAGAAGCAAAAAAAATATATATATGCCATTACTTGTTCATCTTTTTTTGAAAATGCTTACCTTGGATGCCATCTCCACTTGTCATTTTGCAATCAATATGAGACAGCCGCCCCCACCTGTTCATTGTGGAGGAGGATGGGAAGAAGGAGTAAGTTAGGGAAGAAAAAGAAGAAGAAGAAGAAGAAGAAGAAGAAGAAGAAGAAGAAAGGAGGAAGAAGAGGAAAAAGAAGAGGAAGAACAACAAGGTAAAAAGAAGAAGAAGAAGAAGAAGAAGAAGAAGTAGGGGGAGGGGGAGGAGGAGGAGGTGGTGGGTGATGGTGAGAAGAAGGAGAAAAAGAAGAGAAAAGCAACGTGTTGTTACGAAGTCTGCCGTCTATTCGTGTCTCGATCATCAGTAATTTCAGTCAGTGAGTGAAGTACGCATAGGTGGTTAGGGAGAAGGGTGATTGGACATTCCGACAGACAGCCGACATGAGTCATCCAATCAAAATCCGCTAAACAAACTCCCGGCGGCCACCAGTTGATCGGCACGTGACCCGAAGCTGTAATAATGTCTTCCGCGTTCGGATAGAATACGAGCCCGGACCCTTCCACAGGTTTTTATTAACTGACTGCATGTATTGCTAGGAAGGGGTCGTGAAGAGCGAAGGTAATAAGCCGGGACGGAAACAGTTTAAAGATCCGTAGATTGTTTTGGGGACTGGGACGGAAGAGCGGCTGTAGGATACCGTGGTAAGGGTTAGGGTTAGGATTGGGATTAGGGTTGTAGGATTTCGTAAATACTCCTGTTTGAGAAGAAGGGTGCAGAAAAAATGGATGAGGGGTGGGGGCGTTAGTTAATATCGATAGAGAAGGAAAGAAGAAAAAAAAGCGATAGCGAACGTAGGGGCCGTTGATTTCGTGCTCTCCCTCGTGAAGGCCCCGCGGTAATACTGAACAAAAATAAATAAATAAATAAAAAATATAAATAAACCCACACCCCAAATACTTCACGTTTTCCAAGCCCGCGGGCCGTGCGTGAGCTTTCATCCTCATCTTACTCACATTACGCATCTAATTGTAGGTGGAATACGTGAAGAATTGCTTTCCACATATATAAGTAATGTTTATGGAGACGTATTCAGCCGGAAAAGGGAATTGCTCCCTTTCATTTCAACCCAATCGACTGACTGTTCCCTTCGCTTAATTATATTTAAACATAGACGTTCAGACGATTGCACGCGTGCAGGCGGACAGGCTACGACACCTGTAGATAAAGGCAGCTCAACAGCATTTATCGGTTATCTACTAACGCAGCGCATGTACCGGTTTGTTGAGAATTTCTTCATAGACGAGTGTTCACCCTCCGTCAAAACTGACAGAAAAATTATGCTTCGCAAGTGTTCGCACTAATATTTATACTCATATAAAATAACGAATTTTAAAAAGATAATAAATAAAGAAAACGTCTCAAACTGGAAAGTTAAAAAAAGAAAAACATATCAATCGGTATAGGAAAGAAGAAAGAAAAAAAAACGTCTCATTATAGATATAAAGTGAAGGTTTCTAACCGATTCCATTTTAGATGACGCAAGGTTATTTGACTTGCTATTTTCTTTTTCTACTCCCCTAAATGCTTGAAATGAGTTCGTGCGGCACTATTTGTCCTCGCTAAAGTTTCTGTGACGTGGCGAATATATATATATATATATATATATATATATATATATATATATATATATATATATATATATAGAATAAGTAGAATAAAATCTGAAACTAAAAGTATACTTTTAATAGATAGAACCTATAGTCAAATGGTTTAAGCTTAATATACGAGATAGAGCAATTATAAAGATAGATGAAAGAAGAGGGATAAACATGTACGAATGACAAATTAATTCCAACTTCGATTGTTCAAGGAAAGGTATACTCGGTAATAAAATTATGTGTATTATTCTTTCCTTAAGCCAATGCTTTTCAAAGATCAAAGGAAAGAATAATAAACATAATTGTATTACCGAGTATACCTTGGATTGAACAATCGAAGTTGGAATTAATTTGTCATTCGTACATGTTTATCCCTCTTCTTTTATATATATATATATATATATATATATATATATATATATATATATATATATATATAGATTTAGATTTTTCACTTATAAAATAGATCATTCAGTGAAGACCGGGGTTGTTCCAATAAAAAACAAGCTCGATGATACTCGATTACAGAGTACAGAGCATTTATATGTGATTTTATGAAGGCTTACCAAAGCATTCCTTTCAAGACACCAATGATCACCATTAAAGATATTTTTTCTTACAAATACTATTTATTCAAATTAAATGTTTTTTCCTACACGTGTTTCACTACCAAGCAGTTACTTGCTTGGCAGATCTTCAGGGAAATTAAATGTCTGGAATACTGGTTTCAACTGCCGACAAAACACAATGTGGCGTTGTAATAGTTGAGGTCACTTAAGAAGAGAAGAGGAAAAAAATAAAAATAAAAATAAAAATAAAAGTCAAACTTAAAAAGCAAGGAAGAACAACGATAAAAAAAAAAAAAAAAAAAGTCCTAGAAGAGAATTAGTAACACGTACTTATGCTAAGATATATCTTGATTCAATTATTAGCGGATACTCGAGACTTAGGTAGGGGGTGATAAGGTAGGAATATTCTATCGGAATAAGGCCCAGTGATAGTCAACTATAGTAAATACTTATTCAGCGGAATAGAGGGGGGAAATTGTGTTACATATAAAAAGATAGTGGAATAATAAATAATAAATCACAATTTATTCTCAGAAATAGATATATTATACGAAATGCATTGGGGATTTCAAGTAATTTTAAGTGAAAAATAAGAAATAGCAACCTGGATGCTATCACTATTTAATTAAATTAGGTTAAATTAAATTAGTTTTTAATTAGATTAAAATAAATAAAAGCAATTTGGTGGCAGGAATGGGGAAAAGTAATTAAGGAAAAAATAATTTTAAAAACATGCATGCCGACACGGACTTAATTTCTAAAAATAGAAACAATTGGATTTTTATAAAAAGTATTTTGTACGGGATTTTAAATTAGTAATAATAAAGTCTCCTGTCATTTAACGAGTAAGAGTGATATTTTCCCGTAAAGTTGACAAAAAAATAAACCGGTCCATTAAAGAAAGTTTTTTTCAAAATAGAAAATAGATTTCTGATAACGATATTCCGTAGTAACATTTATTTATGGAATATAGAATAATATTCTCCACAGAGAATTGTAAACAGACACAGCCGTTAAGGAAATATTTTAAATGATTTAAAATAATAACTAGATTTTTGTAGAAGGCCTTTTTATAATAACAGTTTATTTTTGATATATGAATAATCTTTTAAAAACAAATTCTGCGGGATGGGCTTTTTTCGCTTCGTTAAACAACAAAACGATAATAATTCGGCAGTTAATTAAATGAAAGATATTTTCCCAAAATGTAAAATGACGTCCCAGACACTAGATGATTAATTTCTATAGGGAATAGGTTTTAATAATAAATATTTTTAGAAACAGTATTTTGAATAAATAATTTCTATATTGAGATTTTTTCTTAGTGGAAGGGAGTTTTCTGCGGGATTGACATTCAACTCGTCGTGTGTTTGTTTCGAAGGGTAATAAATCAACAATTGAAATAAGACTCTTTGAACTCGGACGAACATTTGTGTTGACTTTTCTTTGTGAGAAGTTGGATTTAGAATTCCCATACTATCATTGGATTGGAATGGTAACTTGTGAGCGGTAGCTTGAATGATTTAGTTCTTTTGTTTTCTTGTGGGGGGGGGGGGATTTATTCATCATTGTACTGGCCGACGTGAAAGTGTATTATCGCACATTGTTCCGGTTTTGTGGTTTTATTGAATGTATTTGGGACCGATTATTTGCTTGTTGGCTTGGTGGAAGAAATAATGCACGAGCTACTTTTCTAAGACTTTTCTAGGACTTTCTTTTTTTTTTTTTTATCGTTGTTCTTCCTTGCTTTTTAAGTTTGACTTTTATTTTTATTTTTATTTTTATTTTTTTCCTCTTCTCTTCTTAAGTGACCTCAACTATTACAACGCCACATTGTGTTTTGTCGGCAGTTGAAACCAGTATTCCAGACATTTAATTTCCCTGAAGATCTGCCAAGCAAGTAACTGCTTGGTAGTGAAACACGTGTAGGAAAAAACATTTAATTTGAATAAATAGTATTTGTAAGAAAAAATATCTTTAATGGTGATCATTGGTGTCTTGAAAGGAATGCTTTGGTAAGCCTTCATAAAATCACATATATATATATATATATATATATATATATATATATATATATATATATATATATATATATATATATATATATATATATATATATGAGAGAGAGAGGGGGAGAGATAGAGAGATAGAGAGAGAGCGGAGAATGAGCAGACATGAAAAAGAACATTTGGATTATTCGAACTACTGTTTTCACCTTTCGTGTTTAACTCAAAACGTTTCAGTCTATGTAACCTCCGACCTTCTTCAGGTGTATCTTGTCGAACTCGGTAATTTTTTCGGTCGAACTCTGGAATCGGTACGGAATTCTGAACCGAACCCTGTATTTCATCCCTCTCGGTAGTATGCTATCGTTCGGTTAGCCATGACCGGGTAGAAGTCTTAAGTAATTCGCAATTGTCTTCTTAGTATCGCCCGCACTGAGGATTGAACCTTCAATCTCCAGAAGAGTTTCCCTTCGAACTGAATTATACTTAGTACTCTGGCCATTACGCCATAAGATAAGGATTAATGATATGTATTCAAAATTATATTACGAAAAAATGTCTTGCAAAAAAGTGTTTCTGCGGCTTAAATAAAAAACACACACGCTTATCTGATACTGTTTTTTGTTGACGTCACAAGGACTACGTTCCGTTCACGTCTTTTTAATACGACTGTCCACTAAGTTGACTGCCGATTCGACTCGTGAGAAAAGTGGTGGATCAATGCTTCATCTATTGTTACATATTGATGCACAAACTCCTTTTTGTTGCGTTTAAACAGTTTCAATCCTTTGAATCATCGACGCGTCATTGTGTTTGTGTTTAATCGACTATGAACAATGAACTATGTTATGTGCAGATTTATTTTGCAAGCTTTTTTTGTCAGGCGAGACAGTCTTATGGTTTTTCTTCTTCTTCTTCTGCTTCTTCTTCTTCTTCTTCTTCCTCATTTTGATGGTATTAACCCCGAGGTGTTGAATCATGGTAGAGGCAGAAGAACGCGTCAAGTTCTAAAAGACGTTAGGGTCAGTAGACTCCTGTCGATGTTATGCGCAAATGGTCGCTTTTTGGATAAGGTAATCGACAACATCTTCGAGGGACGCATAAAAATGTATTTAAGTGAAATATTTTGAAAAGCAACACATGGTGCCATTCAAATGAAAAAATCATTTATTTATTTATTTTTCTGCAAGCTTTCGTTGTAAAAGACGTTTGTCAGACGAGACTATCTTATAGTTTTTCTTCTTTTCTTCTTCCTCAGTTTGATGGTATTAACCCTCGGAAAAGCTACAAGGAAGTCTCGCCTGACAAAGTTGTTTTACAACCAAAGCTTACAAACAAAAATTATATTAATGTTTTTTTCATTTAGATTGCACCATGTGTTGTTTTCAAAATATTTCACTTCAATACATTTTAGTACGTGCTTCAAAGATGTTGTCAATTTCCTTGTATATATATATATATATATATATATATATATATATATATATATATATATATATATATATATATATATATTACGGGACAGTTTCTGGTGTCCAAGTATATATATATATATATATATATATATATATATATATATATATATATATATATATATATATTACGGGACAGTTTCTGGTGTCCGAGTAGATATATATATATATATATAATTATATACTTTATATTTTTATTTATACAAACTTTTTTGGCTACATATATGCATCCGTGTTTTTCCTGCTCACGCTTAGTTATTAGTGTGAAAACGAAAGGGGAACAATTTTAACTATAAATTATCGGAAGTTTCTTCATCCACTATGGACAGATACAACAAATACGCAAACAAGTTTTCCATTCATCATTGATGATGTCATCAAGAATCCCCATCCCCTCTCTCGGATTAATAAAGATGTCGTTCTAGTGCAACGAGGTTCTTTTCGGCCAGGAATTGCCGGATGATCAGAGCGCTAGGAGCAAGTGGAATTTTACGGATGAGAAAAAGGTTAGCAAAAAAAGCATGTTAAAAAATGCAATGGTTGCCGGAAACTAAGATGATAGTTTTTAAAAAAACTCGTCAACTACAGCCATTGTAAATAAAAAAAAAATTATTTTCTTCCTATGTGTACCTAATAGTAAACGAAACTTCCATGAACAAATTTCTATTTTAAAAAAACTACATATCTGCGGAACACAATACCACGGGGCTGCTTCCTAGCTGACTACAGGATGCTCGTTTTCAAGTCTAGTGTTACAAATTCCTGTCGAAGCGCCCGCTTAAATAATCTAATTCTGCCCAGTTTCAATCATCGCTTTTAATCCTCACGATTTTGACTCACCGCCCACCTGACAAAATCATGAACCCTTTTCCTTGAGTGGCCTCTGTGCCTTGACAAGCTGTGACTATTTAGTACAAACAAAGATATTCTCAAGATATCATATTAGATTAGTACGTAATCCGCTATCCCTCTTGCGCCTATAGGTCACACAACACACATTACACTCATTACCGTTACCTTTTTAGAGACACCTCGCTTATATTCATTGCAACATGCTTATTAGAACTGAAAACTGGTCAACACGCGTATACACGTAGTCGTTTCCAATTAGCGTGAAACCTAACCGATGAACACAAAGTTGTTCGAACACCCAAACAACATAGATCACTTCATTACAACGGCTTTTACTTATGCTCACATTAAATCCCCTAGATTAACCCTGAATCATTCGTTTTTCTTTTTATTTATTTATTTTTTGTTGTTTGTTATTTTCATTTTTTTGTCCGGACATGTCCCGACGGTTTCGTTCCCTCTAGTGTCCGCCCATATCACCGTCGACTTTGGCAGGAGATGTGTCAACGTGTTCGATGACCGCTGTCCGGCTAATGTATATAGATGGCTAATTAAGAGGCAGTAACAAAGGGGGAGGGGCCGTGCACGTGGCTAATCAGAAACGGACAGGGACCGAAATTTACTAAGCAAAAATGTCACCGAGAGAGATTGAATTGACCCTTCATTTTAATGGTCAGAAGATGTGGATTGGGTTTTACGATGACGTTATATGAGCGCATGCTCAACCTAGACGACACTTCCGGTCATCTATTCTCATCGGTAGACATTTGATACGCTATGTCTATCGAAGTCTGCAAATATTAGTAACTAGCTGAATTTCCCATTGTTAAATATTACATGGATGCAATATACGTTTATGTTTTTTGTAGATATCACTGACAGGTGTGGTAGGGTTATAGGTATGATTGACAAGGGGTTGATCTTTGGGTCAGCTCAGGTCGCATCATAATCATATGCACTCTGTCCAAGCAACGGTGACTGTTTCGTGAAGGGTACCAGGTCATGTTCAAACTTCTCTGTTTGGTTCTGTTATTCGCCTGATCTTGACAAGCGCTGGTGCTGATATTCCTCAATGTCATGTTTCGTTTCACTGTACATTTGGATCTTTAGTCTCGGTCTTTCCTGATTCCTCCTTCTTTCACGCAGTTAAGAATACAACATATTTCTTGGTAGTGATTTACGTTCAATATTCTTTCAGATATCCTATTAATTTTTCTGTGTTAGGAGATCCGCCATAAATGGTAGGACTGCATGTCCCAGTATTTCCTGATTGGTGGCCTTATCCCTCCAGGGTACGTTTATAATCCCTCTGAGATGGACATTGTGATCCGATATTAGAGTAGATACCTTTATTATTTGGGTTATACAGACTACTGTTCTCATATTGGATGTTATTCTCCCAACGTTTCGGCCGATGTAACCTCCGACCTCCTTCAGGTGGGTCTTCTCGAAACCTGTAACCTTTATATACAAACTCGGTAATCTGCACGGAATTTCGAACTGAACCAGTTACTTAATCCACGGGAGTAGATTGTTCTCTTTCCGTCTGTCATTTGATGAGGGCGGAGGTTACATCGGCCGAAACATTGTGAGAATAACATCGCACATAAGAACAGAAGTCTGAATAATACAAACAATACAAATTACCAATTCTAATTTGAAAGATTGCGAAACATAGTAAATATCTGATTGGTGAGTTAAATCACGTGACATCTATATAAATAAAATACGACTTCTGTGTATATGTCTGTGTTGCTGTATGTACACCCATTTGTTTTCCAGATACACCTTGTTAGGACAGTGACCAGTGGGTAGTCCGAGAAAAGAGCATGCGGTGTACTCTGTCTCGTTCTATCCAAGTCACAATTTTCACGTTCAAGCAGCAAATTGTCTTTCCTCGCCGACTACGGTCTCCAGATACTTCACAGCTCTCTCCGCCCCCTTCCCATATCTATAATCCCCTATCTTCTCTTCCACGATCCTCATATTCGTGTCCCGTAAATAAAGGTATAAACATATCACCTCTATTTACTTTGATAAAGTTTCTGCTATTAAAGGAATCAAATATCAGTCTAAGTTGTGTGTCCCTATTTACTTGTTTTCCCACGAGGACAGAGTTAGACACAAGGTCAGTTTTTAATGTTGGGAAAATCTACCTACACAAAAAAAGCACTCTGGATTTGGACCCAAAATTTTAAAAACTGTCTCAGTCTAGAAGGATGTCTTCTGACCGAAGATATAAAATCGTACGTGTAGTATCAGAACAGATACTACACTTTGTTCCTTGCAAAAAGGCCAAGGAAGTGTCACGTGGGAGGTCTTTTATATTTTCGATTTTTGAACTTTTACGATTATTTTTCTATATAAAACTTTTGTTTAGAAAAAATGTCTATCTTTAATCCTATTAGTTTATCTGTTCATTCATTCATTTCGTATGAATCAGATTGTTACTGACATTGGTTTCCCCGATATCTGTCTAGTCAGAATTGATTAATAGAAATACATCGGGTACTTACGAGAGGGATCACGTGAAGGTTACCAACATCCGAAGTGAAAGAATTTCTGTTGAACGAACTGGATTTGAATTTAGCAGTCCGTGTCGTTAACCACGTAGCCACCATCAACTTCCAGTTTATCTGTTTACGCGGTTACTCGGTTTACAACGATTAGCGAATGTGTCTCAATAGCCCTGATGGAAATTGAACACGCCATACCGAATAAACCTTTTATGCACTGGTAACCATTCTAGGCAATTGACGTGCAATAAACGCCCCAATAATCACCTAAAACAAAATTGAATTTCAAAATGAATAAATTTTAGATGACCAAATGCTGTTTGGTGCTGATAATTTCACCCATTCATGCATTCTATGAATCAAACGTTGGAATATTCTTCAAGGTAATTTTCAGAAGCCTCCCTCTTCTTCTTTTTCAAGTTTCTTCTTCTTTTTCGTCTCCCCTTTCTTCTTCTTCTTCTTCTTGTTCTTGTTCTTGTTCTTGTTCTTCTTCTTCTTCTTCTTCTTCTTCTTCTTATTATTATTATTATTATTATTATTATTATTATTATTATTATTATTATAATCATAATCATGTTTGCCTTTACACTGTCGATAAAACGTTCTGTTTTATTTTTATTTCGCATAACACTTTTTTTATATTTTTGCTTTCTGACTTGCTTGGTTTCTATGTTCTGCGATTCGTCGATCAGAATTCCGAGCGATTGAACCATTATCTTCGGTTCGTTGATTCGCCTCGATTATCACGTGACCAGAATGTTCTTAAACTCGTCCGCACACCTCAACAAGTTGATTAACAAGTGTCGCACAAATGATGAAGTTGTCCGGTCAGTGAAGCGCGAGCTAAGTCTAGGGCTTCGACAAGTTTAATTACAACCCGTTACACGCGCGTCGACACGCGTGCAAACAGGTGGCCACGCATGGATACACGTCGTTATTATGCGTAGATATTGTTTGGTTAGGTTTCTCTGTTTTACGTTGAATCAATCGGTTGGATTATTTAATGTTCGCATGAAATACTTCATGAAATTGAAAACAGTTTTTTTTTCTTCTCTTCTCAACTCTTTACTTCTGGACATCGTTTGAAATTTACATACATTTGAATAAATTTGAATATATTGTCCGCAAATCTCAACTTTTGATCTATTGTTGTCTGCGCACAATTCATGAAGAACCCATTTTCTAAGCTTGGGTATCTTTCCAAGTTTTTCAACATGACGATGCAGAGTTGTATGGTTTGAGGAAAGCTTCATTGCCAATTCTTTAAATGATACCACACGGAGCTTTTTTATCTTCAAAAGTGAAACAAATTGTAAAACCTCGTATGTACGTTCTTTCATTCGGGCATTTTTCTCGTGTGAATATTGTTTGCTGTTTCGGCTGCAAAGTTACCCCGTGTCCACTAATAAAACATTCTGTGGTCGAAATGTTTCTTGTATACTCTCATCTTTTAAAGGTTTTCAGCAGTAGAATTTCAATTGGAAATAAGTAGTAATTGGATTATTAAATATTGAACAGTTTTAATATCTTGAACATGAAAAATATTAGCAATAACTATTTCAAGATCAAAATCTACGAATATATATTTATTTTGTAATTTTAAAATAAATTACTCAATCAATATTTTAAAAGAATAATTTAGACACTTTTAAGAATAAAATTGATGAACACAGATACCTTATATATCAAGTATGGCCGTTCTGTTCGTCGTCTTTTTACTTCACGCAACATCACATTTAATCTTGTTTCAGCTTCAATATTTACCTTTTTAAAAAATATATTTATAATCGAGTTCATCGATTACATATTATATCCTATATATATTTTATTGTGCCTTGTGATATTTTAGAGGTGGTAGGAGGAGCTCTTCCTTCACACTCATAAGTCAAAAATCAAATGCATCGAATCACTCTCATAGTTTAGTAATATAATTGCTATTTAAATCTGACGTGTGCCGAACCGACAACTTAACGACGGACAACGCCTTTGAAAAAGATGTGAGGACACGTCTAAAAACGAAAAAAAACAGCATGTTTGATTCTGTATTCCTAGACCGATCGGCCCTCTTTATATTAGGGTGGCAAAGTAAGAGAGATAATTTATCTAAACAAAAAATTCAGCAATTGATTGTAACAAGATTTTTTATGTTAAGAAACAATAAAACAACAAAAATAAAATGAAGTTATGGTAGAAAATAGGGTTAATGTTAACTTTAGGGTGCTAAATCGGTACAACTGGTGCTCTTAACGAACCTAACCATTTAGAGTGATGGATCAGATTCGCATACAAATTTAACGTATGATGATGTCCCATTCCCAGAACATTCTAGCTTGTTAATTTTTTAGTACTAACACTTTGTCTGAGTGGCAAAAAAATGTTTTTAAATTGCATTTTTACTGTTGTTTTTGTTTGTGTGATTTTATAAAAAAAGTTGTTAACCTGCCATCAAAAAAGGTTTTCTGTTTTTCCATTTTAAAATTAATTAAAAAATATTTGTTGTGTGATACGATAGACTGCCCACCCTCTCCAGAGCTAAGGAAAGGATTTACGAAAAGGAAACGCTATCGAAAGTAAAGTAAATAAAAAGACAATAAGGCCGAATGAGATATTTTAAAGCAGTAGGATGTCTCACAATTGGTGGTCAATTCCCGCTCATCAGTCACTCTGTGACAAAGAGCAGGCGTTTTAAGAATGGTCGAGTCATTTTCGCTTATCGCTGACTAAGACAAAAGACCGGGTATTGGATTGCCGGTCGTGAGTTAAGGTATGAGAGTTGTTTGCGACAGTTTGAGTTTTACGACGGTTCACGGCAGTTGGCGCGTTTAAGTTAGTTTTGCGACAGTTTACGATTCGGAGAGAAGACAATCAGATGAGATCAGAGCCTCGGCAGATGATGAGTAACGACAATGGGGGGTCTCGACGATGTCACACCCAGAGTAAAACTGGCTTACGCACGATCTATCTGAGTGTTTGTTTTTCTTGTGAGACCGGGTTACATTTCATTTTGTGTACTTGTAAAGCAGTGCTTGTGCCGTCGGCAATCGTCAGTGGAATAGATGACATGGGCAGAATGAGAACGATGAGAAGATGAAGGAGATGAAAACCACGGCACACACAACGTCTGGGTCGGCGATTAGCGAGAGGAACGGCATGGTTCGATATAATTTTTCGTAAATCAAAAGTCAATTGTTGAAAAAATATTTGTTAAAATTAATTGTTGAGAAAAAATCTAAAATAAGTTGAGATTTAAAAAAAATAAACGTAGAAGAAATACGGAAACTGTTTGTTAAAATCAACTGTTAAAAAAATGTAATAAATAAGTTAAGATGAGTTATCTCCCTTACATTGCCATTCTAAAGTAACAAAAATGGGCTGACAGATGTATACTCCTTTTTCAAATTAGCCTATTTCACGCAATACTGTCTTCTAAAAACAGAACCTAATTGTGTATTGTAACATAGTAAATCGGACTCACCATATTTCTAACAACGTCAAGCGCCACGAAGCTGATAAAAATTTCAACAAATTAAACGAAAACAATGGCACAAAACGAAGGTGGTCCAATCGACACGAAGCCGGTTTTATCCGGAGATATTTACTCACACATCAGGCGTAACAGTGTGTTATCAATAAGGGCATATTCCCCGGTCGACCAATCCTCCATACCCTCGAATCACACTATGCTCAGACAACGGATTAGGTGTGTAGGCCGGGCGGTCAGTTGAGAATTAAATGTCTCTTCCACTTACGGCGTGTTGATCGATTGGTACGACGCATGGCGGAGACAACTCGCACTTTTTAAAACAACGAGAAGACAAGATTTTGAAATCTGGGTAACAGCGTGTATGTAATTATGCTGATGGCGGAAGTGTTTGTTTTAGTATTCTTTTCATTTTTTTCTCGAGTATACCAGCAATCTGCCGAGTGTCGAGGGTAGTTGATGTAACTGGATGTTAAGGTTATTATAATGTATTATTATTTATTCATCACTGATATTAATCTCTGTATCTGTTCAATGTTTATGTTCATTCGTTATTGCTTTTTTGTAAGGTACACGATAGTTCATGAAAAATGAAGTGTCGTGATATACATATATATATATATATATATATATATATATATATATATATATATATATATATATATATATATATTAGTATTTCATGTATCCACATAAAATTTTATAAGGAGATATAATTTTGTATGTATCAATTTTCAGTATTTACTTCAAACAGTGCTCGATACGTAAGTAGTGCTAGGTAGTAAGCTATGAAACGCGGGAGCCTCTGTGTAGCTTGATTGCCAAAATATATTTTCATAGCTTACTATATATATATATATATATATATATATATATATATATATATATATATATATATATATATATATATATGTTACATTATTTATGAATGCATATGCCGGCGTGGAAGTGACAAGTACAGACAGTCACAGAGCGCAAACCCGGTTCACAGAGTCAACGAAGACACCGTACACTTTTGCTCTATCCCAAAGGCAATCAGGTATTATCAAGTGATACAGAAAAAATTAAGTTCGATGTGTGAATTTTAGGTACAATTGTACTATACGGGCCGTTGGATTTTCTCACCAATTTCGCTCGGTGTTCACCCAAATGTTCGATAAAATTGATTTTTGGGGTGAAATGGTATATTTTGTCCTGACAAAAAAAATTCTAATTTATCTTTTAGCCTATATATAATTGAACTTTTATGCCACATTTTTACCCGTCGTCTTTTCGGCGACATATTGTTATTCGTTAAATTCCGTTAAAACTTGCTTTTTTAAATAGAATGTTCAAAGTTTTTTTGTGTGTGTTAAAGCAGTAAAAATATCTTTAGTCCAAGGAAAAATATATATTTAGTCCAAGGAAAAAAACAATAAAAACCAACATGGCCGCCAACGATTAAAACCTGGAATTAAAGTTAGATTCTATACACTGTAAAAAGTAAATGAGAATTTATTCCAGGACCAAAAATACAACTGAGACCAACAATCAGTTCTATCAAAAATTTGGGCGAATACCAAGAGAAATGAGTGAAAAAGAAAACAGCGGTCCCTATTCTACAATTAAATCGATGTTTAAACTTAATAAAATTAAAGAAAATATTTTAAATTTTAATTTGAAAAAACAAATTATTAGACTTTCTGACTAATTTGTTGTTTTTTTAGAACCGAAAGTAGATTAAATATCTTTCTTTATCTTAAAAAAGCTATTATCGAATATTAAAATTGTAAACAGTTTGTTTTTGTTAGAGATTTCAAATATAGACGTGTTTACCTTTTTATGCCAATTTTAAATTTAAATAAATGTTTTTGCCCGACCTAGGAAAACTTGCTCCAATTAGGTTGTTAATGTAATTTAAAATTTAAATTGTTTTAAAATAATTCAGGGATTTTTCCATTTCTATTTTATACCTCAGGAAACGAAAATGTACGTATACTCCTATACTTCGTCCGACATGTTTTCCTATAACTCTCAACATATTAGGGAGAGTTTGTCAAATATTATCTTACACTTAAAGTGACATCCCCACCCATATTGACGAGCTCCTTTGACGCCCACCCCAACCTTCGACCACTCATTGGAAGAATAGAACGTGTATGAAAGAAGGTACATTTTCATTATGGATCGCTGAAAAAAAATCGCTCCTTTTTTATAGGAGCGGCTCTTTCTTGAAAATGGGGAGCTCCAATTTTTGGTGTTGGAGCAGGATCGGGAGCAGCTCCAAAAGGAGTGTAGCGCATGAATCCTTATAATATATATATATATATATATATATATATATATATATATATATATATATATAAATTATTTTATTATTAATAATTTTATTATTAATAATTTTTTATAAATTGATTTTACGTGCATAAAAGAAAAAAAAAATATATATATATATATATATATATATATACAGGTGTTTTCAAAAATCAATAGCATAACTTTGGGATTATATTCTATATGTATATATAAACTTCGAAACGCTTGTCTAGCTGCATGAAGTTGAATGAAACAATATTTCTTTCTGAAAATGAACACGTAATCAACTCATGAAAAACAATTAAAACTGCGTAAAAATTTATATCCATTCGATGTTTAGTTTTTAATTTTAATTTATTTACTTATTTTTTATTTTTCAACTTTAGAAAAAAAGTCTGTTAGACGCCATGATCTCAATTATCGGGTAGAGTTTGGCACAATACACAAACGCGCGGAAAGCTTTCAAACGTACACGTAAACATCAAACGTCTACATACACGGAAGTTGATGCAAGCACACATTAAAAACTGGCATTTCCTCCAAACGATCACACACTCACACAAACACATACACACATAGATAGCAGCTAAAACGCACACACCTTGCTGAATAAAAATTCAAATAAAATATGTAAATAAAGTTTAACATAACAAGTCTCAGTTATTATTTTTTTTACAAATGCACACATATAAATATATGTTACCAATAATGACATAAAAGTTAAATAAAACCCTTTAAAATATTCCAAACAAATGTAGATTTGGGAATTGTTATTAATTAATAACATTTCATAAATATCGAAAGTATCTGAATTTTAACGAAGGGCTTCCACCCTCTTTTGACTTTATTTGCATAATACTAAATTAAACTACATGTAGCCCACTTTGAACTTTAAACATTCTTACGCCAAGCAGCTGTGTTTCAAAATTCATAATGATCAGTTGATTAGTTTAGAAGTGAATCCTGTACATACAAATATACAAATATATACCCGTACCTAAGTTTATATATATATATATATATATATATTTATATATATATATGTGTGTGTGTGTGTGTGTGTGTGTGTGTGTGTGTGTGTGTGTGTGTAAAGGAGTAAGGCTACTAACATTTGTAAAAAGTTTTTTTCAACATTTATTTATTATTTTGTTATTTTACCATTTTATAATTTTGTAATTTTATATAACGCGTTTCAAGCGGTGGTCCGCTCTCATCAGATATGTAAATCCATTTGAAGAACTGTCTTTCGATTTGAAAGAGTGTTGTTTAATTTTAGGAAATGTGTTATTTGAGGAAATGTGTTGTTTCATTTGAGGAAATGTATTATTTCCTCAAATGAAACAACACTCTTTCAAATCGAAAGACAGTTCTTCAAATGGATTTACATATCTGATAGGAGCGGACTTCCGTTTGAAACGCGTTATATAAAATTATGAAATGATAAACTATATTAAATTATAAAATCGTAAAATAACAAAATAATGAATAAATGTTGAAAAACTTTTTTACAAATGTTGGTAGCCTTACTCCTTTACATATATACTTTTATCTCGTTGGAACTGCACTAATACTGCACTACCCTATTATCTATCTATCTATCTATTTATATATATATATATATATATATATATATATATATATATATATATATATATATATATATATATATATATACAAGGAAATAATACAGACACACACGCACCCACAGATGTATACATATATGTTTTTAATCTTATGTTTTAACAATTAATCGCCACGCCAGCATTTGTATCTTTCTTCTCTTCATCATTCTTAGTTGTTTCTTCCCGCCCAACATTTCTTAGGCTTTTATGTTCCCCTTCCCTTTTATGCCTCATGAGTTTTTCTATTTCCTCTACTTCCCACATCTTCCTTTGCAGAGACCGGGATTCGTCTGATTTAATAATGTACCTGCAACCGTTGAAAAAAAATATTGTAGACATATCATCATCATCATCATCATCATCATCATCATCATCATCATCATCAGCAGCAGCAGCAGCAGCAGCAGCAGCAGCAGCATTATTATTATTATTATTATTATTATTATTGTTATTATTATCGTTACTATTATTATTATTGTTATTATTATTATTTTTACTGTTACTATTATTATTATTATTATCATTATTATTATTATTGTTGTTCTTGTTGTTACTGTTGCTGTTGTTGTTGCTGTAATTGTTGTTATTGTTTTTTTTAGTATTATTAATATTATCATTTTTATTATTATTTACTCACTAGGAGTTCTCGAATAAGTTATCATCAGTTATTGCTCGCCAGCAATCATCCGTAGTATTCCCTGGAGTCTGAGTGAGAACAAGTTTTCCCATATGTTCAGTACTTTCCACGTATTTCCATAATTATTACTAATTACTTAGCGTTATCAACACATCCGCTTACCATTGTGTTCTCACTGGCAACGACCATGGATCATTTGGGTGGCAATAAGCCCATCCAAGGTATCAGTACTATCCGAACCCTTCTAGCAAAAGCATGGGTAGTGCTCTTACATCTCGGTTTTTGGATTCTACTTTATGTGTGGTATCAGCCGAGGATAGTGCCAGCACAGTGTGTGTGTGTGGGGGGGGGGGGGTTAGAAACGGTGCATAGTTTATGATATATCTTACAGTTTTTGTTCTCTTTGGGTTGGGTGTTGTACTTTCTATTGTTTTATATATTAAAAAAATCATATTCCTCTGTTCTATGTGCTGGTCGGCATTCGTGATTCATGTGGGTTCGTTCCCGCATTCAAAGATGTTCTTTAAGATTTCAGCTGTGTTTTATCATTGCTGTCCGTTGTATAGTATCAGCCTTTACTTTGATTTACATTTCTCTTAGTCTTTTTCCATGTTTTTCGGAACTGTTCCTAGTACTCCTACGATTATTGGTATTTTATTGATGTTCTTCATGTTCCATATCCTTTTCAGTTATCTGGCAAGTTCTGTGTATTTGCTTACTTTTTTTTTCTCCTTGACATTCACCCTGTTGTCTGCTGGGACGGCAGTCTACGATTTCTTACTTCTTGTTAACTGTTATTTTTTATATGGAAATCGCTCCAGACAAAGCATGAAGCCACTTAGTTTAAGGAGCTAACTAGAAGAAATACGATTATCGCAAAGACAAGAGATGCCTATTGACCTTAGTCTGGAAAAGACCAATATTATAGATAGGAGGAAAACCGTCAGAAGGAAGAGAGTTCCACAAACCTGCGGTTCTTGTAAGAAAGCTACTGGAATTGGAAGCTGTATTACAATGAGGTATCAAAACAGAGAATTGATGGAGATCACTAGACCAACGGGTCAAACGAGCTGGAACAAAAAAGTGGGAAATATATCACATAATCACAATATTTACAGAAAAGACTGAGACTAGCAACATCACGTCTGTGATAGAGGGGTGTAGAGAATGAGAAAGCGTAAGGCCAATCAAATTACAGATACGTTGGTGCACCTTATCAAAAACCCTCAAATTGGACAGAGATTTACCAGCCCAAATATGACAACATTACTCCATACATTGTCTGATTGTGGATTTGTAGAGATAGAGAATAACCTCAGGCGTGAGAAAGTGTTTGGAGCGATAGAGAGAACCGACTTTACGAGAAGCAGAAAGAGCAATGGATCTAATGTATGAACCCAAAGAAAGATTTGATGAGAGAGAAAGACCAAGAAGTTTCAGAGTCGATTTTTCCTCAAGAGCAGAGGCATTCATGAGAATCTCCTTGCTTGGGTGAGTTTATCTGTTTGTACCTTCATGTCCCAGACGATTTTGTGATTTCGTTTCCCAGTATTGTCTCCAGTTTGTTTCTGTACCATTCGTCTGCGTTTTCAAAATGCAGTCGTTTCCATAGTTATCAGTTTACTGTCTTCCCCCACACAGTCATGTCTGTTCTTGTATTCTTTTGGAGCTTGTTTGCTGTATTCATGTATTATGTGATTTACTGTTCCGTCTCTTTGCCCACAGAGTCAACATTTTCTGTTTCCTGGCTATAGAGGTCATAGAGGATGTTCTTGAAAGATACCTTTCTGTATTCTTATTTCAGTTAGGTGTTGTCCTCCAGCTGTCAGTTCCGGTCTCCTTGTTCCCATTGCCTTTTTAATCAAATTGATAATTGTGTCTGATATCTTGTACATACTTTATCACTCAATTATCCATGCTTCATGGATCCGGTCGTAAGGTTTCTTGTAGTCGATCCATGCCATGGCTATGTTCTTTTCCTGCTTTGTACCTTTTCACGATCTTTTGATCTATGTATAACAGGTCATGCGTTCCTATTTTTATTTTACGGCCATCCTTTCAGTTTCTCCGGAAAGAGTCCACTGTTCTCTAAGTTGTGCTGTTAAGATTTTCAGCATGTTTATTATTGGTCTGTAGTTGATTAGAGGTCGTTCGCTTTTCAGTGTTTTTTTGTATTAATGTGGATTATTATTATTATTAATTATTATTATTATCATTATTGTTATTATTATTATTATTTTTATTATTATTATTTGTACTCATTATTATTATTATTATTATTAGTATTATTATTATTATTATTATTAGTAGTAGTAGTAGTAGTAGTAGTAGTAGTAGTAGTAGTAGTAGTAGTAGTAGTAGTAGTATTTTCAAACTAGGAGTTTTTACAGAAGTCAAAAGTCACAAACAATAACCGGTGGTGTTCCCTGGAATAAGACTGAAAACACATCTCCACAGATTTTCAGTACTCTCCACCTCTTCCGATAACCATTGTAAATGATTTCGCATTATCGCAGTAGCCGCTAATCATTGATTTCTCACTGGCACAATCATTGATCTTCTCTGGGATTTGAGTAATAATAAACATTCCCAAGGCCCCACTACTTTTTGCACTTATTATTATTATTATTATTATTATTGTTATTATTATTGTTATTATTATTATTATTATTATTATTATTATTATTATTATTATTATTATTATTGTTGTTGTTGTTGTTGTTGTTTTGTACTTGATAATAGTTATCACGCAGGTCATTGCCAGCGATTGCTCACCAACAACAACCAGTGATGTTCCCTGGAGTCTGAGTGACAACAAGCCTCCACAGATTTCCAGTACTCTCCACCTTTTTTCAATACAGCTGCTTACCATTGATTTGACGCTAGTTAGGACCATTGGTTTTCTCTGGGATTTGGGTGACAATAAGCCTCCCCAAGGTCCCAGAACTCCTCGCACTCTTCCAGTGGAGGTCTGGTTTGTGCTGTCTTTTCTCGGTCTTATCATCCTCCGAGACACTCTACGACTATTTTGTATAGTGTCAGCCTAGACCGGCGTCAACTATTTTTTTTGGGGGGGGGGCAGCATATGATGTTTCTTGTATTTTTAGTTCCTTGGTTCACGCGGTGTTGTGCTTCCTATAGTTTTGTTTTCTTCCTATTGTAACTTCCATGTGACTGGTTACCATTCGTAGCTTATGCGGGTTGGTTTCTGCATTCGAAGATTTTATTTAAGATTGCAGCTGTTTTGATCGTTGCGGTCCTTTGTATTATCATTAATTATTCTTATTCTTCTTCTTCTTATTATTATTATTATTATTATTATTATTATTATTATTATTATTATTATTATTATTATTATAATTATTATTATTTCTTACCAACTAAGGGTTAATGCGATGCAATCATTTGTGAGATATTTGCAGAAATGTGCGGTTGAATGACATACATTTTTACTATATATTGTTCATTATGTATAAGTTGTGTTATCATCGGAAATACATTTTAATTGTTATTAAAATCGTTGAATAGATAATGGTTCTTTGAAGAACATGCATATTATTGTATTTTGGTTGTACGGTCAAACTCACGTCTGGTCAGCTAAATGGATATTCTACTTTTTCGATGCAAAAATTCTACGATGTGTTTGCAGACAATTATAAACTTTTTTCAGTTCCGACAAGTCTAAAAAAATTGCATCAAGCAAAACCGTTTAATTGTATGATAAGTAATAAGTGAATGTTAGTGATTGCTCACTGGCAATAAGATGTAATGTTCCCTGGAGTCTGAATGACAGCAAGTTTCCCTGGACATCCATTACAATACACTTCTTTTGACCATTGTTGCAAATGAATTTGCGTTCTTGCAAGAACCGTTTACCGTTGGGTTTCTCGTGAATATGGGTGGTGGTAAACATCCCCAGGATTCCAGTAATCTCCGTGCCCTTCTAAACAGAGGTATGAATGGTGGTATCCTTACTCAATCTTTCTATCATTCCTAACCCTTCATGACATTTTTGTGTGGGGCCGACCGATGCTGATACCATCAACTTTAGGGGAAAGCAGAAAGTCAGGTTATTGGACTTGAAAAATTTGTCTTTTTTTCTCTGACACACTTCCCGTTTCAGTCGCCTTGAATTTATAGAATGTTCTATCTACAGTTTCTCTGTTTCTATTCTAACTAAACTGTAGTTGGCCAGTGTTACTATTTTGGCCTTAAAGGGCCGAAAAGAAATAAGACAACAAGGAAGTAGTTAACAAAAGTATGTATTTACAGAAAGTACAGAAGTAATGGTTTGTCAGAGCTTCTTCTAGATTCATCAAATCGACTATCTCTGTTACCATCAGTATCTGTAGTGTCAGGAAGAGTCCATGTTGTGAAGCAATGGGGTATATCACTGTTATGTCGGTTGACTTTTGCACTCGAAATCTATTATTTTACTTACTCACTAGGAGTTCGCATACAGGTATTCATAAGCGATCACTAACTGATAATCACAAGTAGTGTTCCCTGGTGTCTGAGTGACAGCAAGTCTCACCAGATTTCCAGTAGTCTCCACTTCTTTCAATAACCATTGTGTTATCGCAAAAGCCGCTTACCATTGATTTATCGCTGGAAGCAACAATTGGTCTTCTATAGTATTTAGAGGGCAATAAGCCTTCCCAAGGTCCTAGTACTCTTCGTGCTCTTCCAGCAAAGGTCATGTTAGTGCCATCTCTCTTTGATCTTCCATTCCTCCTTGACCCTTCACGACTATTTGGAGAGGTATCAGCCTAGGCTGGTGCAATCACCATTTTGGTGTGGGGACAGTTTATGAAGTTTTTTTCAGTTTCTGTTCCCTGGGTTCATGTGGTGGTGTTCTTCCTGTGGGTTTGTTTTCTTCTTGTTGTCACATCACTGTGACTGGTAACCGTTCGTATCTTATGCGGGTTGGTTTCCGCATTTGAGGGTTTTCCTTAAGATATTATTATTATTAATAGTAGTAGTAGTAGTAGTAGTAGTAGTAGTAGTAGTAGTAGTTATAGTATTTTCTTCGGCTTCTATTTTTTTTATCTTCCTAACGTCTTTTACTTTCTTGTTTTGTTTTTCTTTTTATTTCAAGATGAATTTTTTAATTATTAATTCTTCTTCTTCTTCTTCTTCTTCTTCTTCTTCTTATTATTATTATTATTATTATTATTATTATTATTATTATTATGTTTATTATTCCATCTTCATCAGTTTCTTACGTATAGTCAGATAATTAAAATGCATTACTTTTACGTTTTCATTTTAATTACGTTTGACTGGAATATTTCAGGAAGAAAAATTGGCGCAATATTAGAAAGTAATTAACGTTAATTCGTTGCAAAACGACAGAGATAGAAACGATAGGATTACAAATCAAAACAGAAAACAAAACCAAATGTAAAAATTATACATTTAAGTCTTTCGTTTTAATTTATTTCATTTTGTTTAAACAAGGAAAATGTATGAGAGTTCCCTCTGGATCGCCAATTAAAATTTAAAGATCCAGACATGAATAAATGCGAGACAAACATTCTCACCTCCAAATACAGAAGAGTTCCGATTGTCAATTCCTAATTGCGGATATTATGTCTCCATTTTGTTGAAAAGACACGTCTCAATTCTTTGCCGAGAACAATTCTTTTAATTAATATTTTTCTTTTAAAAATAAATGCATTTTGCATACATCTCAAGAGAAATCTTGATTGAAATCTTTCATATATACTGGCTGAATTACCCTGCTGTTCTGAGAAACAGTGGTTTACTATTGAGCTTCTATATAAACAGGCGTAAATCTATGGATTCACGGGTCTTTATTGTCCCGAAATAATTATCAAATGATATCATTTTGAAATAAATATATTTATTAGCTCTAGTTAATATTTCTTATTATAAAACTGTTATTTGTCATCGGAAACGTATTCCTATACGAATCAATCAATTTTGTCTTGTCATAGATACTAACAACAGTCTGTCACTTAGCTATACAAAGGTTCCGATAACGTTCGTCGAACCCTCTAGACTATTTGCTGTTTACTACCAGCTGTATTTAAGCATAAATAAAACTTAATTTATCCTGTTTGATAATTTCTGATGGCCGCGGGGATAAAGCGAAAGCATGCGGAGTCTTGGTTAACTCTGTGAACCGGGTTCGCGCCCCGTGACCGTCTGCAATTGTCACTGATGAGAGCATCCGACATTAAGAAAACAAAACTAAAATTATTCCTGATTAAGATTATTAATTACTGAAACGTGATTTGTAAGAATTAAAAAAAAAACACTTACAATATTAATTAATTGCTGTCGATATTTAATTATGGGCCTTATTAGTCCAAATTCTAGTATATATTCCATGAGAAATGCTGCCAGTATACTGAAATCATATGCCATTAATAGGGTCAAGATGAAAATTCATATACACTAAATGTACAAAAGCAAGGAAATTCCCAAATGTTTACACTTTTATTGTCATTAAGGGTATGCGAGCACAACAGGGCTATCTATTTTACTGGTAGGAATTTTTCTTCAGCGCGTCCACACACTTCATCCACTCATACATAGAGTGTTATACTGTAGTGATGTGATAATGAAATGGTGTGGTTGATATGTAGTCACTACTTTTGTAAAAGCTATGCCTCAATACAATGCCTTCTCATAAGGTTTTTTGGAATTTTCTGGAAAACTAAGGTATATGGTAAACTGAAATTAAAATGCCATCAACTAGACCCTAGAACCTCTATCTCTGTCAAAAATCAGCTGAATCCATCAAATAGTTGATGAGATACAGGGTGGCACATACGTACGTACGTACGTACGTACGTGCACAAGGATAACAAATAATAAAGCCTTTATGTTGATATTTACAGCTTTCAAATCCTGCCATAGTCAGACACGCTGATGAGTCGAAGTAAAGAAAAAACACGTGTACGTAAGTTACTATTCTCTCTCTCTCTCTCTCTCTCTCTATATATATATATATATATATATATATATATATATATATATATGCAGACTTATGTCTGGATATCTGTGTGAGGATCCTTTACACAATTCGCCTGATAATTGCCCCGGATAGGCTCGAAAGTACTAAAGACACCAATGATTATGGCAGATTCATCGGCCAATTCCCCACCAAAACAAAGACTTTGATTCGGCTAATTGAAAGGGTCCTCAGAAATGTATCCAGACACACACACACACACATACACACACACGCACACCCACACACACACATATATATATATATATATATATATATATATATATATATATATATTCATTTGCTTCGTCGTCTACGACTAGGTGTGGCTAGACGTAGCAAGATACGTAAGGTAGTGCATATATGTATATATATCAATTTATATATGTATATATATATACATATATTAATATATATATACATATATACATACATGTATATATACATATATACATTTGTGTGGATTTTTTTTTAAATGTGTAAATTCTAAATATATATATATATATATATATATATATATATATATATATATATATATATATATATATATATATGACTCTGGAAAATCCTTGAACTATTTTAGTTCTTTACTTTAAACTTACCCGTATATATATATATATATATATATATATATATATATATATATATATATATATATATATATATATATATATATATATATATGTGTATATACGTTGGTGTTAATTCATATTTGATTTGTTTTTATATATTTGATTTGTTTTATACATGTTATATACATATATATACGTGTATATATATGTATATATATATGGGTGTGCATATACCTATATATATATATATAAAAAAATATATATTTGTGTGTGTGTGTGTGTCACACACACACACACACACACATATATATATATATATATATATATATATATATATATATATATATATATATATATGCTTACGAGTAGTTATATATTTATATGTATGTGCATACTTACTGGCAGTTTTCAAAACGTATTGTACTCAGTCCGCTGCGAATGAGGATTAAGCTAAGAATGTTTTTGCCTTTTTGGTGTGTTGTTAGACAAAATCCGACTAATTAGGCCTCAGCGGAGACATTTTCTTCTTTAATGCCGGTCAAGGGTGACAAGTCAGTCTCATTTGACCAATCAGCGCGGCGAGTCACCTGTACGACTGTCAACCGGAAGACAGGCGTCGCCTGCATGCAAGGGTCTCTAGCGTCCGACCCTCACATCTTAAATGTCAGCCGGGTTACAGATTGGCGGACAAACGGGTTTTATTTCCCCTTTCCTTTTCCTATTTCTTATGTAACACCTGAGACGAATTAATAGACGTTGTAAAAACGAGACGAACCTAATAAGGATAACACAAAAAGCAGTGAACAGTTATGATTAGACAGACATGTCTGACAATCGCCATTTTTATATACAGAGATGTCTCAAAAGTAAATATTTCTCTGAGAGTAGACATGTTTGAATGCTTTGTCAGAGACAGCGATACCTACTTCTAAACCCCTGGGCGATAGTTTCAAATGCGGTCAAGAGGTTGTAGCTAGACAAGTTTTACAGGGGGTGGGGACAATATATTTGAGCTCAGTCTAGTAATCTACAACAAGGGTAAATAATTTTCCATTTCTTCCTCTATCCACAGAAAACCAATTGAAACTTCCATGAACAAAGTTTATTTCCAGAAGCTACTCGTCTGTAGAACACATTACTACGTCGCTGTTTCCCAGCAGACTACAACATGGTCATTTTCAAGTCCAATGTAAACAAATTCTTGTCGACCCTTTTTCTTCAATGATAACATTCTGTCCAGTTCAACCTATCGTCTGAACTTGTTTTATCGTCCACCTTTTTTTATTATGGAAATCGCTCCAGACAAGGCATGAAGCCACTTGATGTAAAAAGATGCAAAATACTTCTTCAAGGTCTAAAACTATCCAGCGATAAGTATTAGACTGACAGATTCCTACCGAGAAAACAGCACTTCTTTCCCCTTTGTCATAAAAATCGCCCATGGAATGTGAGGACTAAAAGACAAAATATGGGAAGCAAGAGTGCCGAGGCTATTGAAAGTAAACCCAAGGTCTACTTTCTATTTTACTCTCACATGACAAATGCATTAACCCTTATCCTCAAATGTCTTTTGGGCTTTGATAAGCTGTGACTAATTAGTACAAAAAGGTCCCCTATAGTATTAAAATGTTGTCAGATAAATAATATAGCGTTGATTTTAACAGTAACAACATTTAAAAAAACGACAACACCGTTAAGCTGGCTCAAAATAAAATGTAATTGTTTTCAAAATAACTATGATGTCACATTTTAAATGATTTCTTTCTTTTCATCTGACATATACATTTATCTTTAGAGATTTTAACAATTGGACTTCAGTAGTATTTAAGCTGGCAGTTGAAAGTTTGATTCTGACTAGCCAATTTCATGTTAATGGAACTATAATAGCGTACTTTGTTGCAGTTTATTTTTAAACTTGTGTAGTTCTACCCGGACAACTAAGAAAATAAAAACATTTTTCAATCATGACCGAATAAATCAAAATATTCAAAGATAGTAAATTATATTGCTCTGTAACAACGATAGTAAATTATATTTCTTTAATCTCTGTAACAAATGTTATTTCCTTTTCTGAATAAGATTTTTAAATGTTCAAACTATTAACAATTAAACTAAAATTGGTTTATTGCATCAGATAGCCACAGCTTGTGAAATATTTATTTATTAGACCATCCGTGACCTGTCTAGTCAGTGCTCTCTCTCTTTCTCTCTCTCTCTCTCTCTCTCTCTCTCTCTCTCTCTCTCTATATATATATATATATATATATATATATATATATATATATATATATATATATATATATTGGGTTATTTGGCAATGTTGTTGTAATGGGCATTCTTTTGTGTTTGTGCAGTTACAGGCCTTGGTGTTTGTTGTTTTTGTTGCGGTAATGAATAAATTTTTAACAAACATAAGGACTTTTACAATAAAGCGTTAAAGCAAAGTGGATACAAAAACACCAACATTAAATTCATCAAACCTACACCTCCCAACAATAGACGCATAAATAGGGGTAGAAAAATTATTTGGTTCACACCCCCATATAATAACATGGTTAAAACCAAACTCGGTAAAAAAATGTTAGACTTAATTAATCTACACTTTCCTCCCAACAATATACTGCATAACATTTTTAATAAAAACACCCTCAAATTAAGCTACAGCTGTGGCGAAAATTTAGAAAAAATAATAAAAAAAACATAACAATAAAATTCTAAATAAAAAAAACTACCGCAACAAAAACAACAAACACCAAGGCCTGTAACTGCACAAACAAAAAAAATGCCCATTACAACAAAATTGCCAAATAACCCAATCAGTATATCAAGCAACAATCTCTACTAAAGAAAACCCAACCCTGAAAAAATCCTACATATGTATTGCTGGTAATACATTCAAAGAAAGATATACTGGACATAAGTGTTCTTTTAATAACCCCTACATATCAAAAAAGAACCTCACTTTCTATATATTGCTGGGAACTATACAAAAATAACCAATCACTAACAGTGACCTGGAACACAATCAGAAAAACTAGCACCTGTGGTTCCCTAAACTCACCTTGTTACCTTTGCATAACACAAAAACTTGAAATAATTAAATTTAGTGATAGGGCAAACTTCTAAATAAAAAACAAGAAACATCAATTAACTGTAGGCATAATAGATTACACCTTCTTAGTAATCCACTTATAACCCCCTAGGCTGTTACTATATAAAAATAAAAAATTCACCTACCCATCAACTGGTAACCTTGTCAACACAACTATCATCTTATACTTTTTTATTAATTATTATTATTATTATTATTATTATTATTAGTAGTAGTAGTAGTAGTAGTTGTAGTAGTAGTATTATTATTAGTAGTATTATTTGTAGTGGTATTATTGGTGGTAGCATTATTTGTGGTGGTGGTAGTTTTAGTATTAGTATTAGTATTAGTTTTATTATTATTATTATTATTATTATTATTATTATTATTATTATACCGACAACGATTAATACTAATTGTCATCTTCTGTATTTTTCTTTACCCTTAAATATCCCCTTATATTTTTATCCATTTATTGATTAATATTTTTTAATATTTTTTTATATTATTTTTAGATTATCATTATCAATTATTATTACTATTATTAAAATTTTAAACTTAATTATTTGACATTAAATTATTTTTCATTTCTGTACTTTCATCAAGATCACTATTGTTGTTAGTAGTTGTATAATGTCTGCTGTTACTATCATAGTTATTATTATTTACGGCAGTGAAATTAACAGTATTACTATTATTAATAATATTGATATTGCCATGTTTTACCGTTACCTGACTTTTGCTTCCACTGTCATTGATAGTAATGATAATGTCATTATCTATAACTTTATCATTTTATTTCAATTATTATTATTATTATTATTATTATTATTATTATTATTATTATTATTATTATTATTATTATTATTATTATTATTATTATTATTATTATTATTACTGTTTTCAGTTTTATTGCTATTATTATCATCATTATAACTATTACTACTATTTGTACTGTTCTATTATTATTTATTAATTTTTCACTATCATTATTACTATTGTTGAGATTACTGGGATTACCACTCTAATTGCTGCTGTCAGTAAAACCACTATTATTACTATTTTATATGATCAGCATTATTGCAACCATTAACCCATATCGGCAAACATTATCTTATTATTTAAATATTATTATGATTATCACTACCTCCTAATGTTATTATTACTATTATTATTATTATTATTATTATTATTAATAATAATAATAATAATAATAATAATAATAATAATAATAATAATAATAATAATAATAATAATAATAATAATAATAATAATAATAATAATTAATAACGCCGGCATTTTCTAGTTATTCTATAGTTATATTTTTTAGTACTTTTAAATTAAATTAAACTATTATTATTATTTTTATTATCATCCATTATTATTTTCATTATTTCATCTCAATTATTATGGCTGTCCATTATTATTACTATTATTGTTACTACTGATAATCCCGTTATACGTAACGAATATATTTATTCGATTTATTAATTTATTAATGGTAAGCTAATAAACTCTAGACAAAATATAAAGATAATATAAATTCAGAATCGGCGACACATTTGATTAACACCCCACCACTACACCAATTACACGCGTCTGATCGGTTTGCCCGCACGCACACATACAGTCATATACACAATATTATAGTTCACTTGAAAAATACATTTATAAGCTCTGCTTGAAAATAACTGTCGTTTCCTTTTTGACACTTGATTTGTGCATGTACACCTCCCCCTCCTACTTTCTATTTCCTATCTCTTCTCTCTCGATCTGAATCAACAAACGTTTTCTTTTCTTCTCCTTCTTTTCCTTTATGTGTCTACCTTCCTATCACTTATCCCTTCATTATATGCCTCTCTTTCCACCTTATTTTTATTTATTTATTTATTTATTTGTCCTGTTTGTTTCAGATTTTAGATTTTCGACTTTTTAGATTTTTTGTTTTTTGTTTTTGTTTTTAGATTTTTTAGATTTTTAATTTTTAATCTTTTAACGGCCCCAATTTTTGAAATTTTAAATTTCTTTTCTTTTCTTCTTCTCTTCCTTTATCTCTCCTTTCATTCTCTGGGATCTGCGCAGCGAGATGTCTGTATACATTAATTTTAAATGTCTGCATGTCAGTACTGTCTTGGAAACAGGGGCAGGGAGTGAGTTCCAGAGACCAGCAGCACAAGGAAAGAAGCTATTTGAGTAGAAAGCTCTCCGGAATCTGAAGACCTCCACAGTGAATGGATGGGATTTAGTTGATTGTCGAGTTGGTCTAGTGAATTTACGTCGAGGAGGCACCAGAGTAGCCAATTCATCGCAGCATAATTCCTTGAAGTATTTGTAAAACAAGCACAAGGATGCTACATTGCGGCGATGGGACAGGGACTGGAGCTTGGTTTACCGTGAGGGACATGTTAGGTTGGCGACTCTTTTTGGGACCTTGTCAAGGAGGGAGAGACTAGTAGATGATGCGCCAGCCCAGATGTGGCAACAATACTCCATGCATGGGCGAATGGTGGCTTTGTAGAGATACAGGATAATGTCAGGTGTAAGGAGTTTACTAGCACGGTAGAGGGAGTCAACCTTCTTTGCGGCAGCCTTGACAATGTATTCAATGTATTTGTTCCAATTCATGTTACCTGTGGCCGAGGAGTTTGAATGATGAACTCTCAGGTAGGGGGTTATTTTCTATAACAGTCGGTGGTTGGAGAGGTTTCTTGTAGTTATTGAAGGAAAGGAGCTTTGTCTTTACGGCATTAAAAGTTACCAACCATTTATGACCCCAATCCACTAAAGCCTGCAGGTCATTTTCTAAGGATTCAGCCATTGCCTCAGATATGATCGCGTCTGTTTTGCCAACATGGCGATAGTAAAGCGTAGTGTCGTCAGCAAATAAACCGATCTCAGACTCTATGCCATCAGGGAGATCGTTTATATAGATCAGGAACAATAAAGGTCCAAGGATAGATCCCTGGATTTTATTTTGTTTAGGAAGGATCTAATTATATGAAGCAATTGCCCAGTAATACCGTATGAGCGTATTTTCAGGAGAAACCCTTTATGCCATACCTTGTCAAAGGCCTTGGATATATCAAGCGCTACTGCCCTAGCTTCACCTGCCTTGTCGAGTGTATGATACATGCGTTCTGAGATGACCGTTAGGATGTCTGCAGTAGATCGTGCTTGTCTAAATCCATACTGGCGGTCAGAAAGAAGCTTAGCATTAACTAAATACCGAACTATAGCTAGATTGATTAAGGATTCAAAGATTTTAGCAAATATCGGCAGTAGACTGATTGGGCGGTAGTTCTGAGGATCGGTTCTATTCCAAGAATTCTTGTCGACTGGTACCACAGAGGCAATTTTCCAGCTATCGGGGAAGCAAGATTCAGCTAGGCATTTATTGTAGAGTTTGGAGAAGGCAGGGGCCAGTTCAGCAGAGCATGTCTTTATTACTATTACAGGTATAAGATCAGGCCCACAAGCTTTGGAGGTGTCAAGGTTTTTTATGATGTCTCTGACCTGGGATGGGGTGATGACTAGGTTATCAAGTGTGGCTTCGGTCCGCAACGGGAATTTGGGGAGGGGGTTGTTTTTTTAGTCCACGGTAGAGTTAGAAGCGAAACGCTGGGCAAGTAGTTCAGTCTTATCAGTGGCCGTGCAGACGACATCATTGTGGTTTGATAGTGGGGTAATCGTTGATTGACCATTATTCACTACACTATTATAGATTTTCCAGAAATCAGGAGTACCTAGTTTCTGTGACGGGATGCGTTTTTTTTTGTTAACTCATTATACCTTTTCTTTGCTTTGCCTATCACGGCCTTGCAATTCTTTCTTTGACTCTATAAACTTATGTCTATTAGTAGCTGACTTATGGCGGCCGAATTTACGGAATGCTTGTTGCCTCTTAAGCAATGGCAGCTGCGCATAACGTTTAATGAGCTTTTGGAAATTAAGTCAAGGCGTCTAATATAGATTGCCTAATAATAGAACCCAAGTTTAAGGCAGGATCAGTGATTCACCCTCTATATTGAACATTCACTAATAACAATAGTGATAAGTTAAGTATCAATTATAGATATATTCCAACGTGATCGAAAATAAAAAGGATAAAAGCAAAATCATATATATTGATCAACATTTCGTCTTTATTTTAAGACTTTCTCAAGATGATTTACTTTTTAAAAGTATGACCTTGAGAAAGTCTTGAAATAAAGACGAAACGTTGATGAATATATAAATGTTTGCTTTTTTTAACCTTATATCATATTTCTTTCAAAATATGACTTACGGTTAAGATCGGATTCTAACTTTTCCTGATGAGATCTCAGTTTATAATAGCTGTTGATCGATAACATTGACATGCCAGTGTCGCAGATTTTTTTAAAATGTCTATGTAAATAAAAATAATCATATATAAAAGCTCTATTTGATATTGAGCACTTTTTATAAACCCGGTTGAAATTCTTCGGATTCCTACCCTGTGGATTGTTTACCTGGATTGTTATATATATATATATATATATATATATATATATATATATATATATATATATATATATATATATACGTAACTTTATGTGTAGAGATAAATTGTTAAGAATATTTCGATCGGCATGTATCACATTTCTGTTTGAAGTTAATTAATTATTATATAACAATACTTTATGTGCCGAACATTGATAACACTAATATCTTATTCTGTTCCTGGTAACATAAACAAATGCCTCTATTTTGCCCGAGACAATTCTGATAAAGAATATATCAGCTTTGTGTGTGTGTTCTGTGTAGTTTTTACTTTTACATTTACCCAGACATCCAGACACAGACACACGTGAAGACAGCTTAACTTTATAGTATTTATTAGTTTTATTCGTAAATGTATAGCAAGATTTTATATGGTACATACATTTTTTTATTATTATTAAATGAAGATGTAATTCTCTCACTGAAAAATGTAAAAGTATGTTTCGATATAATTTACAAAAATTATGCCTAAATCTTAAAATAAAAAAGAGTGTTTGTTTTCAATCTATGGAAGACCAATCGCGACAAAATGCAACAAATAAGGATAGAAGCAGGCAATAAAAGTTAAAATAATTTTTTTACCACAAAATATTAATATCTCTGATCAAAAAAATCCTACAAAAATCAGTAAAATTCATGAATTTTTTAGTATTTATTAACACTCTAAGGGCGACTGTCGCAAACTTGCGACAAGTTCCCCATTTCTTATAGGGCTAGGAGAGGGGAAAAGAAGGGGAGCTTATGCTGGAAGAAGGACTAGGGGTAGAGAAAGAGGGAAAATTGACTAATATGTGCATGAGAAAATGACAATTTTCCATGAACGGATGGTCAATCTCATTATAAATTTAAGTAATATGCAATATGCAAAAAATTTCAATATTCAAATTAGGTAAATTTTACAATTTATTTTTATCGTCCTACTTATATGCTACAAATGGCATACACGTTGTTATGGCATATAATTAGAACTTTAGCTTACAGAGTCATCATTTAAAAATATTTGTAAAAAATAATTTTTCTACAAAAAAATCCAGCGCTCAGACGGTTACTTAACAGGTGAATATCTATATTTTCGCATTCAATAGATTTTCTTCATATTTCAGCGGTTTTCATCATAACTATGATGTCTATAGTGTCAATCCTTTCTCTGTTTCTAATTTCTCATAATCTTTTGTGCAGATCTTTCGGTGATATTCCTATTATATTTTACATTCTCACAACAGCCGTTTAAAATTAACTTTTCGCTAATAACACCCGTTGGTGTTCTATGGCACCTGAGTAGAAATAAGTCATTCCAGCAATCTTCATGACAATTTCAGCAAAGGCCTGGATAATATTATTGACTCACGAAGAGTTCTCACACGAGTTATTATTATTATATTATTACCATTATATTATTATTATTATTATTATTATTATTATTATTATTATTATTATTGTTATTATTATTATTATTATTATTATTATTATTATTATAATTATTATTATTATTATGTTAATATTATTTTATTAATATCATTATAATTTTGTTATTATTATTATTATTATTTTATTATTATTATTATTTTATTATTATTTTATTATTTATATCATTTTATTATTATCATTATTATTATAATTATTATATTATTACCATTATATTATTATTATTATTATTATTATTATTATTATTATTATTATTATTATTATTATTATTATTATTAATACCATTATATTATTATTATTTTTTTTTTATTATTATTATTATTATTATTTTATTAATATCATTATAATTTTATTATTATTATTATTATTATTATTATTTTATTATTATTATAATTTTATTATTATTTATTATTTATATCATTTTATTATTATTATTATTATTATATTATTATTAATATTTTATAATTATTATTTTATTAATATTATTTAATTATTATTACAATTTTATTATTATTATATTATTATTATTATATTATTATTGATATTTTAGTATTAATATATTATTATTATATTAATAAATTATAATATTATTATATCATTATTATTATATTATTATTTTTGTTGCTGTTATTATTTTTATTATTATTATTTACTTACTCACTTACTAGGAGTTTTCGCACGACCGATTATCAGTGATCGCTCACTGGCAATAACGAGTAGTGTTCCCTGTAATTCTGAGTGACAACAAGATTTCCATCATTCTCTGTCCCTTTTGATAACTTTTACAAACCACTTTGCATTATCGCAACACAACAGCTTTTTACCATTGATTCCTCGCTGATAACGATCGTTCGTTCTTTTCTAGAATTTACAATAAACCTCCCCTAATGGCCCAGTATTCGTGTCCGTCCAGTGGAAATTCGGACGGTACTCTCACTGATCGATCTTCTTTTATTTTGTGAGCTATCAACCGCAGCTGGTGCCACTATTTTGGGAGTGGAAATTTCAGATGATGATGATGATGATAATGATGTAGATGATGATGCTGTTCGTCTTTTATGTCTCCATTCGCTTTTCAAATTGTTTTCTCTTATTCTTTTCTATTTCTTCTTCTTTTTTTTCTTCTTTCTTTCCCATTTCTTCTTTTTTCTTTTTCCATTTCTTTAATTTTCTCTTTGATTTCTTTTTTTGCGATTTATTTTTATTTGTATTCTATTTTTCTTTTTATTCTGGTTCTTTTTCTTATTTCATTTTTTCTTCTTCTGCAATTTTGTCTTCTATTTCATTTCTTTCTCTTTTTTCTTTTTTATCTTTTTCCATTTCTTCCATTTCGTTTCTAATTGGTCCCCCGATTTATAAAATCGGGGGACCTATGTTTTTAGGCATTTCCGTCCGTCCGGATTTTTCTCCGCAACCATCCATTGAATTTCTCTGAAATTTTGCATGAAGTTGTAACTTTTGTCACGTTAGAAAGTGACATTCTCCGATTTAAAAAAAAAATCTGGTTAGCCCCCCAGGGGGTCAAAAGACCCCAAAATGGCAAAAATTGACATTTTTTGCCCCATAACTTTTCATCCATCCATTCAATTTCTCTGAAACTTGGTCAAAATATGGAGGCAATTGCTCCTAATAGAAAATAAGTATCGCTGACCTTGAAAAAAATGGCAAAAAATACCCTTTTCTCCCATAACGTTTTATCCATCTATTCAATTTTTCTGAAACTTGGCCAAAATGTAGAGGCAATTATTCTGGATATAAAATGCGCATCCTTGACCTCAGAAAAATTCTGGTTCGCGTCCCCAGGGGGTACAATGGGGGTCAAAAATGCCCCAAATTGCCCAAATCTATTGCATTTTACACTCGCCACATCGAGTCACATACGCGGCTTGTTTTTCTATTTCTTTTCACCTTTTTCTTTCATTTGTACTTTTTTTCTTATTAAAATTCTTTTTCTTCCTATTTTTCTCTTTTCAATTTTTCTCTTATTATTCTTTTGTTTTCTATTTCGTCTATCTCTTCTTAATTTCTTCGTTTTCCATTTCTTCTTTATCTATTTATTATTCGTTTTCCTCTTTTTCTTTCTTTTTCTTTCTTTTTTTTTTCTTTTTTTTCTGTTTCTTTTACTTCTCTTAAATTACTCTTTAATTTTTTCTTTAGTTTCTTCTTTTTTCCATTTCGTTTTTTTATTATTTTCCATTTCTTCTTTCTTCTTTCATTTCCTCCATTTCTTCTTTTTCTATTTTTTTATTCTTCTTCTGTTTGTCCCCATTTCTTCTTTTTCCTTATAAACTATTCTTGCATTTCTTCTTTTCTTCTTTTTTTCTATTTCAATTTCTTTTTCTTCTTTTTTCATATTAGTTTCTTTTTCCATTTCTACCTCCATTTCGTTTCTTATTTTTCTTTTCGTTTTTTCTTCCATTTGTTCTTCTGATTATTATTCTTCTTTGTCTACCTATTCTTCTTTTTTTTCATTTTTTTATCATTATTTATTTTCTATTTCTCATTCCTCTTCTTGATTTTTTCTTTTTCCATTTCGTCTTCATTCCCTATTTCATATTATTCTTGGTTTTCTTCTATTTCTTCTTTTTCTAAGCTATTTCCTTCTTAATCCTTTTACTAAATTATCTCTTTATCCAGCATCGTATTTCAAATGCCATTCTCATATTCTTATTCTTCTTCTTATTATTATTATTAGTAGTAGTAGTATTATTAGTATTAGTATTAGTAGTAGTAGTAGTAGTAGTAGTAGTATTAACAATACTACACTGTTCTTTATTACCTTAGTGACTTTGTGTTAAAAGCCTTCGCTAATAAATCGAAATAAATACTCCACGTGGACGAGACATTTGCGTACATAAACCAACCGTTAATGTCGTAACAGATTTGCCTTCAGGATCTCTTCCGCTCTCTTTTTTCCCTTTATTTTGCCGCCATTGGATAACAATGCCGTTGGGAAATTCCCTCTCGGACGACAAAGTCAGAGAGCAACGAATGTTGTTAATATGTTTATTATTGCTCAATCATCTTGTCGGACGATAAAGTACCTCGCCCAGTTCAACGCGACTTGCTCTCAATTTCACGAAAAGAAAAGTCAAGTACAAAGAGAGGACGGCCACGACCTTCGTTAAGAAGACCTGTCCGATCGAAAATGACGTCATACATTTTGGTGCGAACGAAACATGTCGAAAAGTCGGGCTGTCGACAATGTATGGTAGATTTTGTAAAATAAGTATTAAAAAACGTTAAAAAATTGCAAAAAAAAAGAAAAGACATGAACACGATCTAATTGATGCTGAAACTGAACTTATTCAATAATTTTTTGAATTAATTTAAAAATAAAAGTTAATTTGTGTGTTGTTACTGCATTAAAATAAATACACATTATGTTGTTTCATGGATTTTAGAAACTAAAATTCGTTTTATTATTTTGAATGTGAACAATTTGAAAACAATTTTCTTTGCAGAAGCTATTAAAATAAAAACATGCAAAGTCAAGCATAGCCGATTATAGTTTTTCCTAAAATTACAATGTAGAACCCATTTGTTTTGTTAAAATATTGTTGTTTACAATGACATCTATAAAAATGACATACTTTGAAAAAAGGAACAAGTTAACAATAATTTCCAAGTGAATAAATAATCCTTAAGAGGATAGTCGTGCTCTTCGCAGGGTAATAATGTCACAATAGAAGGAATAAGTTAACAATGATTTCCAAGTGAATAAATAAGTCTTAGGAGGATAGTCGCGTTCTTGGCAGCATCATAAATTCACAATAGCAGGAACAAGTTAACAATGATTTCCAAGTGAATAAATAATCCTTAGGAGGATAGTCGCGTTCTTGTCAGGGTAATAAAGTCACAGTAGCAGGAACAAGTTAACAATGATTTCAAAGTGAATGAATAATCCTATGTACGTGAGTCTGCTAGCTCTGATTATTTGCTAAAAACAGATGGAGGCATGCACGTTAGCGCCTTCGGCACTTCCGGTCCTCATTGATAGTGGTTCTTACTACTCACTATCAATGACGTCACCAGAAAAACTCGACTCGGTTAACTTACATGGCTTATTACGATGGTCACGGCTAAGCCGTGACCATCGTAAAAGTAAACTAAAGCCTGTTCACTGGAAAGTGACGTCATGCTAGCAAGTAGCAAGCGAAATCTGTCGAGCTGTCAGACTGTCGATAATGAATGAGAGTCTTTTAAAAAGCGCATTAGAAAACTCTAAAAATTGCATCTAAAAAAAGAAAAGAAAGAAACACGATTCGATTTATACTGAAACTAAACTTTATTCAATATAAATTTTTTTAAAAAACAAGAGTTCACAAAGAATAGTTAAGTTGTTTTTTTTCTGCATTAAAATGACTAAATATTATGTTGTTTCATGGATTTTAGAGACTAAAATTAGTTTTATTATTCTAATTGCGAACAATTTGTAAACACTTTTCTTTACAGAAGCTATTGAAATAAACATGCAAATTCAAGCAAAGCCGATTATACTTTGTTTAACTTACAATATAGAACCCATTTGTTTTGTAAAAAATATTGTTGGTTACAACGTATGTAATTACGGGTGTTCCTGTTTACTTACCTCTTTATGGAAGCCGTATTGGACACAATGTTGGTTTTAATGTGAGGAAATATAGCTCACAAAAAAGGGGGCCACTTAATTGGAAGAATAATTTAAAGTATCTCAATCTAGAAAGATTTCCTTTTCACTGACTGTAGTAACAAAGATAATTGATGCCCGTCTCACCCCTTTAAGTAATAATGGAATGTTCTACATTCGTGTATATTAAGAGTGAATGTTAAAACACTATTTGTCTCAGTAAGCAACAAATGGTTAAATAAAGCTTATCCTTAAGTTATATTCGGCGTCCAGTTTTTATTACACTGACCGAGAACAGAAAGATTAAGTTTAGCATTAGAACAGATACTGCACTTTAAATTATTATTCGTGAAAAAATAAAAAAAATATAAAAATATTATTAACATTTATAAAAACAAGGAACTGCGATTATGAATGTAGTTAACAAAATTACAGCAATTAAATAAACAAATTAAGAACAAACGATACATTATTAAATCAATGAAAACGATTGATGAATAAATAATGAATTTTGTAAGTGTAATAAAAGTGAAAAACTATTTGGAAAAAAGTTTATAAACGTTTCGCTTTGTTCAAATTGTATTTATTGTCCTGAAATAAAATTATTTTTAAAGTTGAATGTTTTAATCGTTGTCGTTTTTTTTCTCTAGCGCCGCACATATTTGAATTGCTTTAGAATTTTATTAAAAATAAGGAACTTTTTGGCACATGAAATAAACTTTGAACATTCTTTTTATACAAAAAGAAACCAGTTTTAACGGAATTTCTAGTCGATAATATTTTATTGCTAACAAATCGTTAAAAAGTAATGGCGTCGACAAGTGGATATAAAAGTTCAATTTTATATACGTTCAAAATTATATTAGAATTTTGTTTCAGTACAAACAAAATATTTTATTTTATACAGACTTGTTATTGTGTCAAAAGTATTCCAAACTGTAGGGAAAACAAGCAAGTATTTGTTTTTAATTTAATATTTTCCTATAAAAACAGGTTTGTCATCCATCTTGAATTTTAGTCTAAATAAGTTTTTGTATATTTTTGCCTTCGAATCACTATTAGAGTTCCACCTCGAAAACAACATAGAACGACAAACAATCTGTATCCTTTGTTTAAGTACCAAACAATTACTAAATCAAAGATGAAATAATTCAAGATAGAAATTACCACTGTCATTCATATGTCTACATATAGTGTGTAACCGTTCCCTCTGAATTGTCTTGTTTATCTTTTTAGCGCCAACCACTGTGACGTCAGCAGAAAACGAGACTCAATGGAATGGCCTTCTTTTTACGAAGGCCACGGGATGGCTCGATTTTTATTATGGGCGTTGAGTTTACTATCGAATTATATTTTCTTCTCTTTCTTTTTTTTATTTGATATTTATTTTCCTTCATCTTTTTCTTTTTCTTTTTCTTTTTCTTCTTTTAATTTCTTTTTATCTTCTATTTCTTTTCCTCCTTCTTTTTATTCTTGTTGTTTCTATTTATTTTGTATTCATTTTTCTTCTTCTTTTTCCTTCTTTTTTATTTCTTTTTATCTTGTATTTCTTTGTATTCAGTTTTCTTCTTCTTTTTCTTCGTATTCCTTCTCTTTATCTTGTATTTCTTTTTTCTCATTTACTTTGTATTTCTTTTACTCCCCGTTCTTCATCATTTTCACTTTCATTTTCTTCTTCTTCATCTTCTTCTTAATCTTATTTTATCATTTTCTTCTTTTTTTCTTTCCTTCTTCGTCATCTTACTTCTTTATTTTCATTTGCTTTTGATTTTCATCGTTTTCCTTTTCTTTTCCTTCACATTGTCCTCTTCCTTCTTCTTTATCGGCATTTTCTCCTTTCTTTTTCCGCTTTATTTATTGTGTATTTTGTCTTCTTTTTCATCGTCTTCATCTTCTTCTTCATCATGTTACGCTATGTATTTTTTCTCGATTTTTGTTTTTCTTTTCACTCACAGTACGGCCGAGGCCCACTGCTCTCGGACAGATCAAAATTGATGATTGTATATTTTTTTCTGCATTTTGTCTTCATCCTGAGGAAGTCTCACAATAAAGACGAAACGTTGATGAATACATAAATAATATAGTTTTTAGCTTTCCTTTTTCATTTTCTCTCTCTCTCCATATATATATATATATATATATATATATATATATATAATTGAAATATAAGCCATATTAGCAATACAAGATTAATTTTTTTTTTTTACATTAATCCTATCAATTTCGGAATAAAATTCCTTCTTCAGGGGTGACCACTATTGAGTCATTTTTTTTTCATCAAAAAACAAGAATAAAACAAACATTTTTCTTTGTTACTTAATAAACGTCTTTGGTACGATGTCTCCGCAGTGTTGTTATCGGCGGTTATGATTCAAATCCGGTGTCGAACGAAAGAAGCGTTGGCTTGTAAAATGTGGGCTGGTCGTTCAATTTCAAAGTATTGCAGGGGTTTGTTAATAAAATTGAAATATAAGCCATATTAGCAATACAAGATTAATACACACAAACACACACACACACATATATATATATATATATATATATATATATATATATATATATATACCATGAAGTGCTTTGTTAATCATCATCTTCTTCATTTTCTTATTCATTTTATTCTTCTCTTTTTTTCCGCTGTATTTCTTTTTCCTCATCTTCAACTCTATCTTCATCTTTTTTTTCTTCATCCTCATTCTCTCTATTAAATTTTTCCGGTGTATATTAAACCAACATTTAACGACGCATGCAATTTTAAATGAAAACAGTGTTTAAATACACCCCTTAGTTTTCAGTTGATATTTAGAAAAACGACAAATCTATAAATGTTTTTACATTGAAATATACATGATAAAACCTACCTTCATAAGCCTTGCGATTTCCACATGCATCGCTACCAATTTTTTTTATTTATCTATGTTTTTTTAATTTACTTTTATTCACCCCAAAACAAATGTTTTTTCATTGACTCTTATTCACCCAAAACAAATGTTTTTTTTCATTGACTCTTATTCATCCCAAAACAAATGTTTTTTTCATTGACTCTTATTCACCCACAAAACAAATGTTTTTTTCATTGACTCGTATTCACCCCAAAACAAATGTTTTTTTCATTGACTCGTATTCACCCAATACAAATGTTTTTCATTGACTCTTATTCACCCAAAACAAATGTGTTTTCATTGACTCTTATTCACCCAAAACGAATGTTTTTTTCGTTGACTCGTATTCACCCAAAACAAATGTTTTTTCATTGACTCTTATTCATCCCAAAACAAATGTTTTTTTCATTGACTTTTATTCACCCCTAAACAAATGTTTTTTTCATTGACTCGTATTCACCCAAAACAAATGTTTTTTCATTGACTCTTATTCACCCAAAACGAATGTTTTTTTCGTTGACTCGTATTCACCCAAAACAAATGTTTTTCATTGACTCTTATTCATCCCAAAACAAATGTTTTTTTCATTGACTTTTATTCACCCCTAAACAAATGTTTTTTTTCATTGACTCGTATTCACCCAAAACAAATGTTTTTTCATTGACTCTTATTCACCCAAAACGAATGTTTTTTCATTGACTCTCATTCACCCAAAACGAATGTTTTTTTCATTGACTCGTATTCACCCAAAACAAATGTTTTTTCATTGACTCGTATTCATCCCAAACAAAGCATATTGTCACTGAGACCCAAGGGGGTCCTTTGATTAAGAGCCAGATTTATATCGGGAATCTAAAGTGGGCAATTGCACAGTCAGGTGTTTGTTCACATTGCATCTACATTTCTGCATGTTAGTACAGTTGGGGAAACAGGGAGCAGGGAAGGAATTCCAAAAGGCAAGCAGTGAGAAAAAAGAAGCGATTAGAGTACAAAGTGTTCCGACATGTGGTGACCTCTACAGTAAAAGGCGGGATTTTGCAGCTAGTCGGATTAATTTGGGATATTTACCTTGAGGGGGTTAGGGTTAGGGTCAGGTTAATTTGGGATATTTACCTTGAGGGGGTACAACTGCAGTAAGTTGGTCCGAGCTCCTTCCGTGGAAGTACTTGTAAAACAAGCAGCGATGGGATAGGGGTTGAACCTTGGTACGTATTAGGTTAGAGACTCTGTCCAAAAGGGGAAGACTAGTGGTGAGGGCATTAGCCCAGATGTGTCAGCAATACTTATGCGAATAGTGGCTTTCTAGTGGTATAGGTTACAGTCACGTATGACAAGTGGTCAAGCCTGGGAGAGAGAACCCACCTTTCTGCAGCTGACGTGGCAATACCTTCTACGTATTTATTCCAATTCGTGTTGTCTATGAATGTTAGGCCAAAGGGGTTGAACGTTGGACTGTCGCCCATGCCAATCGATGGTTGGAAAGGTGTTTTATAATAGTTAAACAAAGGAAGCACACACTAGGAATTCTCACACCAGTCATTACCAGAGACCATTCACTGACATAACATATGTTCCCGGAATCTTAGTGACCACAGCTCTCCCAAGATTTCCAGAAGCCTCTTTCGGATTCCAGAACTCATGTGACCTTAAAATAGAGGTATGTATGGTGTTTTCTCTTTTCGGTCTTTCCATCCTCTCAGATATTTCACAGGCTCTTAAAATTCATACTAGAATTATCCGCAAGGATCCGTGACGCAACGGATGAAAGTACTAAGTAATGATCAGTTCTAAGTGACAGTCTTCTGGAGGTTGGAGGTTCAATCCTCAGTACGGACGATACTTAGAATACAATTACGAATTGCTTCATATTTCTACCCGATCATGATTTAAATAAAAGGTTCTGTTCGAAATTACGTACAGATTCCCGATTTCGATATAAACATTCAGGAGTTCAATAAGACGCACCCGAAGAAGGCCGGAGGTTGCAGCGGTCGAAACATTATAAGAATAACATCCAAGATAAGAACAATAGTCCGAATATTCCAAATAATACAAATTCAACAACCGTTTTCTGTTGTACCAACCAATAGTGAATCACACGTGAGTTTTTGTGGGTCGGGAAAATGGTTGTCTGATAATATGACAGTTGGTGTGTTTGCCCTACGTATATTTTTTATTTATGTTTACAAAGTTTTAGTTTATGTTGTTGCTCAGTTTCAACTAGATTGCCTAGGTTGGTTTCCGCACTCGAGGATTTTCTTAATATTCTGGCTATTTTCCTGGGTGCCGTAGTTTTATTGTGTTAATCTTCCTTTTAATTCCAATTTCTACGAGATTTTTCCAAGGTTGATCGCAACTCACCTAACCCTCCTACAATTATTGTCATTACAGATTTTTTTCATGTCAGTATTCTCTTCATGAAATCTTACTCACAAAAATGTTATTTTATCAGCTGTACTTACCGGGTGTTGCCCGGTCTAAGAATTTACTTTTTTTTAAACTATGCAGTTTTTCCCTAAAATTGCATGTTATTGTTCCAAAGAATGACAAGATTACGGAGTTATTCTTTTTGCAAAATATTATTTTTCTCTTCCAAACTAAGGGAAGTAAGTCTGTAATTGACGAATGCAAAGTTACCTCCTTTTAAAGAAAAATTGCGACTTTACGAAAATAAATCTTACAAAAAAATATTTTCTAAACGAGATTTAACTCGAATAAAATTTTTGATGGTTCTTAACAACATGAATCAAAGTTTAACAAAATGGTTATTTCAAATGAAATATTGATTTTGTAGGAAGGAACGTATCGATGACATAAATAGAGAATCCGACTAGCTCTACTTTATTATGCAGAAGACGTAAGATGTAAAATTAAGCCAAATTTAACTCGAAACTTCTAGTTTTAGGCCAACAATGAACTACGTGCCACTGACCTTATAGACGACCTTCTATAATAATAGTTCTGAACATTTTGTGGAATCGTTAACTCCTGAAGCTATGGATTCTATTAAAGAAAGAACTACATGTTCCTTACTATAATGAAGATTTCGTGTGTGCATGTTTGTAACATTTATGTAGACTATTTAAAAAGGACCTGCTGTTAACTAACATTATATTTAACTATACTAAAAATAAGAATTGTTACTTATGTTGGGAGTTTATTACTTTACAATAATGAACCGTGGATTTTAACCACTAAGCTAAGCAATACAATGGACTACATGAACTGTACATTGTTTGGAGAATACTGTGTATGCAATGACAAAATGTAATTAGCAACACAGGTTTATATAACAGGGACTCTTCTGAAAAGGAGACTTCGTTGGTTTGGTCACGTTCTTCGACGCTCTGATGAGGAATTCATTCGTAAGTTAGCTGGAGAAAGCGCAGAGGCGGCCAACTGAAGGCATGGATTGGAACAGTGAAGACAGACATGAAATTGCTGGCTTAGCCCTGCGTTTTATTCTGTGGTGTTCGTTTCTGGAACCGGTGATGGTTGAAGTATGCCGAAGATTCAGCTGCCGAATCGGTATGGGTGGACTTCCTTGACGTGTGACGCGGTGAACTTATTTGGAGCCGGCTCAAACCATCGGGGCGAATGCCGTTGCAGTTACGGTTATATGAGAAGACTCAACCAAAAACCTTGGAGTGTCAAAATCAAACGCAGATCGTTGGGCTGGGTTGGACGCCTGCGTCTATAAAAGGAAACATCAGCCAGATAAGCATTGAAGAGATTCTTACGATCATGTCAGAAACCCGAAAAAAACAGACCCAAAGACACTTGGTTGTCCTATCCTCGGCGGACGGTAACAGGCAGTGATGCAAATATGAATCAGAGAAACAATGAATTCTCGACACAAGACTTTATAATGAAAAAAGTTTGTATCGAAACAAAGTGAAAAGCATGAAGTTGTAACGCACGACACGCATGTAAAGAAGAAAAATAGCAGACTTACAAAAAGAAGAAGAATAGCAGACTTACAAAAAGAAGAAGAATAGCAGACTTACAAAAAGAAGAAGAATAGCAGACTTACAAAAAGAAGAAGAATAGCAGACTTACAAAAAGAAGAAGAATAGCAGACTTACAAAAAGAAGAAGAATAGCAGACTTACAAAAAGAAGAATAGCAGACTTACAAAAAGAAGAAGAATAGCAGACTTACAAAAAGAAGAAGAATAGCAGACTTACAAAAAGAAGAAGAATAGCAGACTTACAAAAAGAAGAAGAATAGCAGACTTACAAAAAGAAGAAGAATAGCAGACTTACAAAAAGAAGAAGAATAGCAGACTTACAAAAAGAAGAAGAATAGCAGACTTACAAAAAGAAGAAGAATAGCAGACTTACAAAAAGAAGAATAGCAGACTTACAAAAAGAAGAAGAATAGCAGACTTACAAAAAGAAGAAGAATAGCAGACTTACAAAAAGAAGAAGAATAGCAGACTTACAAAAAGAAGAAGAATAGCAGACTTACAAAAAGAAGAAGAATAGCAGACTTACAAAAAGAAGAAGAATAGCAGACTTACAAAAAGAAGAAGAATAGCAGACTTACAAAAAGAAGAAGAATAGCAGACTTACAAAAAGAAGAATAGCAGACTTACAAAAAGAAGAAGAATAGCAGACTTACAAAAAGAAGAAGAATAGCAGACTTACAAAAAGAAGAAGAATGCAGGAAAAAAAAAAACTTACAAAAAGAAGAAGAATAGCAGACTTACAAAAAGAAGAAGATAGCAGACTTACAAAAAAGAAGAATAGCAGACTTACAAAAAGAAGAAGAATAGCAGACTTACAAAAAGAAGAAGAATAGCAGACTTACAAAAAGAAGAAGAATAGCAGACTTACAAAAAGAAGAAGAATAGCAGACTTACAAAAAGAAGAAGAATAGCAGACTTACAAAAAGAAGAAGAATAGCAGACTTACAAAAAGAAGAAGAATAGCAGACTTACAAAAAGAAGAAGAATAGCAGACTTACAAAAAGAAGAAGAATAGCAGACTTACAAAAAGAAGAAGAATAGCAGACTTACAAAAAGAAGAAGAATAGCAGACTTACAAAAAGAAGAAGAATAGCAGACTTACAAAAAGAAGAAGAATAGCAGACTTACAAAAAGAAGAAGAATAGCAGACTTACAAAAAGAAGAAGAATAGCAGACTTACAAAAAGAAGAAGAATAGCAGACTTACAAAAAGAAGAAGAATAGCAGACTTACAAAAAGAAGAAGAATAGCAGACTTACAAAAAGAAGAAGAATAGCAGACTTACAAAAAGAAGAAGAATAGCAGACTTACAAAAAGAAGAAGAATAGCAGACTTACAAAAAGAAGAAGAATAGCAGACTTACAAAAAGAAGAAGAATAGCAGACTTACAAAAAGAAGAAGAATAGCAGACTTACAAAAAGAAGAAGAATAGCAGACTTACAAAAAGAAGAAGAATAGCAGACTTACAAAAAGAAGAAGAATAGCAGACTTACAAAAAGAAGAAAATAGCAGACTTACAAAAAGAAGAAGAATAGCAGACTTACAAAAAGAAGAAGAATAGCAGACTTACAAAAAGAAGAAGAATAGCAGACTTACAAAAAGAAGAAGAATAGCAGACTTACAAAAAGAAGAAGAATAGCAGACTTACAAAAAGAAGAATAGCAGACTTACAAAAAGAAGAAGAATAGCAGACTTACAAAAAGAAGAAGAATAGCAGACTTACAAAAAGAAGAAGAATAGCAGACTTACAAAAAGAAGAAGAATAGCAGACTTACAAAAAGAAGAAGAATAGCAGACTTACAAAAAGAAGAAGAATAGCAGACTTACAAAAAGAAGAAGAATAGCAGACTTACAAAAAGAAGAAGAATAGCAGACTTACAAAAAGAAGAAGAATAGCAGACTTACAAAAAGAAGAAGAATAGCAGACTTACAAAAAGAAGAAGAATAGCAGACTTACAAAAAGAAGAAGAATAGCAGACTTACAAAAAGAAGAAGAATAGCAGACTTACAAAAAGAAGAAGAATAGCAGACTTACAAAAAGAAGAAGAATAGCAGACTTACAAAAAGAAGAAGAATAGCAGACTTACAAAAAGAAGAAGAATAGCAGACTTACAAAAAGAAGAAGAATAGCAGACTTACAAAAAGAAGAAGAATAGCAGACTTACAAAAAGAAGAAGAATAGCAGACTTACAAAAAGAAGAGAATAGCAGACTTACAAAAAGAAGAAGAATAGCAGACTTACAAAAAGAAGAAGAATAGCAGACTTACAAAAAGAAGAAGAATAGCAGACTTACAAAAAGAAGAAGAATAGCAGACTTACAAAAAGAAGAAGAATAGCAGACTTACAAAAAGAAGAAGAATAGCAGACTTACAAAAAGAAGAAGAATAGCAGACTTACAAAAAGAAGAAGAATAGCAGACTTACAAAAAGAAGAAGAATAGCAGACTTACAAAAAGAAGAAGAATAGCAGACTTACAAAAAGAAGAAGAATAGCAGACTTACAAAAAGAAGAAGAATAGCAGACTTACAAAAAAGAAGAAGAATAGCAGACTTACAAAAAGAAGAAGAATAGCAGACTTACAAAAAGAAGAAGAATAGCAGACTTACAAAAAGAAGAAGAATAGCAGACTTACAAAAAGAAGAAGAATAGCAGACTTACAAAAAGAAGAAGAATAGCAGACTTACAAAAAGAAGAAGAATAGCAGACTTACAAAAAGAAGAAGAATAGCAGACTTACAAAAAGAAGAAGAATAGCAGACTTACAAAAAGAAGAAGAATAGCAGACTTACAAAAAGAAGAAGAATAGCAGACTTACAAAAAGAAGAAGAATAGCAGACTTACAAAAAGAAGAAGAATAGCAGACTTACAAAAAGAAGAAGAATAGCAGACTTACAAAAAGAAGAAGAAAAAAGAAGAAGAATAGCAGACTTACAAAAAGAAGAAGAATAGCAGACTTACAAAAAGAAGAAGAATAGCAGACTTACAAAAAGAAGAAGAATAGCAGACTTACAAAAAGAAGAAGAATAGCAGACTTACAAAAAGAAGAAGAATAGCAGACTTACAAAAAGAAGAAGAATAGCAGACTTACAAAAAGAAGAAGAATAGCAGACTTACAAAAAGAAGAAGAATAGCAGACTTACAAAAAGAAGAAGAATAGCAGACTTACAAAAAGAAGAAGAATAGCAGACTTACAAAAGAAGAAGAATAGCAGACTTACAAAAAGAAGAAGAATAGCAGACTTACAAAAAGAAGAAGAATAGCAGACTTACAAAAAGAAGAAGAATAGCAGACTTACAAAAAGAAGAAGAATAGCAGACTTACAAAAAGAAGAAGAATAGCAGACTTACAAAAAGAAGAAGAATAGCAGACTTACAAAAAGAAGAAGAATAGCAGACTTACAAAAAGAAGAAGAATAGCAGACTTACAAAAAGAAGAAGAATAGCAGACTTACAAAAAGAAGAAGAATAGCAGACTTACAAAAAGAAGAAGAATAGCAGACTTACAAAAAGAAGAAGAATAGCAGACTTACAAAAAGAAGAAGAATAGCAGACTTACAAAAAGAAGAATAGCAGACTTACAAAAAGAAGAAGAATAGCAGACTTACAAAAAGAAGAAGAATAGCAGACTTACAAAAAGAAGAAGAATAGCAGACTTACAAAAAGAAGAAGAATAGCAGACTTACAAAAAGAAGAAGAATAGCAGACTTACAAAAAGAAGAAGAATAGCAGACTTACAAAAAGAAGAAGAATAGCAGACTTACAAAAAGAAGAAGAATAGCAGACTTACAAAAAGAAGAAGAATAGCAGACTTACAAAAAGAAGAAGAATAGCAGACTTACAAAAAGAAGAAGAATAGCAGACTTACAAAAAGAAGAAGAATAGCAGACTTACAAAAAGAAGAAGAATAGCAGACTTACAAAAAGAAGAAGAATAGCAGACTTACAAAAAGAAGAAGAATAGCAGACTTACAAAAAGAAGAAGAATAGCAGACTTACAAAAAGAAGAAGAATAGCAGACTTACAAAAAGAAGAAGAATAGCAGACTTACAAAAAGAAGAAGAATAGCAGACTTACAAAAAGAAGAAGAATAGCAGACTTACAAAAAGAAGAAGAATAGCAGACTTACAAAAAGAAGAAGAATAGCAGACTTACAAAAAGAAGAAGAATAGCAGACTTACAAAAAGAAGAAGAATAGCAGACTTACAAAAAGAAGAAGAATAGCAGACTTACAAAAAGAAGAAGAATAGCAGACTTACAAAAAGAAGAAGAATAGCAGACTTACAAAAAGAAGAAGAATAGCAGACTTACAAAAAGAAGAAGAATAGCAGACTTACAAAAAGAAGAAGAATAGCAGACTTACAAAAAGAAGAAGAATAGCAGACTTACAAAAAGAAGAAGAATAGCAGACTTACAAAAAGAAGAAGAATAGCAGACTTACAAAAAGAAGAAGAATAGCAGACTTACAAAAAGAAGAAGAATAGCAGACTTACAAAAAGAAGAAGAATAGCAGACTTACAAAAAGAAGAAGAATAGCAGACTTACAAAAAGAAGAAGAATAGCAGACTTACAAAAAGAAGAAGAATAGCAGACTTACAAAAAGAAGAAGAATAGCAGACTTACAAAAAGAAGAAGAATAGCAGACTTACAAAAAGAAGAAGAATAGCAGACTTACAAAAAGAAGAAGAATAGCAGACTTACAAAAAGAAGAAGAATAGCAGACTTACAAAAAGAAGAAGAATAGCAGACTTACAAAAAGAAGAAGAATAGCAGACTTACAAAAAGAAGAAGAATAGCAGACTTACAAAAAGAAGAAGAATAGCAGACTTACAAAAAGAAGAAGAATAGCAGACTTACAAAAAGAAGAAGAATAGCAGACTTACAAAAAGAAGAAGAATAGCAGACTTACAAAAAGAAGAAGAATAGCAGACTTACAAAAAGAAGAAGAATAGCAGACTTACAAAAAGAAGAATAGCAGACTTACAAAAAGAAGAAGAATAGCAGACTTACAAAAAGAAGAAGAATAGCAGACTTACAAAAAGAAGAAGAATAGCAGACTTACAAAAAGAAGAAGAATAGCAGACTTACAAAAAGAAGAAGAATAGCAGACTTACAAAAAGAAGAAGAATAGCAGACTTACAAAAAGAAGAAGAATAGCAGACTTACAAAAAGAAGAAGAATAGCAGACTTACAAAAAGAAGAAAAATAGCAGACTTACAAAAAGAAGAAGAATAGCAGACTTACAAAAAGAAGAAGAATAGCAGACTTACAAAAAGAAGAAGAATAGCAGACTTACAAAAAGAAGAAGAATAGCAGACTTACAAAAAGAAGAAGAATAGCAGACTTACAAAAAGAAGAAGAATAGCAGACTTACAAAAAGAAGAAGAATAGCAGACTTACAAAAAGAAGAAGAATAGCAGACTTACAAAAAGAAGAAGAATAGCAGACTTACAAAAAGAAGAAGAATAGCAGACTTACAAAAAGAAGAAGAATAGCAGACTTACAAAAAGAAGAAGAATAGCAGACTTACAAAAAGAAAAAGAATAGCAGACTTACAAAAAGAAGAAGAATAGCAGACTTACAAAAAGAAGAAGAATACCAGACTTACAAAAAGAAGAAGAATACCAGACTTACAAAAAGGAATAACACCTTCACTCTTCATCTATGAACTTTACTATTTGCGAACCTTGCTACTTGAGTGATGGCATCACCGGGTCAATAAAACATGGGATGTGCTATCACCCAACTCTGAAGTAATCTGAAGAATCCCAGTGAAACTAGCGCGCAACGAGACTACGGCACGCTAAGGGACACACCCACGTTCCATTTGTGTGTACGACACTGATGGAGTCAATAATAAATAATTATAGTCTTGGATGAAACCGATACCACCAATATTACCTGATATTCTCCAAGGTCTTACCAATCGTGGAAGGTAAATAGAAGTATACCATCTTTTTGGTTGTGTATTCTATTGTATCAACACTACTGCTGTCTGGTATTAGAGTTTGAATTCACACAAAGAAAATGATAAGAATAATAAAAAGAGAAGATTAAAAACAATAAAAAAAATGAAATTTAAGAATTCTAAGCTTTACTTCTCTCTCCCTTTCTCTCGTTATATATATATATATATATATATATATATATATATATATATATATATATATATATATATATATATGATTATTTTTATTTACAGACATGTACAAAATCTGCGACACTGGTATGTCGATGTTATCGATCAACAGTTATTATAAACTGAGATCTCATCAGGGAAAGTTATATACATCGCAAGCATGAAGGGAAGACGAATTTTATCATCCATGATTAAAAGTTAATCAAGAAAAAAAAGCCATCCGACCGGTTTCGCCATCTCTTAACAAAGGCTGTGTCGAGGGATTTAGAAAAAAAACGAGGGATTTTTTTTCTTATTGATTAACTTTTAATCATGAACGATAAAAATGTTCTTCCCTTCATGCTTGCGATATAAAATGTTGTACTCCCCAAAATATCATGAAATATATATAAATATATATATGCAATCATTGTTAACAGTAACAGAATTCGTCTGTTTAATTATACCTTTTTTAATTTTTTTCAATTTTTCTGATGGTCGTTTTCTATTTAAATAAAAACAAATAATAAATGTTTCACAGGTTTCACAGGTTTCACGAACGTTTTCGATTATTTGTTGAATCATCCTCAGGTGTCAAAAGCAAATGAACAAAAAAGCTGGAGAAAGAAGATACTTTTAAATGACGGTAGATAAACGCGCAAAGAACGTTTCCTGCATTGTTAACGTAATGCGATTTTCTTCTGTGATGCCATCAAGCGTTGTTGAATTTAAAATCGCCTACAACTCCCTGGAACAATGCGAAAAACGTTCTTTGCGCGTTTTTCCACCGTCAAAAGCAAATGAACAAAAAAAGCTGGAAAAAGAAGAACATTTTTATGTTCTTCTTTTTCCAGCTTTTTCTGTTCATTTGCCTTTGACACCTGATGATGATTCGACGAAGAATCGAAAACGTCCGTGAAATCTATAGAACATTTATTATTATTTTTTTTTATTTTAATACAAAAAAGGCCATCAGAAAAATTGAAAAAATAGAAAAGGTATAATTAAACAGATGAATTCTGTTATTTTTAACAATGTTTGTATAAATGAGAAAATCCTGCCGAAATACACACACAAAATATTTATATATATATATATATATATATATATATATATATATATATATATATATATATATATGTATATATATATATATATATGTATATATACATATATATATATGTATATATATATATATGTATATATATATATATATGTGTGTGTGTGGGAGTGTTCGTTCAACGAAATATACATATATATATATATATATATATATATATATATATATATATATATATATATTATAAGTGCACTCCAATGACTGAAGAAACAATCAATCTATAGCCTTCGTCTGTTCTTTCATTTTCTTAGTCTATATAGTTCGTGTAACGACCACAATCATAGTTGTGTGCTGTTCTTCCAATCTGTCTCCTTGTCCTACAGGCAAACAAACTTCTCTAAATATGTTATATTGTATGTTTTTAGTTTAATTTTATTAAAAATGAATTGTTTTTGTACAACTTACGCGCGTTTCGCAACAGAGCCAAGGGAAAATACACGGTTGATGTCGTTCGACAAAATATGAACACTAAGAAAATGAGTGACTAGAAGAAAGATATTGATTTATTGTTCTTTTATTACTTGGAATGCAGCTATGATATATATATATACACATATATATATATATATATATATATATATATATATATATATATAGAGAGAGAGAGAGAGAGAGAGAGAGATAGAGATAGAGATAGAGATAGAGATAGAGATAGAGATAGAGATAGATAGATAGATAGGGATGTTTTACCTTTTCCATCTCTCTCTCTTTCCCTTTCCCTTTTCTCTTACTGTTTTTATTAATTCATTTTTTTACTTTCTACTCCTTTTAATCGTATTAGTTTTTTTACGAGATAATTTAGGATTGAAAACTTTACACGTATCTTTGTTGGCTCCGTTGGTTATCAAATGTGGCGATCATGTTTTATGAAAGTAAAAAGAAACTTTGATTCTTAATTAAACCTACATATAAATGCTCTAATAAAGTGAGTTTTGTTATTTTTATTTATTTTTTTATTTTCTGATGTTTTGGACACGGTTTTGTTTTTGCCTTAGCTTCTGATAAGTTACACTCATAAACAAACCAGGATATATACCTCAGTATTCTGCCTGTCAAAATGTTATGAGAAACGGTCCGTCAATAAATTATATTTTTAGAATTGAATATAGACATGGTTACGTCAATCTCCCTCTCTCTCATTCTCTGTCTCTTTCTGTCTGTCTGTCTGTCTGTCTGTCTGTCTGTCTGTCTGTCTGTATGTCTCTCTCTCTTTCTCTCTCTCTCCTTCTCTCTCTCTCTCTCTCTCTATATATATATATATATATATATGGGAAGAGAAGGATGAAAGTAATCCGACGTGATAGAAAATGAAAAAGGAAAACCAAAAAATGGATGTTTTTTATGTGTACATCAACGTTTCGTCTTTATTTATAAGACTTCATCAGGATGATAAAATAGAGAAAAAATGTCATGCAAGTACAGATAAATGTAGGGTAGACATATTGGGAGAAAAAATAGAATGAAATAGTGGCCACTGCTGGGTGGACGTCCGTATTTGTTGGAGAAATAGAAATGAATGTTGAAAAGAATGAGTGGGGAAAAAATGGAAGGATGGGGTGAGCCAGGACTACTGTGGCTGGTGGTAAGAGAAAGAGGTGGGGGATGAGCAGGGGTAAAGTGGATGGCAGAGAGGGAGGTGAGGAAGAGGGGGGAGGGGGGTGTTTGACCAGATGGCTGCGGTTCAAGATTGAAGGGGAAAAGTAAGTTGGAATGTTTGTGTATGGGGGGGTGTATGCAGGGAAAGGAGGATGGGTAGAGAGGGAGGGGGGCTGTGATTTTGGTGGATGGGCGAAAGTTATGGTCTTAGAGAGCGTTTTGAGAAAATGAGGGAATTTAAGAAGGGGTATGGGAGAAAATAGTTGAGTGGGGGAGAGGGGGGATTTGTTGTGATAGGGTGTGAAATATTTGAAATATTTGGAAAATGATAGCAATGAGTGAGGGATTGGGGGGGGGGGAGGAGGGCGGTGATTGAAAGGGTGGGTATGGAATATTTGAAATATTTGGAACATGAGAAAGTTTATTTGGACTGCAGTATTAAAAGTGTGAGGAAAAAAAAAGTAAGGAGAAAATGAAGATTCAAGGAGAAAAAGAAAGGGAAAAGTAAATGGGAGAGTGTTATAGAGGTTGGAGATGAAAAAAGTTAACCATGATCAGGCAAGAGTCTTTGTTCTGTGAGGATGATCTTGCTTATTAAGGGTGATAGGTTAAAAAAACCATTACGTTGCTTGATGGTGGTGGAGGCGGTGATGAGGGCAGTTTCTAATAATCTTCGCCGAGATTTGTTGTGGATATATTTAGTGATTTTGGCTTGTTCAAATTTGAACGCATGACCATGTTCTAGTGCATGGGAGAAAAGTGCACTAAGAGGGTTGTTGTTTTTTATGTCCCTTTTGTGTTCATTTAATCGTTTCTTTAATTCACGTTGTGTTTCTCCCACGTAAAATTGATGGCAATCATTGCAAGGGACAGTATATAAGCCGGCATGGGATGTGGGTGTTTTTTGGAAATGTCTGGATGTGTTTAAAGTTTGTTTTATGGATTGAGATGTGGTTTGTACTGTTGGAATGCCTAGTTTGTTAAGCGTGTTGCATATGGATGTGTTATTGGAATGCGTGGGTAGGAGAAGGGGTCTGTCTATTAGAGAAGTGTTAGGAGTTTGATTTTCTTGTGTGGTGTTTCTGGAGAATATTTGGAAGGCTTTTTTCTTGGCATTTAATATAAAATGTGTGGGGTATTGCAATGTTTTTAGGGAATTAAAAATGTACTTTATTTCTTCATCTATGTGAGGGGGGCTACATATTCTAAGGGCGCGTAGGAAGAAGCCTATAATTATACCTGTTTTGATCTTGCTATGGTGGTGGGAGTAGAAATGTATGTAGTCATTTTTGTGAGTGTTTTTGCGGTGTACCTTGAATTCTAGTTTGTTGTTGGACTTAATTATAAGAGTATCAAGGAAGGGAATAGAGCCGTTTATTTCAGTCTCATGGGTAAATTTTATGGAGGGTTCTACTGTGTTGAGTTTATCTTTAACATGATTGATTTGTATGTCTGTGACGAGGAAAATTAAAATATCATCTATGTATCTAAAGTATTCGATGTTAGGGGGTAGTCTATATTTGAAAGGACCGGATTCTAAGAATTCTAAAAAGAGGCAGGCCAATACACCGCTAAGGGGGTTGCCCATAGGGAGTCCAAATTTTTGTTTATAGAATACTTCGTTAAATTGGAAATATGTTATGTCAGTGATGAGTCTAATTATTTCTATAAGAGTGTTGGGGGGGAAAGGTAGGTCGGTTTTTATTTTCTTTATATGTGTGTGAAGTAAGTTTAGGCATTTTTAACAGGTACGTTAGTGTAGAGCGAAGTTACATCTAGGCTATGTATATTTTTATTTTCTACGTTGATGTTTTTTATTCTGCTAAGAAGGTCGCCTGAATTTTTGATGTGGGAAGGACTGATGGTACCCATTAGTGGAGTGAGGATGTTAGCTATGGCCCGCGCGATTTTCTGTGTGGTGCTACCTATGCTTGATACAATGGGACGCATGGGGATGTCGGGTTTGTGGAGCCCGTATATATATATATATATATATATATATATATATGTATTTATATATTTATATATACAGGGTGGGCAAAAACAAGGGTCCTATTTTTAAAAATTCATAACTTTTTTATTTATTAATTTTTTTTTTTTTTTAGAATAAGTAAAGGACCCCTTCCGAAGCAAGCATGAGCCGTATTAGCCCTAAGGAACGTACCCTCATTTAGAAAACATTATTTTTGCTTAAAAAACTCAAAACAGTGTAAAAAACAATACTTTAGTTTTTGTAAGTTTTAAGAAGTGTTTTTCGGCTAAAATTTGTTTTGTTTATTTCAACAAATCTCGGAAGGGTCAGTCTACACACACATAAAGTTTGGTGAGTTTAACTTTTATTTTGTGGAAGTTATTCAAATTCAAGTTATTCAAATTTAAAGATAGGACCCTTATTTTGGCCCACCCTATATATATATACATATATATATATATATATATATATATAGTCTCGGAAGTTTTTTGAACCTTCAAAACTGGAAAAAAAAACCAAAAAACAACTTTTCGTTGAAAGATTTTTATCTAGTAAGTCAATCAATCTACTGCAATCACTATATTAGTCAACTTCCAAGAATTTACTCTAATATAAATATAATTTTATATATGTGTTTTTATATATAAGGGATCGTCAGTTGTTTACCATGAAAACTGTTTCGGGATTTTAAATGTTTTTTTCTGGAAGGAATAAATCGAATTACATTGTATTATTCATGCTGCAACGATGCCCCCCCCCAAAAAAAAAACAGAATCAAATATAGATTTTGCAGGAAGAAAACTATCGATGACAAAGAAACGATAAAGAGACTAACTTTATTTCATGAAATGTGAAACATGGATAGAAGACATACTTTTATTTATAGCTTGAAAATTATACAAAATAGAAATAGGAAGAAAAATGGTTAAGGGCTTGGAGCAGGAATACACAGGGTTCCTCTTTAATTTTTGAAAAATATTAGGTGTGTATGGAAAGGATAAACTATAAGGGTACCTATTCCCTTCTCATCTAATTAATTCTACGGTGATATTTGAGTGCCACCATCAAAATTGAATAAACAAATAAGAGCAAATAAGGTCTGTGCTGTTATGGGGTTGGTTCAGTAAGGCTTAGGAATTTTCGTACAATCTCGAGCAATACTGTGTCTTACTTAGAGTAAAAATTGAACAATAAACATAGACTAGGACTGGACATTTTCTTGAGAAGAAAGAAATGGAGAAAAATAAGTCAAAGTTGACTATAGTTTTAGATATGAAAGAAAGAATAAAGAAAGGGTGAAAGATAGAATGTTTACATTCGGGCCATTAGGCACAATCAGAAGAGTGTTCGCTCATGGGTCGATAAACTGGGCTTCTATTCTCGGTCAAGTCATACCAAAGACTCAACAAATCGTACTTGATGTTTCCTTGTTACACACTCGGACTTATATAATAAGGAGCAATGGTAAGTGAAGTAATCCTGGGAAATAAGTGACGCCCTTCCCTACATCTCGGTGCAATGGCAAATGAAACGGAAGCCTTCAGGTCACCTTCGACTACTGTCGATTAATTTATTTTTTATATATGTTAAAGAAAAGATAAAAATGAATTTTGTACATTAGAACGAAAAGAAAGAAAGAAGGCGGATTATATTACTATACCGTAATGAAAAAAATAGAAAAAATAGAAAACAGAATAGATGCTATGTAGAAAACAAAGAAATAATTAATGAATCAATTACGTAATGAAAGGATCACATTAATGTGCACACATGAAAATCTAACAAGATTGGATAATACGATGGATAGAGAGAGAGACATATATATATATATATATATATATATATATATATATATATATATATATATATATATATATATATAGAGAGAGAGAGAGAGAGAGAGAGAGAGAGAAGGAAAATGAATTAAAAAATTTTTTTATAATAAATAAGGAATGAATGAAACAAAGAAAAAAAAACAATCAGACTGGACACATTGTGGATATAAAAGCACGTAAGAAAGTAAAAAAGACAAATGGTTCCGATTACATTAAAACAACACAATCAAGGAATTAAAAAAGATAAAAATTTAAAAGAAGAAAAATCAATATTAGTGTTACATTATAACCGATAATTCTTTATATTCTTCGTATCGTTACAAATATGGATGGTGTCTTGTAACAGAAGACGTTAACACATTGATGCAGCATAGAGCAATTATCTCTTGTTCTCTTTGTTTTATCAGCACTGTAATAGTTGTAGTAGTGACAGTGTGCAGAGATCGTCTACCTTTCTATTTCTTGTATAGCAGCAGTTGTAATAGTTGTTCTCTCGTCGCAGGAATAATAACAGAAACTATTTATTCTCAGGTTTACTATTTCGAAACCAATTAGAAGTGTTTTCGTTGTTTTTGTACCGTGTTGATTGAAATATAAGGTGTATATCGCATAACAATGTAGATTCATGATACGTAGGTAACAAGCCAAAGTGGAACCCATTTTTGCTTAAATTGAAATTATCTTAATAATATAGAATATCATTTTTCTTCATATGCATATAGTAATATTACATATTCCCCCAATCCCCGTGGATGTGAAAGAGGATCTCCGAAATACACGTACGTTCTGTTTTACAGACAAAAGTCACGAGAAAGCACCTTCTGCTGTTTTCGTTACGTCCCATTCACGATTTCTTATTCGTGACGTCATTTCGATGACCACGTCAGTTGAATTTCCAAACCGAAACTTCTAAGTGTAAATTTTCTTTTCTACGTCAATGAACACATTCCACGTCCAGTATGAATACATAAGGAAACTAAAATGATATATATTTTATTGCATCCTCAAAGTCTATATTCGTTGATCTGGGCTCGAACAAAGGCGAAATTGTGTGACAAATGTTTCTGACGTTCAGCTGATTCAAATTCTATAATCACCTTAGTTTTTAATTCGTTTCGATAAATTGTCATTTGTCTTTACAAGGTGTGTGTATGTATCCTGTTTCAAGGGTCAACCTTATATTGTTTTATTTTTCATTTCTCATGTTGGCTTGCCTGGCACAAGGCCCCCATCGCATGACGCTCTACTTGTTCACGTATTCCATAACAAAAAGTAAAAACTCAAATATTCAGTATTTGCGCTCGGAGGACGTATATGTGCAATAGTAAAAATTAAAGACATTTGGAATGTGAAATCTAAAAAAGAACAAGCAGACACGTACGTCGGATCGTCGGGTTAGTCGTGCGATTTTCATTCTGAAAATTAGAAACACGAACCTATGTTAGAAAAACAGTCGAATTAAATAAACACGGAAGAAGAACAAATAATGGCTTTAAAAATAACTTTCTTAATAGGCACTTATCAAATTCATGCGATTTCAAACTAAAGTGTTTGCTTTCTATACCATCAAGATGTGACACAAGGCTGGAAAGTGGGGAAAACCAGCCTCTTCAAGGAAGTAATCTGGTCGGGTACAAACGTAGCCGAAAACGGGCATTTCGATATTCCCCGGTAGGAGTGTCTCAGGCGATCAACAAAGAACCAATCTCAATCGAAAAAAAGCAGAGTGGTCTTCTACAATGTGCCCAAACCATATCTCATTCCGACAGAAGAAAGGTCTGCTCATCAGCGAGACACTCACTAAGTTGTCTGAATGGTACCAAGAACGTATCCTCGGCTTAATATAAAAATTACCGACGAACCATTCATTCTGAATGCTGGTATGGGTTTAATTGTCTTACACTGTCGCAAAATATGGCACAAGGCCGAAAGATGGGGAAAATCAACTACTTCGCAAGGGCACTCTGATTGATTACAAAACGCAGTCGAGAAAAGACTTGTCGGTATTCGCCGGTAGGAGGGGAGGGGGACTCAGGCGATCGTCAATATCCTGCAAATCCCGAAAAAGAGGATTGAGAGATTGCCTAGAACGATGTCTTCTTAGGACCGAGTCGACTTTGACAACGAACGGTCTTACTCCCAACAAGGTAGGTCATAGATTGATTTTGTCCTGATGCTGCGCGTCAAATTTCTGTACACGGTCGGTGAAAGAGAATTCCTTTCTAGACTGAGGCAATTTAAGTGTTTCCCCAATCCAGAGTGCCCTTTATGGAAAGCGGGATTTTTTCTCACATTAAAAAAACGACCTTGTGTCTTACTCTTCTCTCATGAGGAGTCTAGTAAATAAAGGCAGACGGAGTCTCTTATAAAAATACTTATTTAATAAGTATCTTTAAATGAAAAGACAAGAAAACGGAAACCGACAAAATATCCACAACCGACCAACAGTTTTCGTTTTGATTAATAATGTCATACAAATAGTAGGAGAAGATATCCCTCTGTCAGTCGCCGTTAATTTGACCGCAACTCGGATCATCGGGTTCAGTATCCTGTTGCTCGTAACTTTTTTTTTTATTCGTAAAATTAGAAAGAAAGTATTTATAGCAAAAGATGGATGGAACTAATGAGTTTAAAAATGATTCTGTAAAATGCGCACCAAGCAAATTAATGGATATCGCAATATCAGTACGAGCGACAATTTCGTCTTTTTTTTTACTTTTATCGATAAAATGTCAGACACGAATGTCGGCGATGATAAGCATCTGAAAAATACAACATGGCAATCTTGGGAAAACGAAAAACGAAGAAATTTTATACAAGTGCGTAATTGGAATTACAATTGTGTGTACAAATACTCACAAATATAAAAAGAAACATTAATAATATATAACTTTCTTTTAATGCCGAACTAGTGCACAGACACGCCCACACTCTCACCCCCACGCACACACATACACACACACACACACATATATATATATATATAACTTCTTTTGTAAGATGATAGGAAAACTCCCAGCAATATGTTCGATTAATAGAGAAAATAAAAATTAAGAACACAATATTTATTTATTTTATGATATATATATATATATATATATATATATATATATATATATATATATATATATATTAGTAGTATGTTTTTAAAAGGCTGTGGGCAATGCAAATTCCGGGTAAGATGTAAGCTGAAGGGAACAAAAATGATAAATCGAATTCTAAATGTGACTTGCTATTTATTTTTTCTTAAAATATTACATAACAGTCAGTGTGGTGTTAGCTGTTTGTTTGATGCCCGGATGATTTTAAAAATCTATTTATTTAATATTTCGGGAAATGAAACTTCCCTTTGTCAAAAATAATAAACACTAGAGGAAAACACCGTCTGTGCTGAGAATCTGCCAAAATGTATATATATATATATATATATATATATATATATATATATATATATATATATATATATATCATAAAATAAATAAATATTGTGTTCTTAATTTTGATTTTCTCTATTAATCGAGCATATTGCTGGGAGTTTTCCTACCATCTTACAAAAGAAGTTATATATATATATATATATATATATATATATATATATATATATATATATATATATATGGGGTAAGGTGCACGATAAGTCATGAAAATGAAATGCCGAGGTAGACAAAATGTGTGAAAAAAGAAAAACGGAAAACAGGTTAAAAATAAAATTGTTTCCAAAATTTCACTTCTTTTGAAGACGAACGAAACCGCTCAAATCTCTTGTTTTTGTTTTTCTCCTGCATTTTAACCTGTTTTCCGTTTGTCTTTTTTCACACACACACACACACACACTCACACATATATATATATATATATATATATATATATATAATACACGATATATATATATATACAAATATATATATTTAAATACCTTTAAATTCACACAAAAGTTGCGTTAATCGCTTAATAGTGTATATATTTCTAGATCTCAAAATATGATAATTTAATTAAAGTTCCGAATGTGTTAAAAACACATTTCATGTATACAATTGTTTCTGCCCATTTTCAAAATACACATTTTTCTTGATAATAAATCCAAGATGTTTTTAAAGGGCTTCTTCAGTTAATTTAACTTCCCTTCAGATTAACTCTCCCCCAAAAAATTATTAACCTCAATTTTGTTTCTTTTATTTCACTATTTTTCCGAAGCAAACAAATGAAAAAAAAATTCCTAGTGGCATCCTTATGTTGGTAAATAATCAAAACTAATATTTAGAGGCATTCGAAATAAAATGATGTCATTTTCTTTCAAAATGTCCTACATTAGTCTTTGGATTTTAGAGAATACACAAAAAGACGTATGAATAAAGAAAAAAACGTACTTATAATTGCAGCTTACTTTCCATATATATATTTCTATACTAATATTTATATATATATATATATATATATATATATATATATGTATGTAAATTTTATGCTAATATATATATATATATATATATGTATGTAAATTTTATGCTAATATATATATATATATATATATATATATATATATATATATATGTATATAAAGATACATATGGCATGTAAGCTGAACAGAAAGAGTGTGTTTAATTTCCCCAATAGTCTCATTATATACTTTTTTAATGCTACTATATATATGAACCCGTTAGTAGGTTGAGCACTCTGGAAAGAAATATCTCAAGCAGTCATTAGAGATGAATCAAAGTCCTTTATAAAAACGAATAGAGCTCGTCTCGAGTGCTTATAATGTTTATAAAAACAGTAAGGTCCCCCTTTCGCGATCGTGCTGATAGTGCAATGGATACATGACATACTTAATAGACACACAGGCTTACTAAAAAGGACGAACATATGTCTCCCCCAAAAGCCATATAATCAATATATGTTCAATCCATACACAGAAACTCAAACATATAGTAAAAGCACAATGCACAAACACGCTTATACAAGCAAAAGGTAATAATTACACGGATATAAAATAAATACAATCACACACACATTTCACAAAAAATCATAAAAGTGATTGGTTTTTAAAACCTCACAAACAAAAGGCAATGTATACACACAGAGAAGAGAGAGAGAGAGAGAGAGAGAGAGAGAGAGAGAGAGAGAGAGAAAGAGACACATACAACTCACACAGAAAAAAACAGAGTGGCGAAAACAATAAAGAAATTTTTTGAAAAGAAAAGAAGTTCAAGCTATCAGGAGCAGTAATCAACAAACGTTGGCCCTTTAACAGTTATACATTTTGGTGTGGGGTGGGAGACATAGTAAGCATTAGGGCAGGTCGATTTTCCACTTTTTTTAGAAAATCAACCCTGCTACGGTGGCGAAAGCTGGGGTTTGGTGTTGTGAGAACTGATACCAAAAATTAGATTCCTAACTTTAAAACTTAACTGAGCATTTAGTTTTAAAGATCGGGTACGAAAATGTTCAGAAATACCTAATTTCCGCAGGATTTTGCTGACAAATTGACTTCAAAATTTTACTATTTCACTAATAAATCCAGATAAAATTGATATTTTTTGTTAGATACAGTGAATAGAAAATATATTCAAACCAGAATTCTAAGTATGAATCACCACATGTAAAATATGTCATTTTTTAACTGTATTCAATAAATGAAAACTGTAGAAATTGTACATAATTACAAAAAAGGCTAATCACTTTTACATTTTTGGTCATAATTACTTTTAAAAATATATAAATAAAAGTGTATTATACAATAATACTACTGAAAACAGATTATAGGAACAAATGTTTTAAATTTGAATTGTTCATTGAACAATGTGCTAAAACCTACTGCACCATATAAAATTATGGGTAAGCTTACAGTGTAGTCCTCAGGCCATAACTTCTAAATAAAAAAATAAAACAACGCTTACCTTATATAAAAACGCATCACAATGAAATTCTCTACAAACCTGCATAGTTTAAGCACGTGAAAACCGAATTTAATTTCATACATTTTTGTCTTTGACCTGAAGTGTAAACGATTTTGAAAATACTACCATATTGGATTGAGACTGTCACGAAATGTCGCGCCATGTTCTTGTTTTAACTGCTGACTCTTTTCTAGCTACGATAAATAATAATTAGTTTTGATACCGTTAATTTCGCTTTTTAAAGTATGCGATTCGATATATTTATTTAAATTTGTTTTGCATTGAAGTTATTTTTGTTTTAGCTTATGTAATTTTTGTTGTCAGGACAATACTGTAAGTTTACCAAATTATGTTATAATAGAACTAAATTGTTCCCTGTAGTTTCCCTTCGAAGTAAATGAAGGTCTTATTTGGTGACACAATGTTTTGGTTATAATGTGCTTGTGCCTTGCTTCTTGCCGCTGGTCACCACTTAAATCATTCATTACCTCTGCAGTAAGATATAAATTATACAGAGGACCACTAATACTATGAAATGCTACCTGGGGCAAATCCTGGTAATTAGTTCCACAAAGTTTCCCTAAAGGACCAGTGAAAGTGGTAGGGGTTCTTGTAGTTCCATCAATTAACTTAAAGATGGCTCTAAATGGCAGTTCATTTTGATGAAGTGAACAGTCAATGGTATGTAACTTTCTGTTAAGTTTTTCTCCAAAGGTGTAACTATCCCGGTTTCACAACCAGTGTTTGTACTGGTATTGTCCACCAGAATTGCCTTAATAGTATTTACACTGTTGTACTCTTCTAGAACAGCAGCAACATCCTCTGCTAGAAGAACACCAGTTGCACCAATGTTGGGTATCACTCTATGGGTGAGATATTTACTTGCAGTTCCTATCTCTCTGGTAAATGTTAAGTGGCGCTCTGGTCCCTTGCTTTTCTTAATCATTTTTTCACCATTTTCCCCTGTAACTTCCTTCTAATACAAAGTGTCCTTATCAACTCTGCAATCAACTCCAATGCATATAAGATGTTCATATTCCTGGACATGTTTTTGATGGCTGGTTACTTTCACTCTTGCCTTTTCTCTATCTATTTTTGATTTATCTATAATAATGTCTTTTAAATCAATGGTTGGATGAAGAAGGCCCATGTGTTGTAAGTCTAATAGAAAGGCATTAACAAGGCAAGCCCCAAGGTTAGAAGATATATCACCTCTAATCAGTTCCATAGAATATCTCGGGACTTTTAAAAGACTGTAAGGTCCCTTGGACTGTCTCCCTGACTCAAAACTGTCATCGGTTGTTTCTTCACTGGAAGATGTCTGTGAAAAGATTTCTGATGTAGAGGAAGCAACATGTGAAGAATCTTGTTGCTGTCTTTCAATTTGCCTGTCTAATCTATCTGCTTCAGCTGAATCTTTTTTGTATTTTTTGACAGCATTTTTGGTCAATAGGTCACAGTTGGAAACTGCCTTTTGGTCCTGTTTTCTCTCTCTGATCTTTTAAATATTCTCTCTCTTCAATGGGAACCTGAAATGTCAAAATGTTTATGTGTTTAATAACATATCTAGCATACATGACAAATATTAAGGAAAATATCACAATATTATTTACTAGAAAAAGAAAGATTATCAGAAGTTAATTCATATTTTCCAATTAATTTCAATATTGAAAATTGGGACATGAATTAGTTCAATTTAAAATATTCAAACAACCATAGAATTAATATTACCTTCTTGTTAGGAGGACAAGTGCAGATGATATGCCTTGTTTGGCAATTTTCTGTAATGCACTTTACAGCAAAGTCATCACATCTTAAGACAGGCAGTTTGCAGCAACATGAAGAAATATCAAATAATGTATCCAGCTGTTCCTTAATTATTTTCACTTTGGGTGCAGTAAGAGTTTTCCTGTTAATCAGTTTGGCCCTCTTGAAGCAAAATACATTCACCCTCTGCCCTATATAATATTCCCTTAACAAAGGCAATTGTGGGTTCACTGCTTGCCAAATATTGATTATTTCCTTTGCGATCAATTTGGAAATATCATTATTTGAAAAGTGGGGATAGGTATTTTCAAGGAAATAACTAAACTGGATAACTTGTCGTAAAGTTGGGGGTTCCGTTTTATCCAACGGACAAGGTGGACCAGCAAATCTTTTGGAACTCTTACTGCGAGTTAAAACAGAACGTCCTTTTACAGACATTTTTATCTGAAAAAAAAAAGAAAATAAATGAATGAGTCTAAAACAGTTTGATTTATATCTTCTAGTTTCATATTTAAAAAAATGGCTGACAATTATGGTAAGGAGTTTTTGTTAGCTTTAGTGATAGTCTGTTGGAGTTCGGGTTAGGCTGCATCTAAAAGTGTGGCTTAAAATGACAGGACTATTTAAACAGACTCAATACTGTTTGAGTTATGATAAAATCCTTATTTTTTTACCCAATAATTTAGATTTTAGAGTTGGGGATCACTTTCCCAAATACATTTAATGTAAAATGATCACACAATTCATGACAACTACACTAAAAAATAAAAATACTCTAAAATCTAAAATATTGCGTTAAAAAAAAAGGATTACTCTAGCGACATAATCGGTAATTTTACACAGAAAAAAATGGTCCGTAAAATAGAAAAATAAATGATGGGTAATAACTTTAAATGCACCAAAAATTAGTTTTTTCTAATACAAAACTGAAACATTATGGTATTTTAATACAAACTTCATTGATAAAATTTAATTTGAAACACGAAAAAAAAAATAGAACGAAAATAAATTACTTACCTAAAAATGGAAATCTTTCTTCGACGGAGAAAAACAAACGCGTTTGAAACGCCAGATACACTTAAAATATAAAATTATGTAGATTAAACAAGCTTTCTTTCTTTCTATGTCAAATAATTAAGTTTCTTACATAAAAATACAAAATTACTAATTATTTTTACAATTAAAATCCAACAGTGGTCAATATTTCATACATTCGATATACAATAACAAAGTATGCATTTAAAACGGTGAAAATTTAAATAATACCCCCAAAAGAAAGTTCCAGCGTCACTATTAATAAAAACATTATATTTATTTTATTTCATCATTAAAATGGGGGCATTTTTCGGTTTAATGGTGTTTTATTGATAATTAAAATTAGTCTAATTTGTTTTCTACTGAAAAATCACAAATCCTGAATTCCACGAGAGACAAAAAATGAAGCAATCTTTTATCGGTCACTTACGTAAATAGTAAAATACTGTGTTTACTAAACACTGTATATTTAATCTCAATTTTGCCTTTACAAGTGAATATTTTTCATTATTTATGATCCTTATTTATTTTTATTTGATTTATTGAGAATAATGTAAATAATTTAGTTGACAAAATCTTTATTAAATGATATTTACACATGTTTATTTCTCCAACGGTACGGAATGTTTTTACGGCGGGAAATATTTCACTGATCACCGAAAACACATGCGAAAACGCTAATTTCCAACCTTTAAAGTGGTTTCCTCACTTAACGGTAACGATTTGGGAAAAAATATTTTGTATCGTTATTTACCATGCCAAACCCCAACTATCATTGGCATCGCATCATCACGATTCCAAAATCGACCTGCCCTAGTAAGCATGTCAACATTTATTTTATTTTCCCAACATCGGCTAGCATAATTCAAGTCGCCCTTCTCTCTACATTATTTACACATTAGAGAACTACAAGCCTCAGTAACATACATGCATGAACAGAATATACGTGCATACATGTAAGTCATGACACAGACGCAAATAAGTGCATACATTTATCACAACTTAGAACACCCACATACATACACACACCGAAAACAACATGACATGTTTAGCTATTCACATACACACTTACACACAGAACGTGTATTCATACACATAAGTCATGATCTACACGCAAGTAAGCACATACATTTATGCTCCTTAGAATTCATCACTTTGAATTCTGTCATACACGCGCACGTGCACATGACATTGTTAAAACCACACACATGTGTTACCGTATATTTAATATTGCTTATACACAAAATTGCGTGAAAAAACATTCATAGTAGAACATACACATACGGGCATACTTCCACCGACAATTATATTTATATATTAATATATTACTGATTCATACGCTTACCCGAATAGAATAATTACAGGCAGTTTTATTTAATATGTTGTACCCTACAACAAATGCATTTACTCACTCTATGATATATTAAATGGGACTTAATTAATTACAATTTATATTAAAACCATATACTTACGAATTTTGATTGGTTATTATTAAAATTATAAAAGTTATACCTATTATTAGGCTAAACTAATAATAGCAGGAAATGAATTGTCAACATCCACATTTTAAATAATTATAAAATCATACATCATAATTACAACATCAGCATATACGGAATTTCTGTAAAAATAAAATATGGCAATCACGCACATTAAAAGATACATAAACACAACCATAATACAATTACATAAGTATGCAAGCAAATTGATGTCGATAACAATCATGCCACCCCGATGGAACAAAACAGCGTTGAAAAATCCAGCAATTCCAAAAGAGCGTTACAAAAGTACAGAAAAGCAATGGAACCGAAATAATGTCGATGAAATCAACTTAGATAGTTAAACACTAACTGATAAAGTACATATTAGCGAATGAGTATTTCAGCTGTAGTAGGCAGGGGTAGTGGGGTGGAAGCATTCCAACGAACAGGAGCAGTAAGACGCTTCCTTCCCTCCGCGAACCTGTGGGAGACCCTTGAGCAAGATCAAGTACCCAGTTAGCCCTCGATCAGAGTATGTGAAGTCATGACAGGCAGGTGATGGATGAAGGGTTGAGCAGTCTAATGGATTCTAGAAACTGGCCAACCCTTCGTTTTGTGTTAGGCAGATGCTGTGTAAGAGCACTGCCGCTATAGAAGGTAATTGCAACCCACTATAGGTAACCTCTTTGCCAAGAACATCATGGTGACACAAAATATCGGTCAAAAAGACCGAATGATGAAGAGCCATGATCAGCGATGTTTGCAAACAACCCTGATACCTGAAGAAAAGAAGAAGAGATATCAGCTGAAACCTAAGTATACATCTATATTCTATTAAAATACCACGAAAGATATTGTCTATTTTTTAAGACTGCCTGTAATTATACTATCCGGGTTATTGTATGTAGAAGTCATATATTAATATGTGAATATAATCGTCGGTGGAAGTGTGTCCGTATGTGTGTGTGTGGCTGTGCGTGTGTGTGTGCTACTGTGAATGGTTTTTCATGCAATTTCGTATGTAAGGAATATTAAATATACGGTGGTAATGAAAGGATGCGCTTATGTGCGGGTGTGTCATGACTTACGAGACCATGTATTTTTATTATAACGATCAGATTTCAGCGTCATCACAGGGTATAGACACAATATTAAAGGCATATAGACAGCATCAATGGACCAGATACCAACATCCTCAGTTACACAGAAAATTAGAAACAAAGAGAGAAGTTGATGTTCTCAAATTATAGAAGAACAGACTGAAACCTTGTTTAGGGATGTATCTAGGGGCTCAAAGATAAAGAAAAAGGATGCAATATTACATAAAAGGAGGAACACACCGGAGAAAGCAGCAGCAATCATCATATTACAGAATATATGAAAGTTATCAAAAGAAAAAACATCTACATATATGATGATACAATGAGAAAAAAGTTATGAAGGCTTTTAAGTCTAATTATCAGAAATTAGTTAAAAAAGGGTTAAAATAAGAGGCCTAGTTATAAACTATTTCTACTACGCCTGAAGAGGTAGAAAGGAAAATCGAAAGATGAATTAAAAAGATTAAGTATAATAGTAAAATGATCTACAGAAAGTGTTTATCATATGGCCCTAAGTTAAAACAACAACAACTTGTAATTACGAATTACAGTTATAATTTTACTGAGCTATTTGAAATTTAAATGTAGGCATCCAATATAGATTGGTAATTATTGAACACGAGGTTCAGCTAGGATCGGTGATAGACCCTCCAGATACAATATTCACCAATAAAAAAAGTGAGAAAATAAGTTGCTATACAGACATAATAATCGGTAACATAGTAGACATCTTCTCATGCTGGTAGAAAGGTTAACTTAAACAGAATATATATATATATATATATATATATGTGTGTGTGTGTATATGTGTGTGTGTGTGTGTGTGTGTGTGTGTGTGTGTGTGTGTGTGTGTGTGTGTGTGTGTGTGTGTGTGTGTGTGTGTGTGACAGATCACAGTTATGACAGATCGCAGTTATATCATACGATAATTTACAGCCACTTTTAGAGCAAAAATCATTTTCCACATGTTTCTGGAGAAATTTCACAGAATATGCTAGAACAAAATCAAAATTAGCATACAAACATATCCTGATGGCTCTATTGCAATTTGAAAACTTATGATTAAAATGACACTTTGAGGATTTGATATTGAATATTGAATATTGAATATTGAATATTGAATATTGAATATTGAGCTTATTTTGCTTTGGAAACTGATTTTTCTAAAAATCGATTTGTATTATATAAAATAATTATTTTATGTTGTCAAATTCTATATATATATATATATATATATATATATATATATATATATATATATATATATATTTAACATGATTCACCCCAAACAAGACAGGCCGCCACTGTAGACGTAAGGGGCTACTGAGAAAAATGAAAAGGAGAGAAGGTTGGAGGGGGTCAGCCTAAATTGGAGTCCGAGCAGCGAGATGTCTGTTTACATTAGTTTTAAGTTTCTGCATGCCAGTACTGTCCTGGAAACAGGGGGCAGGGAGAGAGTTCCTAATGCCAGCAGCACGAGTAAAGAAGCTATTTGAGTAGAAGGCTCTCCGGCATCTGGGGACCTCCACAGTGAATGAATGAGATTTAGTTGATTGTCGAGTTAGTCTAGTGAATTTACGTCGAGGGGGCACCAGAGTAGCCAACTCATCGGAGCATAATCCATTGAAGTATTTGTAAAACAAGCACAAGGATGCTACATTGCGGCGATGGGACACGGACTGGAGCTTGGCTAACAGTGATGGGCCTATTAGGTCGGAGACTCTTTTTTGGACCTTGTCAAGGAGGGAGAGACTAGTAGATGATGCACCAGCCCAGATGTTGCAACAATACTCCATGCATGGGCGAATGGTGGCTTTGTAGAGATACAGGATAATGTCAGGTTTGAGGAGTTTACTAGCACGGTAGAGGGGGCCAACCTTCTTTGCGGCAGCCTTTGCAATGTCTTCAATGTATGTGTTCCAATTCATGTTACCTGTGAAGGTTAGGCCGCGGAGTTTGAATGATTAACTCTCAGGTAGGTTGTTATTTGCCATAACAATCGGTGGTTGGAGAGGCTTCTTGTAGTTATTGAAGGAAAGGAGCTTTGTCTTTGCGGCATTAAAAGTTATCAACCATTTCCCAATCCACTACAGCCTGGAGGTCATTTTCTAAAGATTCAGCCATTGCCTCGGATATGATCGCGTCGATTTTACCAACATGGCGAGAGTAAAGCGTGGTGTCGTCAGCAAATAAACCAATCTCAGACTCTATGTCATCAGGGAGATCATTTATATAGATCAGGAACAACAAAGGTCCAAGGATAGATCCCTGGGGTACACCAGCATTTATGTCATGTTGCTTAGATGAACGGCCATCGAAGACAACCTGGATTTTTCTTTTGTTTAGGAAGGATCTAATTATATTAAGTAGTTGCCCAGTAATACCGTATGAGCGTATTTTAAGAGAAGCCCTTTATGCTATACCTTGTAAAGGGCCTTGGATATATCAAGCGCTACTGCCCTAGCTACACCTGCCTTGTCGAGTGAATGATACACGCGTTCAGAGATGACCGTAAAGATGTCTGCAGTAGATCGTGTTTGTCTAAATCCATACTGGCAGTCAGATAGAAGTTTAGCATTAACTAAGTGCCGTACTATCGCTAGATTGATTAAGGATTCAAAGAGTTTGGCAAAGATCGGCAGTAGACTGATTGGGCGGTAGTTCTGAGGGTCCGTTCTATTCCCATAACTCTTGTAAACTGGTACCACAGAGGCAATTTTCCAGCTATCGGGAAGCAAGATTCGGCTAAGCATTTATTGTAGAGTTTGGAGAGGACAGGAGCCAGTTCAGCAGAGCATTTCTTTATTACTATTACAGGTATAAGATCAGGCCCACAATCTTTAGAGGTGTCAAGGTTTTTTATGATGTCTCTGACCTGAGATGGGGTGATAACCAGGTTATCAAGTGTGACTTTTGTCCGCAAAGAGAATTCAGGGAGAGGATAGTTATCTGAGTCTAAAGTAGAGTTAGAAGCGAAACGCTGTGCAAGTAGTTCAGCCTTATCAGTGGCCGTGCAAACGACATCATTGTGGTTTGATAGTGGGGGAATCGTAGATTGACCATTATTCACTACACCATTGTAGATTTTCCAGAAATCGCGAGTACCTAGTTTCTATGACTGTATATATATATATATATATATATATATATATATATATATATATATATATATATATATATACACGAAATCTACAGAACTAGTACATTTTGAATACTACGGTTTCGCAGGAAAAGAACCCTCCATCAAAGAAACAAACAGGATACTTCGGTGATTCGTCCGAAAGTTCCGGAGTTTCCCGTTAGTTTAAGTGTTGGAGGGGTAATTTCATACGAAACTGGTATCAAAAATGTTTTAAATAAAAATATTGTACGCTCTTACGTCAATAATCGCGCACTGTATTGGATTTATTTCCGCATACTCTCGAACCTCTATGAAAATAATATATATATACATATATATATATATATATATATATATATATTGTGTAATATAAATAACAACTTATGTCTGGATATCCTTTGGTAGATCCTTCCAATAGTCCGAATCAGGATATTAGTTTCGGAGGGGAATTGGCTGATGAATTTGCCATAGTTTTTATTTGTGTCTCAAGTACTTTTAGACCCATCCGGATCCATCTTCAGGGGAATGACGATAATTAGGTACAGACCATGTACTTGCCTGCAAGTGAAGCTGCTGCCTATATATATATATATATATATATATATATATATATATATATATATATATATATATATATATAAATTCAAATCAATTCCTATTTTGCTACTACCGTGTACCACGCCTGGACCACAAGTTCATACTGAAGTCAAATTGTTACAAAAAAGAAGGAAAATCAGATTTCGAGGAAGCACACAGACAACACATTTATAATCAGTAGCAGTTCATGTGAAATTTAATTAATCAATACATAATACTGCTCATTTTCTTTTTTTTGTTGGCACAATTGAATTTCAGTATAAACTTGTGATCCCGACGAGGTAGACAGTTGTACCGAAATATGAATTGAATTGTGTTGACCATTTTAAATGTTTAAATAGAGTATATTTATAAAGCTCTACGTTGTATTGGGCATCTTTTAAAAAATCTTGGTTTAAGATCATGTTATCAATATATTTGAACATGTTCACTTATATATATATATATATATATATATATATATATATATATATATATATATATATATATATATATATATATATATATATATATATCACTTGATCCTCCAGACTACAAACTTGGTTGGAAACGTCGTCGTGGGTTCCTGCATGGATTCTTCGTGACTTGCCAATTGTTCGACCTTCATACCGTATTGGACTCCTTTTGAGTGACTTTTTTTCACACTGGAACATGCCCACTTGAATGTAAACATTTTAAAAGAATTTTATAATTTTTTTTTAAAACTTTTTCTAAACTTTTTCTAAATTTTTTCTAAACTTTTTCAAAATTTTAAAAATTGACTATCCTTATATGTCAACTTATCAATCAAAAACTTTCCTCTGATTATAAGAATTTTAATTTCTTTGAAAAGCCGGCTTAAGGAACGAAGGAGAGGTATAGTGAATTATTATTATTCATTATTTGCCCTTGCTTTGAACTACGAATGATTTCGATTTGCATCTATCTGCGAATCTAATTATTTTTAATCGACTTATCTATATATATATATATATATATATATATATATATATATATATATATATATATATATATATATATATATATATATCGCACTCTTCACAGCAATCTATCGATTTATTTAATCATTCTTTCTTTATTTTATTTATTCGGCTTTTTCTCGCAAAACTTAAATTGCTACCTTTTTATGTGTCAAGCTATAATACACGATGTTGCGTTGAAGTCTTTCACCCGATGACTGTGATTGGCCAACATAACTCCCCCAAAACCTTTCTTTGATTTCGATAACAAAACATTAACATAACCCCATACATCCCATGTTAATTGTGCAGTGGAATTCGTACGCATTGGTCAAAGATCGAAATAATATATTCAGCGCCAGTGTTTGCTAAAAAAAAGAATTGAATAAAAGTGTTTAAAAAGATACGTAAGAGCTACGGCGAGCCGTGAAGTAAGTGACATCTGTCGACGAAGTCGACAACTATTGCAACGCGTTGAATGGTTAATGGAAAGCGACAGGTTGTAAGTAAACACACTTTTTTGAATTAGTCCAGCGCAAACAGCGACTGTTTAATCTGGGAATGTTTTCAGTAGTAGTGGTAGTAGTAGTAGTGGTAGTAGTAATAGTGGCAGTAGTAGTAGTGGTAGTAGTGATAGTGGGGGTAGTAGTAGTAGTAGTAGTGGTAGTAGTAATAGTGGCAGTAGTAGTAGTGGTAGTAGTAGTAGTGGTAGTAGTGGTAGTAGTAATAGGGGTAGTAGTAGTAGTGGTAGTAGTGGTAGTAGTAATAGTGGTAGTAGTAGTAGTGATAGTAGTAGTAATAGTGGTAGTAGTAGTAGTAGTAGTATTAGTGGTTGTAGCGGTAGTAGTGCGAAAAGAAGCTATTCATCGAAAATAGAAGATAACATCGCTCACCACGATCAGTCAGCGAGGATGATGTCGGAAATCGGCTTTATCCTAGGTGACGATCCCTGGTGACCGAGGAGGTCGATATCGATCCGTATCGCCGCTTGTGGACGTCGTTGACATAAGTGGCGTCTCTCGCTCGAGCTAGAAAGCACTCTACGTAGCGCTTAAAACCTCAATCGGCATGCCCTTCACCATATTGCACGACCGCGCACAAGGTGTTCCAGATTTTGTGGGCAAATGTTTCAGGTCTCTCAGAGTGAGGCTAATATTTCTTCTCTGCATCTTTTGCGCTACTTTTCTTACTGATGAACAATGTCAACAAATACTTGTCTTAAAGCGTCCTCATAAGTAATTCCATTCATCATTTTCAATCCTCTCATAATATTCTTCATCATTCAACTGACAATCTATCCATCTCATTAACGCTCATCCTTGAGTGGCTTTTAACTTTGACAAACTGTGACTCATCAGTAAAAAAAGACACTGAACGGACATTTCGGCATTCCCTTGTAGCGGCGCCGCAGGCGATCAACAATAAATCTATCCCACTCCCGAAAGATGAGGTAATACTTATAAGGGTGTAATTCCCATGACCGTGCCGAACCGTATCTCATTCAGAGGTGTCTGCTCACTAAAGAGGCAGTCCCTATTACTATAACCCTTATCCTCGAGTGGCTTTTAGCCTTGATAAGTGGTGACTAATTAGCACAAACAAATTGTTCCAGCGGTCAACTCAGTATAAAGAAGCTGACGGAGCATCTTGTCCACTAGTATGCGATAACGTGACCAACCCATCTCAGCTCGTGCTGAAGTATAACTTGACCAAATCATGGCATACAACTAAATCCACCTCCAGTAGTAGCAACTATTTCGACAATCCACACAAAGGTTATCTGACTCCGTATTCTCATGCTCTCTCGCTACAGCTAAAAAGCGCTATCTTTGTAGCACTTGAAAGCCTACTAGACAAGCCTTTCCCCAGGTGGTACGACCGCAGTCAATGTCTTTTAGCCTTTGTGATGAAATGTTAAAGTTTTTTTGTTTTTTTTTTACTTATATTCACCCTAAACGAGGCACATTGCCACTAAGACATAGAGGCTACTGTGAATTAGGGGCCATATTTATACGAACATCCTAAGGTTGTGTAGTAAGATGTTCATTCACATTACATTTATAGTTCTGCATGTTGCTACAGTCAGGGAAACAGGGAGAAGAGAGGGGATTTCAAAAGCTAGCAGTTCGAGGAAATAAACTATTAGAGTAAAAAAGCTTTCCAGCATCTGGTGGGGATCTACAGTGAAGGGGCGGGATCTTGCTGGGAAGCACATTTTTGTTAGAATAGATTTCTCCGGCTTCTCTACGTTACAGTAATTGAATAAAATAAAACTAATACGATGCATACCTTGTTTTTATCTTACGTTATCCTCGCCCGCTCTCTTTTTCTCTGTCAGTATCTGCACTGATCGTGCCTGCTTTCTTTTGTATTTCTATTTTGCACCTCACTTTTTTCTTAAAGCAAACATAAAATGTTGATTTGTAATCACTTGGAAGTTATTCCTAATTAAATCATGGGTTTTCTATGATACTGGTGTTCGGTTGTTTGAATAATAAAAAAATGAAGTTTGTAAAGCTAGGTAAATACAAAAAGTTATGAGACAACATTCAAAAGTATGTCTCTCTTTCCAGCTACGGGTTAAATAATATAAATATTCTGGTGATATTCCCTTTTGTGTATAATTGACGATTATAATCTTTTTATTCTTTTGTTTTCTTTATTATCCTCGACTAAAAATAAAGAGAGAAGGGGGGGGGGGGAGAGACGATGGTGAAAATGATATAAACTGCATACAATAATAACGAGGTGCAAACATCATACATTGAGAGAGGGTGAGAGTGATAGACTTAGTAAGAGATGGATCACTTGATGAGTTTATTGAAAATTGCGGTCATTTAAAACAATCAAAAGCGAAGTTTCTTCATAACACTATCCTTAAACTGGGGAATATTTTAACATGTATATTTTGCATGACTAAAATATATAGAAAAAAACCTTAGGGGGACAAACGTTGATCAATTCAGCTTCAGTATGATAATAGATTTGTAAATCTATAAAGCTAAAAGTAAATCGCCGCATCAGATCAAGTAATGAAATATGGTAGAATTGTTTACGATGAAATTAGAATGAATTTATAAATAGTAATAAAAAGGAATTAAGAGAACATTTTTGGGAACTATCGGATTAAATATTTATTAGAATTGCGTGTCTTTATTTTTATTGTAATCATAGTGTAAATGCCCTGTACAATGTTTTTAAATGTTTGAACACCGACGATAGTTAAAACAGATCTTCCCAAAGAGAAATAATAAACATAATAATAATAAACATAATAATAATAATAATAATAATAATAATAATAATAATAATAATAATAATAATAGTAATAATAATAATAATAAAGAGTTGAAATCTTAAGTAAAATCCTCGAATGCGGAAACCAACCCACATAAACTGCAAAGTTGTAATAGAAATGAAATAAAAACAAAGCAGAAAATCACGACCACATGAACGCAAGAGAACTAAAACCGCAATTTTTTCATTTAACTGCCCGACTCGCCCTCCCCCAAAAAAGAGATGGCACCAGACTCGGTTGATAGCGCAGAAAATAGGCATGAAGAGTCAAGGAGGATGGAAAGCCCAAAAAGGTAGATCACTAAACAGACCTTCACTTGAAGATTGCGGAGAATACTGGGACCTTAGGGAGGCGTTTTGCTACCGAAATTCCAGGGAAGACCAATGGTCATTACCAGCGAGAAATCAATGGTAAGCAGCTGTTGCGATAGCGCAAAGTCATTTGCAATGCTTATCCAAAGAGGTGGAGGGTACTGGAAATCTGGGAACACCGCCGGTTATTATCAGTGAACAATCACTGGTGATTGCCTGCGTGAAAACTCTTAGTGAGTAGTAGTAGTAGTAGTATTATTATTATTATTATTATTATTATTATTATTATTATTATTATTATTATTATTATTATTATGATGATGATGATGATGATGATGATGATGATGATGATGATGATGATGATGATGATACTACTACTACTACTACTACTACTACTACTATTGCCACTTTTACTACCCTAACACTACTACTACTACTACTACTACTACTACTACAACTGATCCTAATAGAAACAATAAAAACAAACTGGCGCCAATCTGAGTCAGACACAAATGATAGGTTGTCTCGTTTCAAATTTCATTCCAGGAAATCACCACGTGTCTATATTTTAGAACGCCATGTTTTATTTATTCTCTCCAATTTTTGATTAGAATAATCTTCTTTTTTTTTTCTATCCTCGACCATCTTGATGCTTATTTAAACACAGACACGAATCGCTTCGCAACGTTTGTACGTTGATCCCATACCCACCGCCCCTCCTCCCTTTTTAAACTCTGACTCAGAGTGTAAGAAAATAAGGAATGACGTAAGCATTCTGATATTCGGCGCACGCGCGTTCATGCAGTGTCTACACGAATAAGGGTTTTCCAAATAAACAAAAAAACGTAAAGAAGTTAATCAAGAGTTGCCAATTATTTGACTAACCTAAACAACCATTTATCACAAGACTTATTGGATTTGTTGAAAAAAGCAAATCTACTTATCATAAAGAATTGGTATGTGTCTGTACGAAGCCAACACTGTACTATTACTTCTATTTATCTACTATTGTACTTATATTACTAATAAAGAATTGGTGTGTGCCAATATTAAGCCAACACAGTACTATTACTTCTATTAATGTGCTATTGTACTTCCATTACTAATAAAGAATTGGTATACGTCTGTATGAAGCCAACACTATACTATTACTTCTATTAATCTACTATTGTACTTCTATTACTAATTAAAAATTAGTGTATGTATGTATTAAGCCAACACAATACTATTATTTATATAAATGTAACATTGTACTGTTATTACAAATGAAGAATTGATATATATCTTTATGATGACAAAACAATAATAGTATTTCTATTAATGTAATATTGTACTTTTATTACTAATTAAGAATTAGTATATGTCTTTATGAAGACAAAACGATAATATTACTTCTATTAATGTACTATTGTACTTTTGTTACTAATGTAGATTTGGTATATGTCTGTATGAAAGCCAAAACTATACTATTACTTCTATTAATGTATTATTGTATATCTATAACTAATGAAGAATTGATATATGTGTGTATGAAGACAAAACTATACTATTACCTCTATCAATGCACTATTGTACTTCTATTGCCAATGGAGATTTGGTATATGTATGTATGAAGACAACACTATTAATTCTATTAATGTACTATTGTACTTTTATTACTAATGAAGAAGTGGCGTATGTATGAAGACAAAACTATACTATTACTTCTATTGATGTACTATTGTACTTTTATTACGAATGGAGCTTTAGTATATGTCTGTATGAAGACAAATCTATACTATTACTTCAATGAATGTACTATTGTACTTCTATTACTAATAGAGAGTTGGTATCTGTTTGTTTGAGGTGGGAACTATACTATTACCGTACTATTGTATTATATTTTAGTACTAAATTTAGAGGGGTGTAATGTATTATGTGTTCTGTTTTAATGAGACCATGCTCCTCGACATCTACTCATCTTTTTGGGGAGGGTATAGTGTAGTACAGTTCTGTGATAATAATACCACCCTTCCAAGCATGACCTAGTCCTCCTTATTTGGGGCGAAGTAGTGTAGTGTGTTTTCTTGTCATTATACAACCCTCCCAAGCAAATCTACGTCCTTTGAAGGGGGCAGTAGCATACGTAATTAAATAGTCACAATCAGCTTTTAATTAGCAAACACAACGTATACGTTATATATATATACTAATTGTGATAATTGATTTGTGAAAATACCCGTCTCTGGGTAGAGTTGTAATAATAAAACACAATCGAACATTTGACAAGTGCAGGAAACCACAAAACAATTCTAAGCAATCATAAACATATTATTTGTGTAAAAATAGACCCTACACAATTGATTTTATGAACTCAGAAATGTTTTAGTCCTGTGTTATTAAGTTCATAGCCGGTATATGAAGAGGGCAATTCCTGACAAAGTTCACATTCTTAAGTGTACACATAGTTTGTCAAGATACGAACACACAGACACCTGTCTATTATATCAGCAGAGATACATGTACTTTTTCTTTATTTAAATTATAGGTTTTACTCATTTTGTTACTTATACGATTCTTTTCGTTTTTCATTCCGTTCCTTTCTGCGCTCCTTTTGTCGCTCCTTTTTTTTTCGCTCCTTTTTCGCTCCTTTTTCGCTCCTTTTCCCCTCCTTTTTTTTAACCCTTTTAGTTTCTGTTTTCCTTTTTAATCCATCTTTTTTCGCTTCATTTTCTACTTCCTTTTTTCCCGCTCTCTTTCCCTTTTCTTGTATTCGAACACTTTTTTCGCTTCGTTTTCCAATTTTTCCCATCTTTTTTCGCTTCATTTTCTACTTCCTTTTTCCGCTCTCTTTCTCTTTCCTTTATTCGAACACTTTTCGCTTCTTTTTAAATTTCTTTCCATCTTTTTTCGCTTCATTTTCTCCTTCTTTTTTTCCGCTCTCTTTCCCTTTTCTTTTATTCGAACACTTTTTTCGCTTCGTTTTCCAATTTTTCCCATCTTTTTTCGCTTCATTTTCTACTTCCTTTTTCCGCTCTCTTTCTCTTTCCTTTATTCGAACACTTTTCGCTTCTTTTTAAATTTCTTTCCATCTTTTTTCGCTTCATTTTCTCCTTCTTTTTTTCCGCTCTCTTTCCCTTTTCTTGTATTCGAACACTTTTTTCGCTTCGTTTTCCAATTTTTCCCATCTTTTTTCGCTTCATTTTCTACTTCCTTTTTCCGCTCTCTTTCTCTTTCCTTTATTCGAACACTTTTCGCTTCTTTTTAAATTTCTTTCCATCTTTTTTCGCTTCATTTTCTCCTTCTTTTTTTCCGCTCTCTTTCCCTTTTCTTGTATTCGAACACTTTTTTCGCTTCGTTTTCCAATTTTTCCCATCTTTTTTCGCTTCATTTTCTACTTCCTTTTTCCGCTCTCTTTCTCTTTCCTTTATTCGAACACTTTTCGCTTCTTTTTAAATTTCTTTCCATCTTTTTTCGCTTCATTTTCTCCTTCTTTTTTTCCGCTCTCTTTCCCTTTTCTTGTATTCGAACACTTTTTTCGCTTCGTTTTCCAATTTTTCCCATCTTTTTTCGCTTCATTTTCTACTTCCTTTTTCCGCTCTCTTTCTCTTTCCTTTATTCGAACACTTTTCGCTTCTTTTTAAATTTCTTTCCATCTTTTTTCGCTTCATTTTCTCCTTCTTTTTTTCCGCTCTCTTTCCCTTTTCTTGTATTCGAACACTTTTTTCGCTTCGTTTTCCAATTTTTCCCATCTTTTTTCGCTTCATTTTCTACTTCCTTTTTACGCTCTCTTTCTCTTTCCTTTATTCGAACACTTTTCGCTTCTTTTTAAATTTCTTTCAATCTTTTTTCGCTTCATTTTCTCCTTCTTTTTTTCCGCTCTCTTTCCCTTTTCTTGTATTCGAACACTTTTTTCGCTTCGTTTTCCAATTTTTCCCATCTTTTTTCGCTTCATTTTCTACTTCCTTTTTCCGCTCTCTTTCTCTTTCCTTTATTCGAACACTTTTCGCTTCTTTTTAAATTTCTTTTCATCTTTTTTCGCTTCATTTTCTCCTTCTTTTTTTCCGCTCTCTTTCCCTTTTCTTTTATTCGAACACTTTTTTCGCTTCGTTTTCCAATTTTTCCCATCTTTTTTCGCTTCATTTTCTACTTCCTTTTTCCGCTCTCTTTCTCTTTCCTTTATTCGAACACTTTTCGCTTCTTTTTAAATTTCTTTCCATCTTTTTTCGCTTCATTTTCTCCTTCTTTTTTTCCGCTCTCTTTCCCTTTTCTTGTATTCGAACACTTTTTTCGCTTCGTTTTCCAATTTTTCCCATCTTTTTTCGCTTCATTTTCTACTTCCTTTTTCCGCTCTCTTTCTCTTTCCTTTATTCGAACACTTTTCGCTTCTTTTTAAATTTCTTTCCATCTTTTTTCGCTTCATTTTCTCCTTCTTTTTTTCCGCTCTCTTTCCCTTTTCTTGTATTCGAACACTTTTTTCGCTTCGTTTTCCAATTTTTCCCATCTTTTTTCGCTTCATTTTCTACTTCCTTTTTCCGCTCTCTTTCTCTTTCCTTTATTCGAACACATTCGCTTCTTTTTAAATTTCTTTCAATCTTTTTTCGCTTCATTTTCTCCTTCTTTTTTTCCGCTCTCTTTCCCTTTTCTTGTATTCGAACACTTTTTTCGCTTCGTTTTCCAATTTTTCCCATCTTTTTTCGCTTCATTTTCTACTTCCTTTTTCCGCTCTCTTTCTCTTTCCTTTATTCGAACACTTTTCGCTTCTTTTTAAATTTCTTTCCATCTTTTTTCGCTTCATTTTCTCCTTCTTTTTTTCCGCTCTCTTTCCCTTTTCTTTTATTCAACACTTTTTTCGCTTCGTTTTCCAATTTTTCCCATCTTTTTTCGCTTCATTTTCTACTTCCTTTTTCCGCTCTCTTTCTCTTTCCTTTATTCGAACACTTTTCGCTTCTTTTTAAATTTCTTTCCATCTTTTTTCGCTTCATTTTCTCCTTCTTTTTTTCCGCTCTCTTTCCCTTTTCTTGTATTCGAACACTTTTTTCGCTTCGTTTTCCAATTTTTCCCATCTTTTTTCGCTTCATTTTCTACTTCCTTTTTCCGCTCTCTTTCTCTTTCCTTTATTCGAACACTTTTCGCTTCTTTTTAAATTTCTTTTCATCTTTTTTCGCTTCATTTTCTCCTTCTTTTTTTCCGCTCTCTTTCCCTTTTCTTGTATTCGAACACTTTTTTCGCTTCGTTTTCCAATTTTTCCCATCTTTTTTCGCTTCATTTTCTACTTCCTTTTTCCGCTCTCTTTCTCTTTCCTTTATTCGAACACTTTTCGCTTCTTTTTAAATTTCTTTCCATCTTTTTTCGCTTCATTTTCTACTTCCTTTTTTTCCGCTCTCTTTCCCTTTTCTTTTATTCGAACACTTTTTTCGCTTCGTTTTCCAATTTTTCCCATCTTATTTCGCTTCATTTTCTACTTCCTTTTTCCGCTCTCTTTCTCTTTCCTTTATTCGAACACTTTTCGCTTCTTTTTAAATTTCTTTCCATCTTTTTTCGCTTCATTTTCTCCTTCTTTTTTTCCGCTCTCTTTCCTTTTTCTTTTATTCGAACACTTTTTTCGCTTCATTTTCCAATTTTTCCCATCTTTTTTCGCTTCATTTTCTACTTCCTTTTTCCGCTCTCTTTCTCTTTTCTTTTATTCGAACACTTTTCGCTTCTTTTTAAATTTCTTTCCATCTTTTTTCGCTTCATTTTCTCCTTCTTTTTTTCCGATCTCTTTCCCTTTTCTTGTATTCGAACACTTTTTTCGCTTCGTTTTCCAATTTTTCCCATCTTTTTTCGCTTCATTTTCTACTTCCTTTTTCCGCTCTCTTTCTCTTACCTTTATTCGACCACTTTTCGCTTCTTTTTAAATTTCTTTCCATCTTTTTTCGCTTCATTTTCTCCTTCTTTTTTTCCGCTCTCTTTCCCTTTTCTTGTATTCGAACACTTTTTTCGCTTCGTTTTCCAATTTTTCCCATCTTTTTTCGCTTCATTTTCTACTTCCTTTTTCCGCTCTCTTTCTCTTTCCTTTATTCGAACACTTTTCGCTTCTTTTTAAATTTCTTTCCATCTTTTGTCGCTTCATTTTCTCCTTCTTTTTTTCCGCTCTCTTTCCCTTTTCTTTTATTCGAACACTTTTTTCGCTTCGTTTTCCAATTTTTCCCATCTTTTTTCGCTTCATTTTCTACTTCCTTTTTCCGCTCTCTTTCTCTTTCCTTTATTCGAACACTTTTCGCTTCTTTTTAAATTTCTTTCCATCTTTTTTCGCTTCATTTTCTCCTTCTTTTTTTCCGCTCTCTTTCCCTTTTCTTGTATTCGAACACTTTTTTCGCTTCGTTTTTCAATTTTTCCTTTCTTTTTTCGCTTCATTTTCTACTTCCTTTTTCCGCTCTCTTTCTCTTTCCTTTATTCGAACACTTTTCGCTTCTTTTTAAATTTCTTTCCATCTTTTTTCGCTTCATTTTCTCCTTCTTTTTTTCCGCTCTCTTTCCCTTTTCTTGTATTCGAACACTTTTTTCGCTTCGTTTTCCAATTTTTCCCATCTTTTTTCGCTTCATTTTCTACTTCCTTTTTCCGCTCTCTTTCTCTTTCCTTTATTCGAACACTTTTCGCTTCTTTTTAAATTTCTTTCCATCTTTTTTCGCTTCATTTTCTCCTTCTTTTTTTCCGCTCTCTTTCCCTTTTCTTGTATTCGAACACTTTTTTCGCTTCGTTTTCCAATTTTTCCCATCTTTTTTCGCTTCATTTTCTACTTCTTTTTTCCGCTCTCTTTCTCTTTCCTTTATTCGAACACTTTTCGCTTCTTTTTAAATTTCTTTCCATCTTTTTTCGCTTCATTTTCTACTTCCTTTTTTTCCGCTCTCTTTCCCTTTTCTTTTATTCGAACACTTTTTTCGCTTCGTTTTCCAATTTTTCCCATCTTTTTTCGCTTCATTTTCTACTTCCTTTTTCCGCTCTCTTTCTCTTTCCTTTATTCGAACACTTTTCGCTTCTTTTTAAATTTCTTTCCATCTTTTTTCGCTTCATTTTCTCCTTCTTTTTTTCCGCTCTCTTTCCCTTTTCTTTTATTCGAACACTTTTTTCGCTTCGTTTTCCAATTTTTCCCATCTTTTTTCGCTTCATTTTCTACTTCCTTTTTCCGCTCTCTTTCTCTTTCCTTTATTCGAACACTTTTCGCTTCTTTTTAAATTTCTTTCCATCTTTTTTCGCTTCATTTTCTCCTTCTTTTTTTCCGCTCTCTTTCCCTTTTCTTGTATTCGAACACTTTTTTCGCTTCGTTTTTCAATTTTTCCCATCTTTTTTCGCTTCATTTTCTACTTCCTTTTTCCGCTCTCTTTCTCTTTCCTTTATTCGAACACTTTTCGCTTCTTTTTAAATTTCTTTCCATCTTTTTTCGCTTCATTTTCTCCTTCTTTTTTTCCGCTCTCTTTCCCTTTTCTTGTATTCGAACACTTTTTTCGCTTCGTTTTCCAATTTTTCCCATCTTTTTTCGCTTCATTTTCTACTTCCTTTTTCCGCTCTCTTTCTTTTTCCTTTATTCGAACACTTTTCGCTTCTTTTTAAATTTCTTTCCATCTTTTTTCGCTTCATTTTCTCCTTCTTTTTTTCCGCTCTCTTTCCCTTTTCTTGTATTCGAACACTTTTTTCGCTTCGTTTTCCAATTTTTCCCATCTTTTTTCGCTTCATTTTCTACTTCCTTTTTCCGCTCTCTTTCTCTTTCCTTTATTCGAACACTTTTCGCTTCTTTTTAAATTTCTTTCCATCTTTTTTCGCTTCATTTTCTCCTTCTTTTTTTCCGCTCTCTTTTCCTTTTCTTGTATTCGAACACTTTTTTCGCTTCGTTTTCCAATTTTTCCCATCTTTTTTCGCTTCATTTTCTACTTCCTTTTTCCGCTCTCTTTCTCTTTCCTTTATTCGAACACTTTTCGCTTCTTTTTAAATTTCTTTCAATCTTTTTTCGCTTCATTTTCTCCTTCTTTTTTTCCGCTCTCTTTCCCTTTTCTTGTATTCGAACACTTTTTTCGCTTCGTTTTCCAATTTTTCCCATCTTTTTTCGCTTCATTTTCTACTTCCTTTTTCCGCTCTCTTTCTCTTTCCTTTATTCGAACACTTTTCGCTTCTTTTTAAATTTCTTTCCATCTTTTTTCGCTTCATTTTCTCCTTCTTTTTTTCCGCTCTCTTTCCCTTTTCTTTTATTCGAACGCTTTTTTCGCTTCGTTTTCCAATTTTTCCCATCTTATTTCGCTTCATTTTCTACTTCCTTTTTCCGCTCTCTTTCTCTTTCCTTTATTCGAACACTTTTCGCTTCTTTTTAAATTTCTTTCCATCTTTTTTGGCTTCATTTTCTCATTTTTTTTTTCCGCTCTCTTTCCTTTTTCTTTTATTCGAACACTTTTTTCGCTTCATTTTCCAATTTTTCCCATCTTTTTTCGCTTCATTTTCTACTTCCTTTTTCCGCTCTCTTTCTCTTTTCTTTTATTCGAACACTTTTCGCTTCTTTTTAAATTTCTTTCCATCTTTTTTCGCTTCATTTTCTCCTTCTTTTTTTCCGCTCTCTTTCCCTTTTCTTGTATTCGAACACTTTTTTCGCTTCGTTTTCCAATTTTTCCCATCTTTTTTCGCTTCATTTTCTACTTCCTTTTTCCGCTCTCTTTCTCTTTCCTTTATTCGACCACTTTTCGCTTCTTTTTAAATTTCTTTCCATCTTTTTTCGCTTCATTTTCTCCTTCTTTTTTTCCGCTCTCTTTCCCTTTTCTTTTATTCGAACACTTTTTTCGCTTCATTTTCCAATTTTTCCCATCTTTTTTCGCTTCATTTTCTACTTCTTTTTTCCGCTCTCTTTCTCTTTTCTTTTATTCGAACACTTTTCGCTTCTTTTTAAATTTCTTTCCATCTTTTTTCGCTTCATTTTCTCCTTCTTTTTTTCCGCTCTCTTTCCCTTTTCTTGTATTCGAACACTTTTTTCGCTTCGTTTTCCAATTTTTCCCATCTTTTTTCGCTTCATTTTCTACTTCCTTTTTCCGCTCTCTTTCTCTTTCCTTTATTCGAACACTTTTCGCTTCTTTTTAAATTTCTTTTCATCTTTTTTCGCTTCATTTTCTCCTTCTTTTTTTCCGCTCTCTTTCCCTTTTCTTGTATTCGAACACTTTTTTCGCTTCGTTTTCCAATTTTTCCCATCTTTTTTCCTTTCATTTTCTACTTCCTTTTTCCGCTCTCTTTCTCTTTCCTTTATTCGAACACTTTTCGCTTCTTTTTAAATTTCTTTCCATCTTTTTTCGCTTCATTTTCTACTTCCTTTTTTTCCGCTCTCTTTCCCTTTTCTTTTATTCGAACACTTTTTTCGCTTCGTTTTCCAATTTTTCCCATCTTATTTCGCTTCATTTTCTACTTCCTTTTTCCGCTCTCTTTCTCTTTCCTTTATTCGAACACTTTTCGCTTCTTTTTAAATTTCTTTCCATCTTTTTTCGCTTCATTTTCTCCTTCTTTTTTTCCGCTCTCTTTCCCTTTTCTTTTATTCGAACACTTTTTTCGCTTCATTTTCCAATTTTTCCCATCTTTTTTCGCTTCATTTTCTACTTCTTTTTTCCGCTCTCTTTCTCTTACCTTTATTCGAACACTTTTCGCTTCTTTTTATATTTCTTTCCATCTTTTTTCGCTTCATTTTCTCCTTCTTTTTTTCCGCTCTCTTTCCCTTTTCTTGTATTCGAACACTTTTTTCGCTTCGTTTTCCAATTTTTCCCATCTTTTTTCGCTTCATTTTCTACTTCCTTTTTCCGCTCTCTTTCTCTTTCCTTTATTCGAACACTTTTCGCTTCTTTTTAAATTTCTTTCCATCTTTTTTCGCTTCATTTTCTCCTTCTTTTTTTCCGCTCTCTTTCCCTTTTCTTTTATTCGAACACTTTTTTCGCTTCGTTTTCCAATTTTTCCCATCTTTTTTCGCTTCATTTTCTACTTCCTTTTTCCGCTCTCTTTCTCTTTCCTTTATTCGAACACTTTTCGCTTCTTTTTAAATTTCTTTCCATCTTTTTTCGCTTCATTTTCTCTTTCTTTTTTTCCGCTCTCTTTCCCTTTTCTTGTATTCGAACACTTTTTTCGCTTCGTTTTTCAATTTTTCCCATCTTTTTTCGCTTCATTTTCTACTTCCTTTTTCCGCTCTCTTTCTCTTTCCTTTATTCGAACACTTTTCGCTTCTTTTTAAATTTCTTTCCATCTTTTTTCGCTTCATTTTCTCCTTCTTTTTTTCCGCTCTCTTTCCCTTTTCTTGTATTCGAACACTTTTTTCGCTTCGTTTTCCAATTTTTCCCATCTTTTTTCGCTTCATTTTCTACTTCCTTTTTCCGCTCTCTTTCTCTTTCCTTTATTCGAACACTTTTCGCTTCTTTTTAAATTTCTTTCCATCTTTTTTCGCTTCATTTTCTCCTTCTTTTTTTCCGCTCTCTTTCCCTTTTCTTGTATTCGAACACTTTTTTCGCTTCGTTTTCCAATTTTTCCCATCTTTTTTCGCTTCATTTTCTACTTCCTTTTTCCGCTCTCTTTCTCTTTCCTTTATTCGAACACTTTTCGCTTCTTTTTAAATTTCTTTCCATCTTTTTTCGCTTCATTTTCTACTTCCTTTTTTTCCGCTCTCTTTCCCTTTTCTTTTATTCGAACACTTTTTTCGCTTCGTTTTCCAATTTTTCCCATCTTTTTTCGCTTCATTTTCTACTTCCTTTTTCCGCTCTCTTTCTCTTTCCTTTATTCGAACACTTTTCGCTTCTTTTTAAATTTTTTTCCATCTTTTTTCGCTTCATTTTCTCCTTCTTTTTTTCCGCTCTCTTTCCCTTTTCTTGTATTCGAACACTTTTTTCGCTTCGTTTTCCAATTTTTCCCATCTTTTTTCGCTTCATTTTCTACTTCCTTTTTCCGCTCTCTTTCTCTTTCCTTTATTCGAACACTTTTCGCTTCTTTTTAAATTTCTTTCCATCTTTTTTCGCTTCATTTTCTCATTCTTTTTTTCCGCTCTCTTTCCATTTTCTTTTATTCGAACACTTTTTTCGCTTCGTTTTCCAATTTTTCCCATCTTTTTTCGCTTCATTTTCTACTTCCTTTTTCCGCTCTCTTTCTCTTTCCTTTATTCGAACACTTTTCGCTTCTTTTTAAATTTCTTTCCATCTTTTTTCGCTTCATTTTCTCCTTCTTTTTTTCCGCTCTCTTTCCCTTTTCTTGTATTCGGACACTTTTTTCGCTTCGTTTTCCAATTTTTCCCATCTTTTTTCGCTTCATTTTCTACTTCCTTTTTTTCAGCTCTCTTTCCCTTTCCTTTATTCGAACACTTTTCGCTTCTTTTTAAATTTCTTTCCATCTTTTTTCGCTTCATTTTCTCCTTCTTTTTTTCCGCTCTCTTTCCCTTTTCTTGTATTCGAACACTTTTTTCGCTTCGTTTTCCAATTTTTCCCATCTTTTTTCGCTTCATTTTCTACTTCTTTTTTCCGCTCTCTTTCTCTTTTCTTTTATTCGAACACTTTTCGTTTCTTTTTAAATTTCTTTCCATCTTTTTTCGCTTCATTTTCTACTTCCTTTTTTTCCGCTCTCTTTCCCTTTTCTTGTATTCGAACACTTTTTTCGCTTCGTTTTCCAATTTTTCCCATCTTTTTTCGCTTCATTTTCTACTTCTTTTTTCCGCTCTCTTTCTCTTTTCTTTTATTCGAACACTTTTCGCTTCTTTTTAAATTTCTTTCCATCTTTTTTCGCTTCATTTTCTCCTTCTTTTTTTCCGCTCTCTTTCCCTTTTCTTGTATTCGAACACTTTTTTCGCTTCGTTTTCCAATTTTTCCCATCTTTTTTCGCTTCATTTTCTACTTCTTTTTTCCGCTCTCTTTCTCTTTTCTTTTATTCGAACACTTTTCGCTTCTTTTTAAATTTCTTTCCATCTTTTTTCGCTTCATTTTCTCCTTCTTTTTTTCCGCTCTCTTTCCCTTTTCTTGTATTCGAACACTTTTTTCGCTTCGTTTTCCAATTTTTCCCATCTTTTTTCGCTTCATTTTCTACTTCCTTTTTCCGCTCTCTTTCTCTTTCCTTTATTCGAACACTTTTCGCTTCTTTTTAAATTTCTTTCCATCTTTTTATGCTTCATTTTCTACTTCCTTTTTTTCCGCTCTCTTTCCCTTTTCTTTTATTCGAACACTTTTTTCGCTTCGTTTTCCAATTTTTCCCATCTTTTTTCGCTTCATTTTCTACTTCCTTTTTCCGCTCTCTTTCTCTTTCCTTTATTCGAACACTTTTCGCTTCTTTTTAAATTTCTTTCCATCTTTTTTCGCTTCATTTTCTCCTTCTTTTTTTCCGCTCTCTTTCCCTTTTCTTTTATTCGAACACTTTTTTCGCTTCGTGTTCCAATTTTTCCCATCTTTTTTCGCTTCATTTTCTACTTCCTTTTTCCGCTCTCTTTCTCTTTTCTTTTATTCGAACACTTTTCGCTTCTTTTTAAATTTCTTTCCATCTTTTTTCGCTTCATTTTCTCCTTCTTTTTTTCCGCTCTCTTTCCCTTTTCTTTTATTCGAACACTTTTTTCGCTTCGTTTTCCAATTTTTCCCATCTTTTTTCGCTTCATTTTCTACTTCCTTTTTCCGCTCTCTTTCTCTTTCCTTTATTCGAACACTTTTCGCTTCTTTTTAAATTTCTTTCCATCTTTTTTCGCTTAATTTTCTCCTTCTTTTTTTCCGCTCTCTTTCCCTTTTCTTTTATTCGAACACTTTTTTCGCTTCGTTTTCCAATTTTTCCCATCTTTTTTCGCTTCATTTTCTATTTCCTTTTTCCGCTCTCTTTCTCTTTTCTTTTATTCGAACACTTTTCGCTTCTTTTTAAATTTCTTTCCATCTTTTTTCGCTTCATTTTCTCCTTCTTTTTTTCCGCTCTCTTTCCCTTTTCTTGTATTCGAACACTTTTTTCGCTTCGTTTTCCAATTTTTCCCATCTTTTTTCGCTTCATTTTCTACTTCCTTTTTCCGCTCTCTTTCTCTTTCCTTTATTCGAACACTTTTCGCTTCTTTTTAAATTTCTTTCCATCTTTTTTCGCTTCATTTTCTCATTCTTTTTTTCCGCTCTCTTTCCATTTTCTTTTATTCGAACACTTTTTTCGCTTCGTTTTCCAATTTTTCCCATCTTTTTTCGCTTCATTTTCTACTTCCTTTTTCCGCTCTCTTTCTCTTTCCTTTATTCGAACACTTTTCGCTTCTTTTTAAATTTCTTTCCATCTTTTTTCGCTTCATTTTCTCCTTCTTTTTTTCCGCTCTCTTTCCCTTTTCTTGTATTCGGACACTTTTTTCGCTTCGTTTTCCAATTTTTCCCATCTTTTTTCGCTTCATTTTCTACTTCCTTTTTTTCAGCTCTCTTTCCCTTTCCTTTATTCGAACACTTTTCGCTTCTTTTTAAATTTCTTTCCATCTTTTTTCGCTTCATTTTCTCCTTCTTTTTTTCCGCTCTCTTTCCCTTTTCTTGTATTCGAACACTTTTTTCGCTTCGTTTTCCAATTTTTCCCATCTTTTTTCGCTTCATTTTCTACTTCTTTTTTCCGCTCTCTTTCTCTTTTCTTTTATTCGAACACTTTTCGCTTCTTTTTAAATTTCTTTCCATCTTTTTTCGCTTCATTTTCTACTTCCTTTTTTTCCGCTCTCTTTCCCTTTTCTTGTATTCGAACACTTTTTTCGCTTCGTTTTCCAATTTTTCCCATCTTTTTTCGCTTCATTTTCTACTTCTTTTTTCCGCTCTCTTTCTCTTTTCTTTTATTCGAACACTTTTCGCTTCTTTTTAAATTTCTTTCCATCTTTTTTCGCTTCATTTTCTCCTTCTTTTTTTCCGCTCTCTTTCCCTTTTCTTGTATTCGAACACTTTTTTCGCTTCGTTTTCCAATTTTTCCCATCTTTTTTCGCTTCATTTTCTACTTCTTTTTTCCGCTCTCTTTCTCTTTTCTTTTATTCGAACACTTTTCGCTTCTTTTTAAATTTCTTTCCATCTTTTTTCGCTTCATTTTCTCCTTCTTTTTTTCCGCTCTCTTTCCCTTTTCTTGTATTCGAACACTTTTTTCGCTTCGTTTTCCAATTTTTCCCATCTTTTTTCGCTTCATTTTCTACTTCTTTTTTCCGCTCTCTTTCTCTTTTCTTTTATTCGAACACTTTTCGCTTCTTTTTAAATTTCTTTCCATCTTTTTTCGCTTCATTTTCTACTTCCTTTTTTTCCGCTCTCTTTCCCTTTTCTTTTATTCGAACACTTTTTTCGCTTCGTTTTCCAATTTTTCCCATCTTTTTTCGCTTCATTTTCTACTTCCTTTTTCCGCTCTCTTTCTCTTTCCTTTATTCGAACACTTTTCGCTTCTTTTTAAATTTCTTTCCATCTTTTTTCGCTTCATTTTCTCCTTCTTTTTTTCCGCTCTCTTTCCCTTTTCTTGTATTCGAACACTTTTTTCGCTTCGTTTTCCAATTTTTCCCATCTTTTTTCGCTTCATTTTCTACTTCTTTTTTCCGCTCTCTTTCTCTTTTCTTTTATTCGAACACTTTTCGCTTCTTTTTAAATTTCTTTCCATCTTTTTTCGCTTCATTTTCTACTTCCTTTTTTTCCGCTCTCTTTCCCTTTTCTTTTATTCGAACACTTTTTTCGCTTCGTTTTCCAATTTTTCCCATCTTTTTTCGCTTCATTTTCTACTTCCTTTTTCCGCTCTCTTTCTCTTTCCTTTATTCGAACACTTTTCGCTTCTTTTTAAATTTCTTTCCATCTTTTTTCGCTTCATTTTCTCCTTCTTTTTTTCCGCTCTCTTTCCCTTTTCTTTTATTCGAACACTTTTTTCGCTTCGTTTTCCAATTTTTCCCATCTTTTTTCGCTTCATTTTCTACTTCCTTTTTCCGCTCTCTTTCTCTTTCCTTTATTCGAACACTTTTCGCTTCTTTTTAAATTTCTTTCCATCTTTTTTCGCTTCATTTTCTCCTTCTTTTTTTCCGCTCTCTTTCCCTTTTCTTGTATTCGAACACTTTTTTCGCTTCGTTTTCCAATTTTTCCCATCTTTTTTCGCTTCATTTTCTACTTCTGTTTTCCGCTCTCTTTCTCTTTTCTTTTATTCGAACACTTTTCGCTTCTTTTTAAATTTCTTTCCATCTTTTTGCGCTTCATTTTCTCCTTCTTTTTTTCCGCTCTCTTTCCCTTTTCTTGTATTCGAACACTTTTTTCGCTTCGTTTTCCAATTTTTCCCATCTTTTTTCGCTTCATTTTCTACTTCCTTTTTCCGCTCTCTTTCTCTTTTCTTTTATTCGAACACTTTTCGCTTCTTTTTAAATTTCTTTCCATCTTTTTTCGCTTCATTTTCTCCTTCTTTTTTTCCGCTCTCTTTCCCTTTTCTTGTATTCGAACACTTTTTTCGCTTCGTTTTCCAATTTTTCCCATCTTTTTTCGCTTCATTTTCTACTTCTTTTTTCCGCTCTCTTTCTCTTTTCTTTTATTCGAACACTTTTCGCTTCTTTTTAAATTTCTTTCCATCTTTTTTCGCTTCATTTTCTCCTTCTTTTTTTCCGCTCTCTTTCCCTTTTCTTGTATTCGAACACTTTTTTCGCTTCGTTTTCCAATTTTTCCCATCTTTTTTCGCTTCATTTTCTACTTCCTTTTTCCGCTCTCTTTCTCTTTCCTTTATTCGAACACTTTTCGCTTCTTTTTAAATTTCTTTCCATCTTTTTTCGCTTCATTTTCTCCTTCTTTTTTTCCGCTCTCTTTCCCTTTTCTTGTATTCGAACACTTTTTTCGCTTCGTTTTCCAATTTTTCCCATCTTTTTTCGCTTCATTTTCTACTTCTTTTTTCCGCTCTCTTTCTCTTTCCTTTATTCGAACACTTTTCGCTTCTTTTTAAATTTCTTTCCATCTTTTTTCGCTTCATTTTCTACTTCCTTTTTTTCCGCTCTCTTTCCCTTTTCTTTTATTCGAACACTTTTTTCGCTTCGTTTTCCAATTTTTCCCATCTTTTTTCGCTTCATTTTCTACTTCCTTTTTCCGCTCTCTTTCTCTTTCCTTTATTCGAACACTTTTCGCTTCTTTTTAAATTTCTTTCCATCTTTTTTCGCTTCATTTTCTCCTTCTTTTTTTCCGCTCTCTTTCCCTTTTCTTTTATTCGAACACTTTTTTCGCTTCGTGTTCCAATTTTTCCCATCTTTTTTCGCTTCATTTTCTACTTCCCTTTTCCGCTCTCTTTCTCTTTTCTTTTATTCGAACACTTTTCGCTTCTTTTTAAATTTCTTTCCATCTTTTTTCGCTTCATTTTCTCCTTCTTTTTTTCCGCTCTCTTTCCCTTTTCTTGTATTCGAACACTTTTTTCGCTTCGTTTTCCAATTTTTCCCATCTTTTTTCGCTTCATTTTCTACTTCCTTTTTCCGCTCTCTTTCTCTTTCCTTTATTCGAACACTTTTCGCTTCTTTTTAAATTTCTTTCCATCTTTTTTCGCTTCATTTTCTCCTTCTTTTTTTCCGCTCTCTTTCCCTTTTCTTTTAGTCGAACACTTTTTTCGCTTCGTTTTCCAATTTTTCCCATCTTTTTTCGCTTCATTTTCTACTTCCTTTTTCCGCTCTCTTTCTCTTTCCTTTATTCGAACACTTTTCGCTTCTTTTTAAATTTCTTTCCATCTTTTTTCGCTTCATTTTCTCCTTCTTTTTTTCCGCTCTCTTTCCCTTTTCTTTTATTCGAACACTTTTTTCGCTTCGTTTTCCAATTTTTCCCATCTTTATTCGCTTCATTTTCTACTTCCTTTTTCCGCTCTCTTTCTCTTTTCTTTTATTCGAACACTTTTCGCTTCTTTTTAAATTTCTTTCCATCTTTTTTCGCTTCATTTTCTCCTTCTTTTTTTCCGCTCTCTTTCCCTTTTCTTTTATTCGAACACTTTTTTCGCTTCGTTTTCCAATTTTTCCCATCTTTTTTCGCTTCATTTTCTACTTCCTTTTTCCGCTCTCTTTCTCTTTCCTTTATTCGAACACTTTTCGCTTCTTTTTAAATTTCTTTCCATCTTTTTTCGCTTCATTTTCTCCTTCTTTTTTTCCGCTCTCTTTCCCTTTTCTTTTATTCGAACACTTTTTTCGCTTCGTTTTCCAATTTTTCCCATCTTTTTTCGCTTCATTTTCTACTTCCTTTTTCCGCTCTCTTTCTCTTTTCTTTTATTCGAACACTTTTCGCTTCTTTTTAAATTTCTTTCCATCTTTTTTCGCTTCATTTTCTCCTTCTTTTTTTCCGCTCTCTTTCCCTTTTCTTGTATTCGAACACTTTTTTCGCTTCGTTTTCCAATTTTTCCCATCTTTTTTCGCTTCATTTTCTACTTCCTTTTTCCGCTCTCTTTCTCTTTCCTTTATTCGAACACTTTTCGCTTCTTTTTAAATTTCTTTCCATCTTTTTTCGCTTCATTTTCTCATTCTTTTTTTCCGCTCTCTTTCCATTTTCTTTTATTCGAACACTTTTTTCGCTTCGTTTTCCAATTTTTCCCATCTTTTTTCGCTTCATTTTCTACTTCCTTTTTCCGCTCTCTTTCTCTTTCCTTTATTCGAACACTTTTCGCTTCTTTTTAAATTTCTTTCCATCTTTTTTCGCTTCATTTTCTCCTTCTTTTTTTCCGCTCTCTTTCCCTTTTCTTGTATTCGGACACTTTTTTCGCTTCGTTTTCCAATTTTTCCCATCTTTTTTCGCTTCATTTTCTACTTCCTTTTTTTCAGCTCTCTTTCCCTTTCCTTTATTCGAACACTTTTCGCTTCTTTTTAAATTTCTTTCCATCTTTTTTCGCTTCATTTTCTCCTTTTTTTCCGCTTCCTTTCCCTTTCCTTTATTCGTACACTTTTTCACTTCGTTTTCCAATTTTTTCCATGATTTTTCGCTCCATTTTCGCCCCTATTCCCCGCTCTATCTTAAGTTCATCTTTCATTTCATTTTCTGCTTCCATTTTTCGCGACCTCTTTTGCTTCTTTTTTCACTTAGTGTTCGCCCTTTTTTCATGTTTCTTTTTCAATTCCTTCTTTTTTTTCGCTCCTTTTTCGCGAGAAGACCGTCGATCAGCTCAGTGAGACAAACAGACAGAGAGAAGAACAGAGTCGGCAGCCGATCAAAGTAATACATCCAAAACGTCTAAGTATAATTCTTTCTATGGGACAAAACACGAAATAAATTTCATAGTCCCCTAACAGAGACTACGCACTAGTCAGATTCCGTAACTTCTATTCTCACCCCAACAAGAACAGCATAACATTTTTTTATTTTTGTTTTTATTGGTACACACCTGTGTTCCAATAAATATTTGTTATTGTCCACGGCGAGATATTCCTGTTTTTTTGGATGTTGACTAAATCGACTACTTACACATGTCCTCGACTAAGTGGCGACAGCACCAATGCTCTGCGGAACTTTTAAATATCTCCGTATTAGCAAGGACCACAATTAGAGCCGAATCACTCAGAACAGAAAACTAAGTGAGCACCGGCTGATCCAACGGGTCACATTTTTCTAGATTATTTTTTTTTAATTTTTACACATTCTCTTTTGTTTAATATGTATTTCTTAATTACGTTCATTCTTTCTTTCTATACTTCTGTCTTTCTTTCTTTCTTCCTTTCTTTCTTTCTTTCTTTCAAATTTACATGCAACTTTTTCTTTTCTTCTCTTTGCATTTTTTTATATATTATTTTTGGTTCAATTTCATTTCGTTCTTGTTATCGTTTTACACGTAGATTTTTTTACCATCGGAACTTCTTTCTTCTTTCTTTTATTTTCTGTTACTGTTCTTTCTTCCTAAAATCTTCTACCTTTCTGTTTCATTTTCTCCGGAAGGAGACAAGTAATCTTTTTAACTTTTTCTTTTTGATTATGTTTTTACTTGTTTCTATTTTTGTACACATTTCGTCGACAGTTTATGACCACGGTGTTAGCCACCGTGGTCATAAACTGTCGACGAGAACATGTACAAAAAAACATGTACAAAAAAACATGTACAAAAAAACATGGTTAACGACAGGGACTGAGGACCAGAGCGTGCCGAGTTCGAATCCAGTTCGTTCCACATGAACACTTTCATCCAGACCTGATCCTGTGTCTAACATCATGGCGAGGAGGTAAATAGAACTAAAATAAAAAATCCAATTATTTGTTTTTTATCATTCACATTTTCTCGTTATTGTCATTTTTCCCTTTTGTTCTTCTCTCCAAAACTCATTGTTATTTTGTTCTTGTTCAATCTTTCTTATGTATTTTCTTTTATTTTATGCATTTTCCTTTATTTTCATCTCTTCTATTGTGTTACATTTTCTTCTGTTTTTCTTTTATTTTATTTTTCTCTCTTTTCTGTCTCGTTTAATTTCCTTTTTATTTTCTTTAATTTTCTTCTCTTTTTTATTTCTTCATTTTCTCTCTATTCTGTCGCGTTAATTTTATTTTATTTTATTTTCTTTCAATTTTTATTATTTTTCTTTTCTTTCATTTTTCTCATTTTTCTATCTTGTTTAATTTACATCTTTTTTTTATTTATTTCATTTTGACTCGCTTTTATGTCTAGTTGAATTTCAATCTCTTTTATTTTCTTTCATTTTCTTCTTTTTTTTCTTTGCTTTCATTTTTCTTTATTTTGTCTGGATTAATTCCCCTTTCTTTTCTTTGTTTTCATTTTCTTCTCTTTTTCTTTTCTTTCATTTCCATTTCTTCTTTTCTTTCACTTTTCTTTCGTTTTTGTCTTGTTTGATTTTCCTTCTCTTCATGTTCTTTCATTTTCTTGTCTTTCTTACTTTCTTGTTTCTTTCTTTTTTGTCTCGTTAAATTTCTTTCTCTTTATTTTCTTTAATTTTCTTTTCTTTCATTTTTCTAACTTATTTTCTGTCTTGTTTAATTTCCCTGTCTTAATTCAACTTTAGTGAAATTTATCTTAATAAAACGCAATATCTGTATGTATGTTGTGTGTGATGCTTGTGTTTGCCTTATAGAAAGAAGGATGAGAGAATCTACATAGAATATAAAAGTGTATTCTCATGTAAAATTCACCTGGGAAGACAATGGAAGTAGATAAATAAACGGTGCATTCCCGGAATATTTCTCTGAAAAAATATATTGGTTGGGAATTAATTGAGTTTTATTTTATTTATTATTTATTGTTTTTATTTTATTCTACTAAGTGTTTTATTTATTTATTCTCTTGAAGTTTGATATTTTATTTTTTATTGATAGTGTTGTTTGTAGATCGTAGCAAATAACGGTGTCCTGAAAAGTAAAAATACAAAAGGGGGCGGTTGGATACGTTGTTTAAAGGTTGTAACATTGAAGTCTCTTTTTGATGGTGATACCGGGTTTAAATTTATGTATCGGATTTATTATTTATTTTATTTATAATGTTGCGTTTAAAAGGTTTTATTTTGTTTTGCGTTTTATTTACACATTTATAATTGGTAGTTTCGTATTTTAAAGGATCATCTTGAACGAAACTAAAGAGAGCTAACATCGTAATATACCGTAAAACAATGGTGCGTTGTTGACGTGTCTCTTTTAAAATTAGTACTGGGTTAGGATTGGATTAATATATGGGTTTTTAATCAGAGTTCAGTTATATAAAAATTGATTTAGTTATTTATGATAGGTATTGTCTGTTTTACTGCTTAAAAAGTGTGTTTATATTTATTGATTAGGTTCTGTGTGGGATTAGTTAAACTCTTTTATTTCTTTAGTTATTATTTTTTTAGATTTTTGTTTGTGTATTATTTATAGTTTAGTATCTCCCCGAAATTTATTTATAAAATATTTATATAATATTATTTATATAATATATATATATATATATATATAGTAAGCTATGAAAATATATTTATGGCAATTAAGCTACAGAGAGGCTCCCGCGTTTCATCCCCGGGGGGGGGGGGAATTTCAGGCTAAAATGCTGTTTATCTTTTATTTTAGCCTGAGGATTATCACCGGAGATGAAACGCGGGAACCTCTGTGTAGCTTAATTGCCATAAATATAGTTTCATAGCTTACTACCTAGCTCTACTTACGTATCGAGCACTGTTGAAGTAAATACTCAAAATTGATACATAAAAAATTATATCTACTTATAAAATTTTATATGGATACATGAAATACTAATATATATATATATATATATATATATATATATATATATATATATATATATATAGATAGATAGATAGATAGAGAGAGAGAGGGAGAGGGGGGGAGATTATATATATATATATATATATATATATATATATATATATATATATATATATAGTGTGTGTTAGAGTGAAATAAATTCCAGAATGAAATCCGAGTATGAGAGCTCAACAGAGCAAGAATAAAATAAAGTAACACGGAATCACATAATCATTGGTGCGATAATTTATTTCGACCTTACAACCATTTTAAGCTTTCAAACGATGGCATTAGATGTTTCAAACATGTAATCTCCTCGTGTGGGTGCGTGAAAAGTCCGGATGATCGAAATAAATTATCGCACCGGTGATTATGTGATTCTCTGTTACTTTATTTATCTAATGTTTTAATTGTTATTATCATGTGCATTCTTGTTGTTTTCATGCATTTACTTAATTCTGTTTGCTTTAACTAATAAGGTTTATGAATCGATTATAGGTCTATGTGAGGCGGGGTGTTTTGGTCTTAAACATCTATAATACCTTAAATTCTGTGGGATTTGATAGTTATATTTTTAAGTGTTTAAATTAGGGGGATTAATGTATTTACTATGTTATAAAAGTTTTTTTAAAAAGAGATGGGTTATCTACTGATTATTTTTTATCTGCGGTGGATGAAGTTAGGTGGTATTGGGATTGGTAGGGGTGATGTAGTCGTAGTTGTAGTATGTACGATATATGTAGGGGGTTATGTTGTACATGAAAAAATAAAGGATAAGCAAATAAACAAATAGCAAAAATAAAATCAAAAACACATATTGAATAGTTCTACCAAAATATTTCAATTGTTAAAATATAATCATCACCAGTTGGTGGCAGAACTTTAATTAAAAACAGAAAAGTTTTCAAATTTATACAAAGAACATGTATATATATATATATATATATATATATATATATATATATATATATATATATAAATATATATATATATAAATATATATACATATGTACATACATATATATAAATGTGAATTCGACAATTGTATAAATTTTAAAACTTTTCTGTGTTTAATTAAAGTTCTGCTACCAACTGATGATGATTGTATTTTAACAATTGAAATATTTTGGTAGAACTATTCAATATGTGTTTTTGAGTTTATTTTTGCTATTTTTTGATTTGCTTATCCTTTATTCTATTATTATTTTTACATTTTGTCTGAAACATTGTTTCTTTTATTCCTCATTAAAAAATAAGTATAATTTTGGAAGATATTTGGGGTGGGTGGCTATTTTATATGTTTTTTTTTATAGTTTTCAGATAAATTATATTAGCTCTCGCTCCTCTGCGATCGAGCACTTTATTGATTTATTTTCAATGTAACCTAAAACACTATATATATATATATATATATATATATATATATATATATATATATAAATGCATTAGACTTTGCATGTTACCTTTTATTATTTTTATTCTTTATTAACTTATTTGATTCGTTTCTTTTTTTAAATCTATATTTTGCAATCCTAGTAACCTCTTGTCATTTTGTCGCCACCATTTTTCTCTTCGTTGTTCGATCGCATGTGTCTTTATCGAAGTTAGTCTATCGGTTGTGTAGTTGTTGCTTTTGTACGTTCTCCGCCACCCCTATACCGCCATGTTCCATAAATGAACATCAGATCAAAGTTCATTGTCCAAATCCAAACAATACTTGTCCAGCAAAGTGGCAGTGATTGATAGATGGATTTCCGCTGAGTGAATTGCCATGTTGATGACGAAAACAAAAAAGACACCAAGTAAAACAAAAAAAGCAAACCAATAAAAAAAATAACTGAAAATGCAAAGATGTGTAACGGGAGAGCAAAAGAGGGAAATGGGGGGGGGAGAGCAAGAAGAGGAGAGGGTGAAACAATAATAATATTAGGGTCACGTGATAAAACGTAATCGCTTGAGTGGCCAACCGGGAAAACGCTTCACTTTTTTTTTAAATAAAAGATAAAACAGAAGAAGCAGACAATAAACAATGTGGCATGCAGCCATTTTGTTTTTGCTTCTCAAACCGAGCATACCTCTTCGTTATCTCTTCATTTTCAAGTACAAAAGAAGTGAATTTGATGAATTCTTTCCTAGATTTAGAATGTCGAACCATTTATTCATTTTACTTATTTCTTAATTAATTAATTCATCCTTTTATGCATTGACTATGTGAGCTCTTGTAGGATATGTTAAAACTATGGGAACAATATTTAACGTAGGTTGACGAATGAAATGCCAATTTGGTGCTTCTGT
>OY744539.1:22366561-22419061 GCA_963556195.1 Sepiola atlantica
CGACATAATCACATTCCCACCCACCCTGCTGGCTTAATCCAGCGACGGCGGGTGGAATGTTAAGATCTGGATTCCAGTCAAAGAAAAGATCAACATGTCTCATTCGATAAGATTTCAAGAACGTCCATTTTTCCGTCAGGGCAAATGTCGAGAAAACGAAAATGAAATAAAAATGTTAATACAAAAATCAATGGTTTTTTTTTTGTTTTGTTGGGATTTGAAAGAATGAGAGAAAATAACAAATGCCTGCAAATGGAGCCGAATGTTTCTATAACGGTGGTCAAGTGGATGACGATGCGGACTGACGACGTGGGTGTGCCAAGTTCGAATCCCGTCAGTTCCATAATATCACTTTCACTTAGGGATGTTGGCAACCTTTATGTGGTCTCTCCTGCAAGAATTCCAACATCAGAATCAAGCCGGGGAACAAAGTTGTACCGTGTTGATTCATACGAATTTACTTAACTATTAAAATTTCCTTTTCAAATTCGAGCAAACCATTTCTGCCACATCCGTTCTGTAACAGCATTCTCCCCATACAAATGGCATATCTTTATATAGATTTATGTAGCTTTTTTCTCCTTTTCTACAGTAAAAAAAGGCATCAGATGTCGGTAGTGCTTTTTATTATCTTCCATTTCAAGGCCTGAAATACAAGCAGAAATGTAAGAACTCCTCTGCTCAGAAGCTTATTAAACACTGACGTCAATATACTCTCTACATCAAATACCAGGACATGACGGTAGTTAAGTGAATAACGACGCGGTGTGTCAAGTTCGAATCCAGTCGGTTCCATAATATCACTTTCACTTAGGGATGTTGGCAACCTTTATGTGGTCCCTCCTGCAAGAATGACAACACCAGAATCAAGCCGGTCAAGTTGGACCATGTTGATTTACTTCACTATGATAGTTAGAACAATTGTTCTTATCTTGTGTTCAATGTAGATTTCGGCTCGGGTAATGAGTTATAACAATAGAAAAAAGGCGACCACACAAAATCGAAAGTTCTTAAAACGGAAAACGTGTTTTTTGTTTGGTTGTTAGGTTGGTAGGGAAAATCTTGGGTTTTCTTGGGTTGGTAAGAAGATAATATCGGGTTTTCTAAAATTGTATAATTTTGGTTATTCGGACTACATTTCTCATCTTAAGTGTTATAATCACAACGTTTCGGCCGCTGTAACCTTCGGCATTCTTCAGGTGTATCTCTTCGAATTCAGGAATATTTCTGTCGAACTCGGGAATCTGGACGGAATTTCGACCGGAAAATATTCCCGAGTTGGAAGAAATACGTCTGAAGAAGGCCGGAGGTTACAGCGGCCGAAACGTTGTGATAACACTCAAGATGAGAAATGTAATCCGAATAACCAAAAGTATTAATTTACATCTAAAAAATTCAAAATTATTTTCTAAAATTGTTAGGAAAAAATATCGTGTTTTCTTAGGTTGGTAAAAAAAATAATAGCAGGTTTTCTACGCTTAGTAGTAACATACTGCCGTGTTTTCTTAAGTTGGTAAAAAAATGTTGTCGGATTTTCTTCGTTTGGTAAGAATATAATGTTGGGTGTTCTTTTGTTGGTAAGAAAAAATGTTGTGTTTTCTAAGGTTTATAAGAAAATAATGTTGCTTTCTTTTAGTGTAGTAAATAATAATGTCGTGTGTCTTAGGTTGGGAGGAATAAAATAATGACGGTTTTACTTAGTGTGGTAGGAAAATAATTTCGGTATTTCTTAGGTTGGTCAGAAATAATGTTGGGTTGTGCTAGGTTGGTAACTAAATTATGTCGAGTTACCTTACATTAGTAGTAAATAGCGTTGGATGTTCTTATGTAGGTAATAAAATAATATCGGATTTCTTAGGTATGTAAAAAATTATGTCGGGAATTCTTGAGTTGGTAAAAAAATTATGTCGAGTTTTCTTAGGTTAGTAAGAAACTTATATTATGTTGTCTTCGATAGGTAAGAAAATTATGTCGACTTTTCATAGGTGTGTAGGAAAATAATGTAAGATTTTCTTATGTTAGTAAGAAAATAATGCCGGTTTTACTTAGGTTTATAAAAAATAATTCTAGTTTTCTAAAGTTGAGGAGAAAATAATATCGGGTTTTCTTAGATTGATATGAAAATAATGTTTTATTTTTTTAGGTTAGTAAGAAAATAATATCGGGTTTGGTAGGAAAATATCATCGACTTTTCTTAGATCGGTAAGAAAATTGTGTCATTTTATCTTAGGGTAGTAAAAAATCATGTTGGGTTTTCTTAGATTGATATGAAAATAATGTATTATTTTTTTAGGTTAGTAAGAAAATAATATCGGGTTTGGTAGGAAAATATCATCGACTTTTCTTAGATCGGTAAGAAAATTGTGTCATTTTATCTTAGGGTGGTAAAAAGTCATGTTGGGTTTTCTTAGATTGATATGAAAATTATGTTTTATTTTTTTAGGTTAGTAAGAAAATAATATCGGGTTTGGTAGGAAAATATCATCGACTTTTCTTAGATCGGAAAGAAAATTGTGTCATTTTATCTTAGGGTGGTAAAAAATCATGTTGGGGTTTCTTAGCTTGGTATAAAAATAATGTTTTATTTTTTTAGGTTAGTAAGAAAATAATATCGGGTTTGGTAGGAAAATATCATCGACTTTTCTTAGATCGGTAAGAAAATTGTGTCATTTTATCTTAGGGTGGTAAAAAATCATGTGGGGTTTTCTTAGATTGATATGAAAATAATGTTTTATTTTTTTAGGTTAGTAAGAAAATAATATCGGGTTTGGTAGGAAAATATCATCGACTTTTCTTAGATCGGTAAGAAAATTGTGTCATTTTATCTTAGGGTGGTAAAAAATCATGTGGGGTTTTCTTAGATTGATATAAAAATAATGTTTTATTTTTTTAGGTTAGTAAGAAAATAATATCGGGTTTGGTAGGAAAATATCATCGACTTTTCTTAGATCGGTAAGAAAATTGTGTCATTGTATCTTAGGGTGGTAAAAAGTCATGTTGGGTTTTCTTAGATTGATATGAAAATTATGTTTTATTTTTTTAGGTTAGTAAGAAAATAATATCGGGTTTGGTAGGAAAATATCATCGACTTTTCTTAGATCGGAAAGAAAATTGTGTCATTTTATCTTAGGGTGGTAAAAAATCATGTTGGGGTTTCTTAGCTTGGTATAAAAATAATGTTTTATTTTTTTAGGTTAGTAAGAAAATAATATCGGGTTTGGTAGGAAAATATCATCGACTTTTCTTAGATCGGTAAGAAAATTGTGTCATTTTATCTTAGGGTGGTAAAAAATCATGTGGGGTTTTCTTAGATTGATATGAAAATAATGTTTTATTTTTTTAGGTTAGTAAGAAAATAATATCGGGTTTGGTAGGAAAATATCATCGACTTTTCTTAGATCGGTAAGAAAATTGTGTCATTTTATCTTAGGGTGGTAAAAAATCATGTGGGGTTTTCTTAGATTGATATAAAAATAATGTTTTATTTTTTTAGGTTAGTAAGAAAATAATATCGGGTTTGGTAGGAAAATATCATCGACTTTTCTTAGATCGGTAAGAAAATTATTTTATCTTAGGGTGGTAAAAAATCATGTTGGGTTTTCTTAGATTGATATAAAAATAATGTTTTATGTTTTTAGGTTAGTAAGAAAATAATATCGGGTTTGGTAGGAAAATATCATCGACTTTTCTTAGATCGGTAAGAAAATTGTGTCATTTTATCTTAGGGTGGTAAAAAATCATGTTGGGTTTTCTTAGCTTGGTAAGAAAATCATGTTGGGTGTTCTAACGTTGGTAAGAAAATCATGTGGGGTTCATAAGAAAATCATGTTCGGTTTTCTTAGGTTGGTAAGAAAATCATGTTGGGTTTTCTTAGGCTAGTTTGTAAATAATGTGTTTTCTTAGATTGGTAATATTTTTTTAAAGTTAGTGATACTATCATATCCGGTTATTCTTAGGTTGTAAGATATAATGTCGAGTTTTCTTAGGTTAGAAAAAAGGAAAATTATGTTGGGTTGTTTTAGGTTGGTAAGAAAATAATGTTCGTTATTTAAGTTGACAAGAAAATAATGTGCGTTATTCTAGGTAGGTAGACAAATAATGCCGTTTTTTCATAGGTTGGTCGAAAAATTTTGTCAATAAAAAACATTCCAGGTTAAAACTTTCTCCTATTTATCTGGGAGAATATCAAAATTTTGTTTTCGGAAACCCTGTAGTAAAAAAATAGTTAATATTACTATTCACTCGATTAAAATGTATGTAATATGTACATAATCTTAAAATACTCGACATTATATTTTTTCAAAGTGAGTTGCATGCATGTGTCTGGAGACAGCTGTTCGTTCACTGTTTGAAAATCATCAGTATGAGTGTTATAGCGTAAAATGTTATTTTTATTTATTTTTGTTTCAGTTTCAGTAATAAATTAGTACAGTACACACGTGTTTTCATCTTCGTCCGTTTACTTGATTTAAAGACCGCATTTTTCTTCTACACACATTATTCTACTATGCCTAAATGTTCAGCTTCTGAAACAAGCAACGTTGTCAGTACTTTCACAGATATCACCAGCTGTTATTATGTAAGTTGCAATTAACCCGATGTTATGCCCCTTGCTCTTTACTGGTGCCAAAATACGAGAGGTGTTGCAGCAAAAATCAAGCATCGAAACAAAAAAGGTTGTTTCATAGCTTACACTTTATTCTTGCAGTATTTCGATTTCCCTTCCGCACACTCAGCTTTACATACATAGTTAACTCCCCAGCCGCCGCTATAGGGAGCAAAAGGCGGAACGTCCACTCGCCCGACTTCAAGTCCCACTCTCCCCGTTTTTACTGATTCTCTTTCTATATCTGCGACATAATTCTGAAAATTGTTCTTCTTAACATATTCCTCAATCCACACCTCAAAAATAAACAATAAAATGTTTATATTTTCATTTTCGTTTTAAACTTTAAACTATCGAAACAATCACAGTTGCACTCCAAATGCGACGTTTACCCACACTCTTTATCTACATCTCGTTACCTCTAGATCAGGGGCGGGCAACCTCCGGCCCGCGGGCCACATCCGGCCCGCGAAGTCTTAGCGTCCAGCCCGCCACCCTGCTATGCTTTATTATAGCAATCCGGCCCGCGGACCTCCCAGTAAAACTCGTATCATTTTGTGACATAGACGTAAAAGTAGGTTTCGATTAAGATTTACAGTGGGATATAAATGTATAAATATCAGCAAGCGATGACGCATGTATATTTCATTCTTCTGTAACTATTAATTTCAAATCCTTGGCCTGAGATAAAAATAGAAAAAGAGAAAGAAAGAGGCAAAGAGGAAACGAGAGACGAGGAAAAGGCATGAAACATAGAACTCATGTGAGGTGTGTATAAACGAATGCTGGATCAACTTGCTACTTCCCCCGTCATTATTTTTTATGATTCCAAAATGGCTCTTCGTCGGCGCCTTTTATAACATCAGATACAGAAGTCTCATTAGAAAAAATATCAGATTTGTAGAGTGTTCAAAGCAATTTTTGTACAATTTATTCATGTAAACAAAATATAGTAATTCTGAGATTTCGTTTTTCACTCCGGCCCGCGATCTCCTTCCAAAAGTCTCATCTGGCCCTCACTCTGAAAAGGTTGCCCGACCCTGCTCTAGATTATCATTCTTATTTACTAACCTCGTTTTCTCATCACTTCCTATATCTAGCTGTACCTGGTACGGCATTCACCATTGGCGGGTTGTATCGGCTTTCTCTGAAGGAAGAAGTGAATGGCAGTATCAACTTCAAAAGCGGTCTCCAGTCACATGTATATCCCGGTTAGGAGTGATGACGACGTTAGGTTTTTCCTCCTACATACAGTATTCTCAAATGGTCACCCATCTAGTTCTGACCAGGCTCAACATTGCTTAACTTCGGTGATCAAACGAGAACCGGTGTGTCAACGTGATTACGCCGTATTCCCATATATACGACATTATCTCGTTATATAGATTGTATATATGAAAGCAAAAGCAAAACACATAAACAAGTCCATCTAATAACAAAAACTGTAAACACAACACGACACTTTCAAGAAGAAATGGCAAAATAAGGGCTTGTGTTCAATGAATCGTATGAAATTCATTGTTTTTAATAAGTATTAAATACCCCAAAAAGGTTGATATATCGTAAAATAAAAGAAAATCACATGAAAAATACGTCTTCTTTGAAAATGCATCGTATTGTTTTCATATTGAGCGACATTGAATAGACCTGGATAGCAAATAACTGTCTAGGATCCAGCTGCTAAATTTGATATGCCTTAAGAATAGCGAGAGCGGAAGTCGGCAAACGGAAGTAAGAGGTCACGTGATCAAGAACTTGTGAGTTTTAGAAATAACCGGTAAGAAGTAAACTAGGAAATATCTGTATAAATGTAATTGCATAAATAGCATGCTGTCTTTATTTAATTGTCTGACTGTACCATTTAAAACAAAGTGAAAAGAAAAAGATCAAACTATTATCATCATCTGTGTTTATTAATTGCAATTAACAGTGACCACGCGTGTTTTCTCCAGTAATTAAACGATTAGTCGGTTCTGCCAAGAAGATGTTTTCATTTCTTCATCTTCATGAAGTTCTAAGCGATAGAATTCCTATTTGCTTGTCTTCCCATGAGTGAAAACTTAGATACAAAGTCAGTTTTCTTATGTGGAGCTTATCCAGTTCCCCAAAATGGGATACTCTAGAAAAGACAAAAATAAAAATTGCCCCAGTCAAAAAAGAACCTCTCTTTCTCTGACGACAGAACAGATACTACACTTTGATCCCAGCCCCAATGAAGTTATAAAGTCATCACTGTCAGCAAAATGTAGCATACCGATTTTTTATCATAGTAGATTATGCGGATGGCGGTTTCTCATGCAAATAGTTGGAATCTCGTTGTGTATATTACACGAAGCAGCAACTCGATCCTTCTTTTTCTTCTTCTCTCCCTGTTCTTCTCTCTTTCTCTCTCTCTCTCCACCTTCTTATTTCTGATAACGACAGTCGTTAATGTAATTAAGAAAGAACAGCACACAATAAAACAGCTTTCAGGGTTTTATTTTTATTCCCAAGCATACAATATACGTCACCTCTTACCTATCCCATATTGGGGAATAAAAACGCTGTCATGAAAACAATCGCTTTCTCTCGCGGTTCAGAGGTAAGATCTGATCAGCTTATTAGACACGTCTCATTCAAGACTTCCTGTCCGTGACGCAATGTTCCTGTACACGTAGCTCTAACTCTAACAATCAGTTCTGGCGGAATTTCCATTCTCGTCTCAATTTAAACTCTACGTGAAAAATTCCCGATTCAAAATTTAGTTTTACACACGACCCTGTAAATATAGCTACATATAGGAGAGAGTTTGAATTCCTTACTATATACCATCATCGAGTGTCTTCGGTCGCTCTGTTCAAGGTTTTCCAAGACAACCTGACATGACGATACTTCACCCTACATGTAAACCCTGACCAAATATTTACAATTAACATAGTATCTGTAGCCCAAATAAGATCCTATCGATAACACTGCAAACTGGCTGATACGAGGAATGGTGCACCTTCTCGTAGTGATGCTACCTCTAGTAACATCACTAAGCTGTATACTCCACCAAACCAGATGAATTCTTGTTCTGGAATCCGGCAATATCAAGCAAATACTACAGGAAGATATACTAATATAGTAAAGTGGTCAATTGAGGAAAGGAAAATATTATTTTTTATTGATTTACTTACTCAAGAGGAGAAACTTAAATAAACACTAGGATATTTATGTATTTCACAAAGAAATCAAGTGTTAGCCCCAGGAAAGGAACCTTTGATCTCTGAGAACTTACCGAAGTAAAATGTAAAACAAACGAACATATACGCATTGATACTAATTGTTTACTTTTATTAGACTGGGCTTGTGTTCAGAAGAGTTGGAGACAAATGGTGTGTTATTTCAAGCCATTTGTAATTGGCGTCATCTTTTTTAGTAACTGTTGTGCGCCTGTAAAGGGTCCGGAAGGAACACACGAACTCTGAGTTTAGAGAAACAAGTTTATTAAAAAAAGTATAATACAACAGAGAACAAGAGTGGTTGTACGTTTGTCTTGACTGCCAGTATAGACTGGTGTGATTCAAAGTATTTACTTCCTTCCCACTGCAGGAAGATGTGATACAAGGCCGGAAGGTAGGGAGAATCAAGCCAGCGCCCCTAAAGAAGGAGCACCCTGGCCTCTAAAAAATGCCTGGGCAGCCATATCGGCATTTCCAGGTCGGGGCGCATCAGGCAGTAAGCAATAAACATATTTAACCCCAAAGAGGGGAGGCAATGCCTGGGAGGGTGGACTTCCTAGGACTACCCAGGACTAATGACTGAAGTCGACAGATACAACGCCACCGAAATGGATCAGTTCCTGCCGGGCCGGGGTGGATCCAACACTCAGAAGCAGTTGGTCCCAGTATTTATGGTGAGTGGAAGATTTCAAGTAGTCCGTATAATTAATGTACCACGACAATAACGTTACTATTGAAGTAAAGCACACAATCATTTGGGATTTAACAATCTTTTTTAAGTATTATTTTATTTATTTACAATATACCACAATGAACCAATCCTCTATGGAGCAAAGAGCAACTATCATGAAACCCGACAGCTCTTTCTCTCTCCGGCGCGATCAATTGAGCTAAAGTTGGAAGATCTGATTAACTATTCGCCACGTCTCACTCCGAACTTCCTGTTCGTGACGCAGCGTTTGGTAAACTTGGCTCTACGTAATCTAATGCAATTTTATATTCTCTGCTTAATTTTAAACTTACATGGAAAATTGCCTATTCTAACCTCATATTTACACACACAGTTCTTAATATTTCTACCAAAAGAATAAGACGGCCAGCTGATGTGACGGCAGTAACAGAGCCGTTATATAACGGTATTACAAGAAAAGGCAACGATGTTCGCCGACGGTGGCCGTTCGTAAGTCGAGGGAATCCCTGAGATTGCATTTCCAGTTACAAAACACTGGTGTTTTGTAACTGGAATTTCACACTCCCCTCTTCTATTTTGTTATCATTTTGTGGTTAAGGTGTAAGAAACGGGGCTGGTTGGGTGGCCGAGCTGTCGTGTATGCCTTTCGAAAACAGTCTAACAGGAACTGTTGCTGAATATGATAGCTATCGAACGCCAAGGTAAACACCGTCTCGCGCGCAATCTTCGCCGGGTTATTTATCTTTTACCTCTCGACAAAATAAGCGGGAACGAAGAGAATTATCAAGAAGCGTTATCCAATTCATCTTATTGCGGATTCTTAGTCATCACCAATCATCGAAGATGGAGGTCAATATCCAATCATCAAGTGGTGACAACGTCAGCAGCATGTGTGTGTGTGTCAGTGTTGAGTGGGTGGGGGATAAAGAGAATAGAAACTAGAGCACAAAATGATGTATATGCTATGGACGCTTACTTTCTGTGGAGATTGACTTATCCAATAATCTACTAATAGTAGACGTACCCGAGACTCGTTGTGTCACAACCCCTATTAATATTTATTCTACTTTGATCTCATTCTTCTTGTATAACTAAAACTACTGTTTATTTACTTATATGTATATATATATATATATATATATATATATATATATATATATATATATATATAATTATTTTTTATTCATACAGAAATGTGCATAATCCGCGACACTGGAATGTCGATGTTATCGATCAACAGCTGTTAGAAACTCGGAAAGAGATTCTGATCCTTCCCTCAGCCCATATTTAGAAAGAACACCACCACATGAGAACAAGGAACAGAAAATGCAAGAAATGTCATGCACTACCCCCCCCCCCCCCAAAAAAAAAACAGTGATGGAAACAACCTCGATTCATACCACACAATATAGTCGTAAAGGGTCAAGGATGATGGGAAGACCGAGGAGGGGCGACACAAACAAGACCTCCACTGGAAGAGTATGGAAAGTGCTGGGACCTTGGGGAGGCTTATTGCCATCCAAATCTCATATGATCAATGGTCGTTGCCAGCGGGAAATCAAAGTTAAGCATCCGTTGTAATAACGCAAAACGATTTGCAATAGTTATCGAAAGAGGTGGAGAGTGCTGAAAATCTGGAGAGACTTGTTGTCACTCAGACTCTAGGGAACACTACCAGTGATTATCAGCGAGCAATCACTGACAATGACTTGTGTGAGAACTTCTAGTGAGTACAAATAATAATAATAATAATAATAATAATAATAATAATAATAATAATAATAATAATAATAATAATAATAATAATAATAATAATAAACTGATGGAACCAGCCTCGGCTGATATCACAAAAAATGGTCGTGAAGGGTCATGGAGGATGGGAGAACCACGGTAGGAGAGCAATAACTGAACCTCCACTGGAAGAGTGCGGAGAGTACTGGGACCTTTGAGGGGGGGGGGGGCTTATTGCTACCCAAATGCTAGAGGAGACCAATGATCGCTGCCAGCGAGAAATATATGGTAGACGACTGTTGCGATACCGCAGTGCGGTGGCTATTGAAAAGAGGTGGAGAACACTAGAAATCTGAGGAGGCTTGTTGCCACTGAGACTCCAGGGAACACCACCGGTTGTTGCCGGTGAGCAATCACTGATGGTGGCTTGTGTGATAACTCCTAGTGAGTAATAATATGTGTCTAATCGGGGAGTACGTTGTCTCAGCAAATCACAGAGTGAATACAAAAGGTGGGGGACAGGAAACGAAGTAAATACATACAACTTAAAGGAATATAGAACATAAAATAAAACACTTTAATACAAATCCCGAAAAAGAAACTGGAGGAAAAGACTAAAAGAAATTGGAATCAAAGGGAAGATTGAGGCCATACAAATAACGGCAATTATGAAAAAACAGCCAAAATGTTATTAAAGAATGTTCTTGAAGTCGGTAACCGACCAACATAATCAACAAACACTTACTAGCCACAAATAAATAGAAAGAGAAAACATGCGATGGCACCAGAATTGGCTGATACAACACAACATTATCGTGAAAATGTGGTGGTGGTGGTGGTTGTGGTGGTGGTGGTGGTGGTGGTGGTGGTGGTGGTGATGATGATGATGATGATGATGATGATGATGATGATGATGATGATGATGATGATGATGATGATGATGATGATGATGATGATCAAGAACGTGCAAATATGCTGACAAAAGCAAGGCCGAACATAAGAGGAAGGCTAAAGAAAAAAAACGATTTTTTTCCGCTAACAAAAAAAATAATAATTTATTGCTGCAATACTGTGGTTTTTATCTCATCCTTGTAAATCGTTAATTGAAACAGAGCTTGGAACAAAGTTCTAACAAGAAAACTAGGAACTCAATAGATGCGAACGATGAAAACAAAAACAAATACATTAACTAATATAATTTAGTATTACCTACCATTTTTTACACTCATTTACACATAGGGCGGTTCAGACCTAATTATCTCCCTTTTAGTGATGATCGGTGGCGCTGCAATCGGTTGATATAAAACGAAACACGCTAGGAAATTCTGACTCTTTCTTTTTACTTCGCCTCGCATGAGAACATGTGCGCGTAACGTGAACATGAAAATTCAAGGTGTGTAAGACTTGTCTTCTCAACCTCACACACGCACACACGCACGCACACATCCTTTTCAGACTTTCATTGAAACTATTATGCGTTTTTACGCACACATTTTATTAGCATTTTAATTTAGTTTATCTAAAGAGATCAAGGGCCCCCCCTCGAGGCTATAACTTGATGTTCCTCTGAGTAAAATTAATATCCGAGGGCTCTCTTAAGGATAGATGTTGTTCCTTTTAGGGCTGCTATATGTACTTCCCTACAGTTTGGTCTTCCCGGGATTGTTTCTAAGTATTTTCTTAGATTTTTTCCCTATACCAGTTGACCCCACTACAACCGGTAGGATGTTTATTTCATCGAGGGGCCATGTAATTTTTAAATCATTTTTAAGTCTTGGTATTTTGTTATTTTTTCCCGTTCCGCTCTATTGAGGCCATAGTCGTTTGGGACGGTTACATCAATGATGAGAGCAGTTTTTTCTTGTGTGTTCCAGATGACAATGTCTGGTTTGATGGCCTTGTCTTTTATGTATCTGCCCGCCTGTATGATCATAGAACACTGTCACTTTTCCATTCGATGTTATGGGTGAGGGTTCATGTTCCCAGATGTTCAGTGATCTTCCAAGCTGCATCTCTCCGCAGATCTTCCAATGTAGGTATTTACATACTTTGCTGTGGCGGGCAGTCAAACGGATCTTGCATCCAGACATTAGGTGGCTTGGACTTTAAATGGCCGAGTTGCAGAACCTGCACTGGTCAGTTTTTTGTAGACCAGCCATTTTCTTAAATCCATTCGTAAGTAAGTATTGGTCTTGTACAGCTATTAGTATCCGTTCTTCATCAAACGGGAAGTTGCCCCACTTGAGCCATTGTAGTGAAGCCTCCTTGTCGATATAGCTCTGGTTAAGTTCTTCAATGAACTTTTCTGTTATTTTATTATGTCGCCATCCTTCTAGTCTGATGTTAAGCTCCTTTTTTGTGCACTCCTCCCTCTTCTTGCGCGCGATCAGAGTTGCTGGGTTGTTATAATCTTCGGTAGTGTTCTCCAGTGTGTTTCCACTGAAATTATCTGCTTGTTTTGTTGTTGAAGTCTGCTGAAGGAGGTATTGGTGTAATATTCATTCACCATTCTCATTTTTTTTATCACAGGAGATATATATTGCCCCACACTGACCATTGAGACTCGGTAGGCATGGTTGATCTCAATGAGGCCCAGAACACCTTCTCTTCACGGTAAGTACAGCCTGTCCATACACTGATGTCGGTAAATGACTTTATTTAGTGCAAGCATTTTCCGAGTTTTGATGTCAAGGTTATTGATGCAGCCTTGTGGCCAATCGATAATGCCGAACCCGTAGGAAACGACAGGTATTGCCTGTTGGTTTATGGCAGTTATTTTATTTTTTGATGAGAGTTCTGATGTGTAGATTTTTTTCACGCGCTTTATATATTCTCTCCGTACCTTCTCTCTCATCTTTCCGTGCTCAAATGTCCCATTCTCCTCTACTCCAAGGTATTTATAGACAGCATCTTATCCTAGGTTTTCAATAGAGCCAGTGTTATTATTAAGATGTTCTGATGCTGTCTTTTTCCCTTTCTTGTGCATTTAGCACATTTTTCGAATCCAAACTCCATGTAGATGTCTTCTGTGTAATCCTTTACAATTTCTATTAGAGAGATGAGTTGCTTCTCAGATTCTGCATAGAGTTTGAGATCGTCCATGAATAGGAGATGATTTATTCTTTTATTTTCATCCTTCTTCCTGCCTCTGCTAAGGTTGTATCCAGCATTGGATCGTTTAAGTAGCTTACTCAGTGGATCCATTGTGAGGCAAAAGAGAAGCGGTGAGAGACTGTCCCCTTAGAATATTCCTCGCTGAACTTTAACGTTTGGGGTCTGAATTTTTCTTTCCATATGGTGAAGCGTGATTGATGTGCGTCATCTGGTTATTTGCATTTGGAGGAATGCCTTAATATCTTTGTGGGCATTGTACAGGTCCAAACAGTGAAGTATTCAGGAGTGAGGTATACTATCACAGAGCTTTTTTGTAATCAATCTAGGCCATTGAGAGGTTTATCTACCTCTTTTTACAGTGCTCCAGGATTGTTCTGTTTACAAGGAGTTGGTCTTTTGTGCCAAGTCTTTTCCTGGTACATACCTTCTGCTCACTTTCAAGGTAGTCGCCGGAAGCTAGATGTTCATATGTTGCATCAGCCATAATCCCTGGTAGCATCTTGTAGGTTGTTGTTAGGCAGCAGATAGGCCTGTATTTGTTAACCAAATGGGTCTCCTCACTTTTGGGAATAAGATTGCCTACAGTAAGCCATTCCGGTGGCTCCTCATCACCACTGATGATTCTATTGAACGCATTGGCTAGTGATGATAAACTGCTGTCATTTTTTTTTCAGACAGACATTTGGAAGATTGTCAATTCCTGGGGTCTTGAAATTACTATACTGGGCTACTTTCCTGCAGACAACTACTTTGGTAATTTCCAGGGCTGGCATCTTTGGTTTCTCCTTGTAATCCTCTTTAATGGTGTTGATCCATTCTTTTTCATGATGTTGTTTGGGGTCCTCATAGAGTGGCCTCCAGTAGTTTTCAACTTCTTCTTGGGTAAGCGGAGAGCACACTTTTATTTCGTCTCCTATGAGGCTCCGATACAGCATCCTGGGATGTTTAAGTGTGACCCTTTTTGAGTTTTGATAAATGAATAGTATTTGAAACATAGTCGCTTTCATTTTGTGCGTTTGTTTCATTGTATTTGCTTGTATGAAAACATATATTAAGGAGAGATGCGGCTCAAACGTCTACAAACTAATTCAAAAATACTTATCCATTGTTGTACTATTTCTTTGTACATGTCATGTTTTTTGTACATGTCATAAAGAAACTTCAAATAAACTAAACACAAACTACTGATCTTACCCACATGGCGTGTTTCTTGTGATTTTTTGCTCGCATATTTGACCTTTGTTTACCATTGTTCGATTTTATTTTACTTTTAATTTCAGGTGATATAAACAGTCCATCTAGTTCTAGGTTTCCAGGGATTAAAAAGAAAACGTTTTTTTTTAAATTTTCTATTCTTTCTTTCTTTCCGTTCATTTGTTTGTTATTTTTATTTTATTGAATTTCTTTCGTCTAATTATTTTATAATTTCTTTCGTTTAAGTATTTTTTGTTATGTTGTCCTCCATTTATTATAGACTCTTTAATTGTTTTTAAATATTTGCTTCTCTTGAGTTTTCCCTTTTTGTGTAAATAGTTGTCTTCTTCTTCTTCTTCTTCTTATTATTATTATTATTATTATTATCATTATTATTATCATTATTATTATTATTATTATTATTTACTCACTAGGAGTAATCACACTGGTCATCGTCAGTGATCACCCACTGCAAACAACCTGTGGTATTCCCTGGGGTCTGAGTGACAACAAGTCTTCTCAGACTTCCAGTATGCTCCACCTCTTTTCGTTCATCACCGCTGATGACCTTGAGGTATCGCAACAGCCACCTACCACCGATTTCACGGTTATAAGGGCCATTGGTCTCCTCTGGGGCCCGGGTGGCAACAAGCCTCCCCACGGCCCCAGAGCTGTCCGTGCTCTTCCAGTGGAGGTCTGGTTTGCGCTTTCTCTCCTCGACCCTCTGTCTATAATTTTCGTGGTGTCAGCCTATGCTTGCGCCTCTCTCTCGCGGTTGTATTTTCCCCGGTTCTGTTGTCTTGTGCTTCCATGTGTTTGTTCTCCATTCGTTGCTTATGTGGGTTGGTTTCCGCATTCGATGACATTTCTCAGGATTGTAGCTGTTTTGATCATTACTGTCCTTTGTATGGTCTCAGTTATCCCTTTGATTCCTATTTCTCCTAGTCTTTTCTCCATGTTTTTGGGGACTGTTCCTAGTGCTCCTATGATTATTGGTGTTATACTGACTTTCTTCATGTTCCATATTCCTTTCAATTCTCTGGCTAGTTCAGTATATTTGCTTCTTTTTTTCCGTCTCTTTGATCTTCACTCTGTGGTCCGCTGGAACAGCAAAGTCTACGATTTTGCAGGATTTTTCTTCCTTGTTGATTATTATCATATCCGGTCTCCTTGCTGTTATGGGTTTGTCTGTTTGTACATTCATATCCCATATAATTTTGTGTTTTTCGTTTTCTAGTACAGTTTCTGGTTTGTGTTTGTACCGTTTTTTTGCATATTCGAAATTCAGTTGTTTGCACATTTCCCGGTGTACTTCTTTCCCCACGCTGTCATGTCTGTTCTTGTATTCCTTTTGGGCTAGCTTGCTGCATTCACTTATTATATGATTTATCGTTTCGTCTCTTTGTCCACACAATCGGCATTTGCTGTTTTCCTGGGTTTTATCTATCTTTGCTTTAATAAAGTTTGTCCTAATCGCATTGTTCTGTGCAGCCGTCAGCAGAGATTCCGTTTCTCTGTCCAAGTGTCCTTTTCTTAGCCATGCCCAGCTGTTCTCATTGGCTTCATCGCTTGTGAGTCTTATAAAGCGTCCATGTAGTCGTTTTTCTTCCCACTTTTCCTTTCTTGTCTTTTTGTTTCTGGTTTAAGTGCTTCCGGAGTTGTTTGTTGGGCTGGTGTCTCTTGCCGTGGTGATCAGTCTTTCCGTGCTCTGGGTTACATATTTCTCCAGCTCTTTTTTGGTGTCTTCCACACAGTCCTCTATACTTATCAGTCCTCTACCTCCTTCATTTCTTTTCATGTAGAGTCTGTCCGTATCGTCTTTTGGGTGCAATGCATTGTGCATAGTCATTAGTTTTCTAGTCCTCTGGTCAAGGTGCCTGAGTTCTTCTTTGGTCCAGCCTATGAATTTATTATTATTGTTATTATTATTATTATTATTATTATTATTATTATTATTATTATTATTATTATTATTATTATTATTATTATTATTATTATTATTACTATTAATATTATTATTACTATTATTATTATTATTATTATTATTATTATCATTGTTATCATTATCATTATTATCATTATTATTATTATTATCGTTATCATCATCATTATTATTATTTTTATCATTATTATTATTATTTTTATTATCATTATTATTATCATTATTATTATCATTATCATCATTATCATTATTATTAGTCTCCTCTTAATCTCATTCTTAGTCTTCTTCGTAGATTTCCTCTTCTTCGTTTCCTTCTTCATCATCATCATCTTCGTCATGTTACCATCATCCTTCTTCTTCTACTGTGTCTCCTTCTAGGACTTCATCCTTGATTTCTTCGTCTTCTTAATTTTCTTCTTCTATTACTTCTCCTTCTCTGCCCATTTTTAGATTTTGTCGTCTTCGTTTTTTTATTACTATTCTTCTCCTGAATCATTCTTCGTCTTTTTCTTAGATTTCTTCGTCTTCGTTTTCTTCTGATGAATCTTCTTCTATGATTTCTCGGTATTTCCATCCTTCTACTCCCCCTCCATTTTTTGTCGTTTGTTTATTTTTGTTGTCTTCTTCTTTAGAGTCTTCTTCGTTTTTTTTCTTTTTATTCTAATACTATTTCCTTACTGCATAAAAATTGTTATCATCGCAACAAAAACATCATCCGAATTATTTGACTTGTTATTTCTTGCATTTATTGATTTAAATTTCAAAGAAACTAAATTAAACAACACTTCCTCATTTCTAAAAATTTAATATTTCGATATTAAAATAAAATAATTCCAAATGATTAACAAAACATTTTCTGAATTATAAAACATCCCTCCCTTTTACTTTAATTTCTCAAAATAAAATCAGATGGAAAAGAGAGAAACAGACTGTAAAATTGAATTCAGACATTTTTTAATTGTATTAAAATGCAATATGGCCATCTTAGAAAAATAGCTTGTGGTTATTTTCAATTCAAGTTGAGGATAGGCAAGGGAGATAATCAAGAAGATGGTAAAAAAGGATGAAAAACGGCACAGATTGAGTAATGAGTTTCTATTTTGTGTAAAATGGCCGCCTAAAATGGCAACCAAGAGTTTAATAGGGATCCATTTTAGGGGATTGAGGAAGTAGCATTTATGCTTTCTCAATTAATGTATTTAACTGCCTCACATAGCGGTAATGTTAGCCACAATACGAGTTTATAGTGGGAATCCAGATCCCTAAAAAGGGAAACTCTGTTCTGGCTGAAAAAATAGCCTACTATGTAAGACCATTTCTTGGCAATTTGATCCAGGATCACCGTGTATTATCTGTTCATGCGTTGGGTGATCATACCAGCCTGAGTTCGCCTTGGCATAATCCTAGCATTTAGGTGTATGACCTATTTTGACGCGTTTTCCAAGCACTGTTATTTTTTATTCTTTCACTATGTGTCCAAAACTGTCACTTCAACAGTCGCCACAATACCACATTTACTCTATTGGATACTCTACTTGAAATGATTGGTCTAGTTTAAACTCAATTTTATTTACAAAGAATACTACACTTTGATCCTTCCCGAAGACAAGACATAACTATAAGTGTGATTTACCTGCCCACCCTACCAAGATCATATGTGACAAGAAGTTCATAATACATTTATATTTATTTCTACAATTTTACTTCCATCGGGAATCCAAAAAATATCGATCAGATTGTTCGGTTCAAAAAAACTACTTCAGATCACCAACTTGGTGATGTCTATGATGGATTCATTGAAATCGATAACACAGGTTTTTTTACGTACGTGTGGCTGATTTGTTTCCGATCAAGATTTACCTCCCCGTGTCTCGCTCTTCTGTAACTCTGATAATTTTCTCTTTGATAGTTGATTGGATTTGTTTCATAAACAGATATGACATCGATACATTTTCAAATCGATTAGAAATTAATGCGATAAATATATGAATAAGTAGATGTAATGAATAAAAAAGAAAGAAAATAAAAAAGATAGAAAAGTAAAGAAAAGAACAAGAAAAAAGAAAAAAACAGCGCCAGTAAATACATTGAAAAAGAATGTCACATTAATCGATATAAACTAAATATTATATATATTTTTTGAACCGAACAATCTGATCGATATTTTTGGATTCCCGATGGAAGTAAAATTGTAGAAATAAACATAAATGTTCCATGCACTTGTCACATCATGATATTGGCAGGTAAATCACAATTATAGTTATGTCTTGTCTTCGGGAAGGATAAAAGCGTAGTATATATAATATTTATAAATAAATATTAAATTATTTATACCTACAGACGTAAGCGTGTTAAACTTATTGCTCTGATCAATAAAGGTAAGTAAGAATTTTATACGGTGGGGAGGCGCGAACCCGGTTCACAGAGTCAGCTTAGAATCTGGAAGCAGTCGCCATATCCACTCGGCCAACGGAAACTGCCACCTAATTAAGGGAAATTAAGATCTATATGTACCGAGAAGCGGGCACAGATAGAAGACTAGTCGAGAGTGTTTGACGAACGTATTCGGACTTAGCATTAGAGCTTTTTGACAGTCTATTTTGACTTCCCCGAGAGTGCTCAACTATAGATAGATAGATAGATAGATAGATAGATAGATAGATAGATAGATAGATAGATAGATAGATAATTAACTAGCTAGCTAGATGTATAGATATGACAATAAAAGGATAAAATAAATCCGATGGTCTGACTTAAAATTAAAAAACGGATGACAAAAAAGTCAACGTTTCACCCAACTGTTGCGTGAGCGTTTTCAAGAGAAAAAAGCTAAACGTAGTCAAAGACAGGAGGATGTGTAATTTGGAGGGAATATAAGTATATATATTTTTTATAGAAATCGCTCCAGACAAGGCATGAAGCCACTTGGTGTAAGGAGCTAACAAAAACAAATAAGATTAAGTTCACGAAATGTCTTGCAGTTTCTGTTCCTTGGGTCTTGCTATAGGGATATAGAGTATGAAGAAAGTCAAAATAATACCAATAATTGTTGAAGCACTAGGAACAGTCCCTAAAAACCTTGAAAAAATACTAGGAGAAATTGGAATCAAAGGGAAGACTGAGACCATACAACGGACGGAAATAATAAAAACAGCTGAAATCTTAAGTAAAATACTCGAATGCGGAAGCCAACCCACAGAAGCTACGGAAGTTGCAATAAGTAAAAAACAAAAACACAGAAAGAACATCACAACATGAACACACATTACAGAAACTGCAAGAAATTTCTTATGCCCCCCCCCCAAAAAAATGATGGAATCAGCTTCAGCTGATATCGTGAAGTGTAAAAGAGGATGGGAAGACAGAGGAGGGATAGCACTTACCAGAACTCTATTAGAAGAGTGCGGAAAATAATGGAACCCTGGAGAGGCTTATTGCAACCGAAATCCTAGAGAAAACCAATGGTCAGTGCCAGCAAGAAATCAAAGGTAAGCGACTGTTGTGATAACGTAACGTCATTTGCAATGGTTATCAATGATTATAAAAAAAACGGTGGATATATGGGGATACTTGTTGTCACTCAGACTCCAGGGAACACCGCTGGTGATTGTCAGTGATTAATCACTAATGAGGATCAGTGCAAGAACTTCTAGTGAATAAAATAAAAACAACAGTACTACTAATACTATTACTACTACTACTAATAATAATTGATAATAATAATAAACATGTATTTGTTTTAAATTAGTCAAATAATAAAATAACAAAAATTAGCATATCTAAATTTTTATTTATTTATTTTCATGTAGAAAAATGGTTAAATATTAAACAAATTGTTCAATTTTACTTTTTCTCCAAAAGAAATTAAGACCCCGCGTAACACTGATATATATATATATATATATATATATATATATATATATATATATATATATATATATATATATATATATAGTATTAAGGGTGAAACTTTTTAACGTATTCCACCATTATATGTCTTATTTGCTCCAATCTGTGTCTATCCGTCACACCTCTGCATTTTATTGCCTTCTAAGTATCACATGTTACCTTCTCTCTCTCTCTCTCTCTCTCTCTCTCTATATATATATATATATATATATATATATATATATATATATATATATATAAACTTTATATGTGGGCACACACCACAGCCACCATGTATATATATTTCCTCTTAAATCTGATATTAAGATTGATTATAACTTTTCTTGTTATTTTAATTTGCTGTTGTGTTTGATTTTCTTCCATCTTGTATTCATGTGGATTCATTCCTCTGTTTTGGAGACGTTGACCTTCTTCTTATCAATCCTTCCTCGAGCCAATCTAAGTATTTAACCGGCGAACTATGAATTTTAATTAGATTATCATAAAGTGACCCAAGGGCATTCATCAGAACACATTCATAATTCTGAAGCATCCACCCGACCCAGTAGCATATTTACCAAGCTTAGTCACTGGATAACAACATGATTATGAGTTCTCGTCTGAGAATTCGTTACATAATATATATATATATATATATATATATATATATATATATATATATAATATTTGTGGGTTTCTAAATTGCCTATATTTTAAATGTACCTGTATTTAGATAGCTACATTATTCTACTGTGCATTGTCAGTAAACTGTTGTCAAAAAGAAATCTTTTGACTCTGAGATTATATATATATATATATAAATATATATATATATAAAAGGAGATTGTAGTTTGCTTGAAGCATTGCTGGTAAATGTAAGTGTAAATTAGTCGTCCAAGGCTATAGCAATGCGATGTGGTTGCCGTGAGATGGAAAAGTGAAAAGAAATAAACGCAGGGAGAAAGTGAAACTCAAAACGATCTATTAATAATTTCACGAAAACTGATTAAATACCAAATAGTATTTTTTTTTTTTCGGTAAGTAACAGATCGGCAAAGGGTAATCTTAAATTTTCGAAAGAAAAACTTTCATTATAAGAAGACAACAATAGAAGACCGAATGGGTCGAAAAAGAACGGGAAAAACCGGTGTCAGATCATGTAAAATGAAACATAATAACATTATAAAAATTGGTATGTTATTAAACAAATGTTTATAATGTTTTAACCTTAGTTATATGATTGCTTAATGGAATTTTGACATTTTCTGCGTTCCTACTGCCAATTGTTTTCCCCTGTATTACGATGATCTGACACCGTTTTTTTCCCGTTCTTTTTCGACCCATTCGGTCTTCTATTGTTGTCTTCTGATAATGAAAGTTTTTCTTTCGAAAATTTAAGATTACCCTTTGCCGATCTGTTACTTACCGAAAAAAAAAATACTATTTGGTATTTAATCAGTTTTCGTGAAATTATTAATAAATCGTTTTGAGTTTCACTTTCTCCCTGCGTTTGTTTCTTTTCACTTTTCCATCTCACGGCAACCACATCGCATTGCTATAGCCTTGGACGACTAATTTACACTTATATATATATATATATACATATATATATATACATATATATATATATATATATATATATATATGCGTATGTATACTAGGAATATATGACCCGTTGGGTTTCCCGTTGAGCTTTGGTTAGACTGCTTGAATTAGGAAATGTGAGTTTGCAAAGCCAGTTAATTCTTTTTTAATTATGAAAATACAAAATTCCTGTTTTTGTCTGATATATCGTCCTCTCTCTCTCTCAGTCTTCAGCTATTGATTAAATAGTATTATTCTTTATGATCATATTCCTTATTAGTTTCTATATTACTATCATGACGGGTAGATTATTACTATTATTCTTACTCTATTACTTAATTCGATTTGTTAACTCTAACCCTAACCCTTTATATATTTTCACAGTTATTGATTTTCTATATCTTCACTTAACAATATTTAAATATTTTATTATTTTAACCGTTAGATTGTGTTATTTTATTTCATTTAAAATACTATATATCACTATTAATGTTATAAATAGGATTATATAAATCTATATTCGTAAGGGGGTTACGTATTTTATAATTAATTGATATATATCTTTTTAAATAGTAAATTGTTATGTTTTTAGTTCTTTAATCCTATTTGCGAGGGGCGCTGAAGAAATGACTTATTGGAACCCTCAAAATTATAAAATAAAATATGCAAAATCGCTTTAGAAACGATCGTACGCCGATTATTTGTTGAGTTTGAATTGTTGAAACTGATATGAATAAGTTTAGTTTTCTGAAACTACTCTCTTTCACGGTCTCTGTGCGTCTGTCCGTCTATCTTTCTGTCTGTCTGGCTCTCTCTCTCTCTCTCTCTCACTCTCTCTCTCTCTCTCTCTCTCTCTCTCTCTCTCTTTCTCTTTATATATATTCCATGATAAATGCAAGTATACTGAAATCATATGCCCTTAATAGGGTTAAGATGAAAATTCATATACACTAAATGTATAAAAGCAAGGAAATTCCCAAATTTGTACACCTTTATTGTCATTAATTAAGGGTATGACTACATATCAACCAAACCATTTCATTATCACATCACTACAGTATAAATCTCTATGCATGAGTGGATGAAGTGTGTGAGGTGCGCTGAAGAAAAATTCCTACCAGTAAAATACATAGCCCTGTTGTGCTCGCATACCTTTAATGACAATAAAAGTGTAAACATTTGGGAATTTCCTTGCTTTTGTACATTTAGTGTATATGAATTTTCATCTTAACGCTATTAAGGGCATATGATTTCAGTATACTGGCATTTTTCATGGAACGTCACTACTTTTGTAAAGGCTATGACTCAATACAAAGGTTTTTTTGGAATTGTCTGGAAAACTAAGGTATATGGTAAACTGAAATTAAAATGGCATCAACTAGACCCTAGAACCTCTATCTCTGCCAAAAATCAGCTGAATCCATCAAATAGTTGATGGGATACATGGTGGCACATACGTAGTACGTACGTACGTACGTACGTACGTACACACGGATAACACTAAACCATACATGACCTTTCGGATCTCTGGGTTGCCTTGACTAATGATGCTGAAATTAGTCACACTTATAGAACCTATCAAAGAAAATGTTGTGAAAAGTTTTAACTAATTTGGTTTAATGGTTTTTGAGTCATGATTGATTAAAGAAATGAGATTTCTAGCATAGGCCGTTTTTAAAGTCTATTAAGGGATAGAGCGCTCTCGCGCCTCCCTTGATATATATATATATATATATATATATATATATATATATATATATATATAATTAACTTGTTACAAATATCCAGGGGGTATAAATCCAAAGGAAGTTGAAACCGGGTTTATGAGAGTGCTCAATGAAAATTCAGAGCTAAATAAATAGAAAACAAGAGACGTCTATCAACTGTAAACATAGTAGACTCTATCTACTTAGCAACCCACATACCCCACCTCAACCCCACACCAACCCCCCACATATTTAAAAATGAAAAAATTCAGAAATGAATAATTACATTAACCCCCCCCCATTATACACTACTTCAAAACACATTACAACCCCCTACCCACCCAACCGAATTTACCACCCAACCCCACCCCCAACAAGTCTCGATGAATCTATAGATATATAACCATCCCACTAAACCATCAAATCTCTAAGTATTACCTAAAATTCTCAGCCTCAAAAGCCTCTCAGTCATACTACCAATTATACCAAAATCACCTCCCACCTAAACCCATAACTATGATAGCTATTAACTCTGATACCACTTAGATTGATTTAATCTCAATTACTTAATCCTTCGATTACTATCTTGAACACTGAATTATTTACTGGTGCCTATTTCTTGATTATTGGTAGTAGAACTATAAAAGCTTACCATCACTTGCAGACTTATTTCACCTAATGACTTCACAAATAACAAGATTATAATAATTACCATTATTATTACTATTATTATTATTATTATTATTATTATTATTATTATTATTATTATTATTATTATCATCATTATTGATACTATTGTCACTGCGACTATCGTAGGTACTATTGGCTTTATTATTATTATTGTTATTATAATTGTTTTTATTAATACTAAAGATAGTAACACCACCAAACATCTTTTTTATATAGTAATTCTATTAATTACAATTAACAAATATTATCACAACAAAATTCACTGTCGGTACTGAGCTCATTGTAAAATCCATAAATAATTACATTGAAATAGAATGCAAAAGTAGCAATTAATACCCTAAATTAAAATTATCAAAAATATTTTTATCTACACGATAATCACCTATTACAACAGAAATGACAGTTATAATTTCATAATTTTATTCTCATTATTAAATTAAACCCACCCGGCCCTCTGCCCCGGTTGAAATCGAGGTCACGATGGCCCAGACACTAGATATCACCCCCACTTAACTTTCTAAAATATCACCTGTTGGGTTCTCCCTCTCCCGTTCCTGTCCTCGCTATAAGCTAAGCCCCATCTTCACCCCCCTCCATTTTATGCATCTTCAATTTCCGGTTGATGTTGAATTTATAATTTTAAGCAGTGATTCCGTTTAAAGCTTGAAGAGTTAGCTTTCATTATGAATGCTAACGAAACAACATATATATTGTCGCAATTAATGGAATAATAAAATCACCAACAATATATATATATATATATATATGTCAACGTGATTGTACCGTATATATATATATATATATATATATATATATATATATATATACCGCACAATCATGTTGACCCACATACACACACACACACACACACATATATATATATATATATATATATATATATATATATATATAAATATATATATATATATAAATATATATATATATATATATTAGTACTATGAAGTCTTGCTAATATGTATTTTTATGTCATTTTCTTTTCGAAATTGACCAACCGTAATATTCGGATTTAATTATTCAAATCTAATTACTTTAATAATTGATAATTTAATAATTAGATGAAAATGTTTTTAAAGTTTAATTTCACTATCCACGATTTATTTCGTATGTCCGATACGATTTGACGATGATGATGTTGGTGGATTGTTTTATTTTCCATTTTTTTTCGCATTTATATTTTCAAAATTGACAAAGCGATAACATAATATTTAAATTTACCTATTAACATAATTTTTTTAATAGAAGTGTTTGTAAAGTGCATACCTGCAGTGTCTGAGAAGTGTTTTAATGTTTGTTCCTTTTTTCTGTTTTTTTTTACATAATTATTATCAGTCTAATATAAGATTTTAAAACAGTAAGTGTCATTATTAAAGAGATTTATTTTGGTGGATAACAGCCCTGACATCCCTCATGTTTAAAAAGATGTATAGTTTTTAACTATATTTAAATCCAAAACTGTTATAATTGATACAAACACTAGCTAAAAACATTACTTTCAGTTTTATAACCATTTGCTTCAAATAATTCAATGCAATGACGAAACGATACCGTAATATTTAAATTTAACTCTTTAAATCTTATTTTATTAAAATTGATATTATGGTAATCGATATTCTATTTTTTCGTTTACTTTTTTATTTTATAAATGAATTCATTTTTACGAATAACTTCTAAGTGATTCTGTAATTGTAAAATAACTAACGTGTTAAATTCGTAAATTTAGAATATATCGAAATTCATTTGCTTTCGTTTTCATAAATAAGCAAAGACGTGCGTTCGTTACTTGCATTCTGTCAATCTTCTATCGTGGTAATCGAGTTTCCACAATCGAGAAACGAATTCAAACCAAAAATTTAGTTTTGTAGTTATTTAGTCTAGATTATGCTTTATGTAAATTAATTAATTTTAAGGAATAAGTGTTTATCAATATATATATATATATATATATTTATATATATATGTATACATATATATATATATATATGTATACATATATATATATATATATATATATATATATATATATATACGCACATTGCATGATAGATTACAAATTCCACAATTCATGATGATCAGTTCATACATATTATTGACACGCGCGAACATCAATTCTTTTAAATGAATATGATGTGGAAGCATTAGATGGCGGATGGGAGTTTTGGTAGGCGCACTCCCTCAATGGTAAAGTTTACAGAAGAAATAATATATCCACGTTAATCACTGGGTTCCTGATAATAAATATTCCAAAATTCATAATTATCGGTTCATAAAGAAAAATGTCATCATGGTTTTACATTTATATGAATCCATGAAAGTTTACATTTACAAAAGAATAATGTGCCCATGTTACTCACCGTGTTACCGAATATATATATATATATATATATATATATATATATATACTAATGCAAAACGCAATAAACACCATTCAAAAAATTACAACGACATCTTTATATATTTTTTTCTGTTCAAATCGAAACTTATAACAATATATTTATTATTACCGAATTTAACAATAATAGCGTGGGGTCTATGTTCGCGCCGGGCATCAATAAACGTATGCTGTACTGTTGTCATATTTGGGATCGTGAATCTCTGTCCCATTTGAGGATTCTTCATAAGGTGCAGAAACGTATCTGTAATTTGATTGCTCAAACCTTTTCTTCTTCTCGGCACACTCTCTCTCAAAGACGTGATGTTTCTCATCTCAGTCTTTTCTATAAATACTATTATGGCATGTGTTCTAAAGAATTGTCTAATCTATTCCCTGGTTCTTTTGTTCCAGCTCGTTTGACTCGTTGGTCAAGTGGGTTCTATCAATTCGCTGTTTTGATATCTCATTGTAATACAGCTTCCTATTCCAATAGCTTATTTCCAAGAACCGCAGGCTTGTGGAACTCTCTTCCTGCTGACTGTTTTCTTACTATCTATAGCTTTGATCTTTTCAAGACTTAGGCCAACAGGCATCTCTTGTCTTTGCGATAATCATCTATCATTCTTGTTAGCAACTTACACCAACTGGCTTCATGCCTTGTCTTGAGCAATTTCTATAAAAGAACAAAAATACGTACTAAAAAAAATGTGTAATATGCTGTAATAAGCTGAATGCAAAAAATATACCGCTCAATTAGTATTGTGTAAAACCGATATAGTTTTTAGTGAATGAAAATATCAAGAAAAGAAATAAACTCACAACGATATATATATATATATATATATATATATATATATATATATATATATATATATGAATATACACTTAATAAATTAAACCTAATAATAATAATAATAATAATAATAATAATAATAATAATAACTGTGCAAACTATTGAATTTCGAATACGCAGACAAATGGTACAAACATAAACCAGAAACAGTACTGGAAAACGAAAAACACAAAATCCTCTGGGTTATGTATATACAAACAGATAAACTCATACAAGCAAGGAGACCTGATGTTATTATAATCGACAAGTGAGTAAGTCTTCTTCTTCTTCTTTTCGTGTGAATCAGATGATTCTGGTGTTAGCATCAGTTTCCCCAATGTTTTTCTACTTAGAAATCTTTCTGGAAATACATCGGGTACTTACGGGAAAAACCGCGAGAAGGTTGCTAACATCCCTAATTGAAAATGGTACTGTGGAACCGACTGGATTCGAACTTGGAACAACCAAATCTTCAGTCCGTGTCGATATCCACTTAACCACCGTCACCTCCCAGTGAGTAAATAATAATAATAATAATATAAGACTAAAAATACTAAGAAATTCAACAAATAAAATATGATTTCTTTTTCTGTCCGAATCGAAATTTATAAAAACGTTTTTTTTGTTATTCCCCAATTCTACGATATAATGTTTTTGTTTGATTTTAATTTCGAACCTTGTCTCAGAGAAATAATTGATCAGTCATTTCGTGCGGTCGTGGGATCGCTTCTCACCGGGGACTGATTAATTTTCTCTTGTTTTCTTTTATTCATTTGAATCTTACTTCATCAATTCATGTGTACCTTAAAACACCCAAATCAAATCAATAACCACACACAACCGCCACTCCCTAAAATAATTAGGTTTCTAAGCCAACCATGCGTTTTGAGATGCGTCCTTGCATCCTAATAAGGAGCTATGTCTGTCGGTCGTCTGCCACCATTCTATTTGAAATATCATTAAACGTGCAAATAGAATGGACGCATTTTATTTTAGATGTGAAATAACATTTTCGTTTGTCTGTCACGGTTAAGTTTAGCATAACCTCTTGGTCAGTCTGTCACATTTAAATTTGAAATAGTAACTATTTTCGTTGGTTTGTAGCGGTTAAGTTTGAAATAGTATTTTTATCAGTTTCTCGCCGTTAAATTTTGAATAACATTTTCTTTTGTCTGTCCCGTCTAAATTTTAAATAGTATTTTCTTTGTATGTCACGCTAAACTTTGTAAAAGCATTTTCGTTGTTTTGTCACGCTTAATTTTGAAATAGCATTTTCGTTGGTCCGTCACAGTTAAATTTGAAACATTTGGTTGGCCTGTAACGCTTAAAATTAAAATTGTACTTTCGTTGGCCAGCCGCTCTTAAATTTGAAATATAACGTCCGTTAGTCTGTCACGCTTAAATTTAAATATTACTTTCGTTGGTCTGTCACGCCAAAATTAAAATAGTATATTTATGGTTCTGTTACGCTAAATTTAAATAGTACTTTCGTTGGCTTGTCACGCTTTAAATTGAAATAGTACTTTTGTTGGCCTGTCACGCTTAAAATTTGAATATTGCTTTCGTTGGTCTGTAACGCTTAACATTAAAATAATACTTTCGTTGATCTGGCACGCTTAAAATTAAAATAGTACATTGGTTAGCCTGTACCTCTTAAAATTAAAATAGTACATTGGTTAGCCTGTACCTCTTAAAATCAAAATAGTACTTTCGTTGATCTGTCACGCTTAAAATTCAAATTGAATTTTCTTCGGTCTGTCCCGTTATATTTTAAATACTAATTTCGTTGACCTGCTACATTCAAATTTAAAATATCAGTTTTATTGGCCTATCACTATTAAAATTGAATTAGTACTTTCGTTGGTATGTCACGCTTAAATTCAAATAACATGTTAGTTGGTCTGTCACGCTTAAATTTAAATGGCCTTTTCCACACGAAACGTGCAGAGTGAACAGACGCAACTTAACCCTATCTATTCATGTGTCGTTGGTTTATTTTTTCTTCTTTTCTGTTTCAATGGCGGATACTAATTTGAAATTTGCTAAGTTTGTTATTTTTAATTTTGTTTTCGTTTTTAACTTTTTTATATCACACTTTTATTATGTTTTTATTTCGAGAAGCCGTCTTTCTTAAATTGGTCATGCTAAAATGTGAAAGGCGATCATTCGCTTGAATTGGTAACTGAAGAAGAAGAAAATTCTGAGTAAAAAATTATGAAAAAAATGTCACAGAAAGAACGATAACGAATGAGAGAGAATATAAATGAAAGAATGTGAATGAAATAAGGTAAATGGAAGAATGAGAAAAGACGTGAATTAAAGAATTAAAAAATGAAGATGAAAGAATGAGAAAAAGATGAATGTAAGGATAAAAATGAATTAAAATGAAAGAATGAGAAAAAAATATGAATGAATGAATAAAAAGGAATTAAAATGAAAGAATGAGAAAAAAAGTGAATGAAATGAAATAATGAGAAAAAAGATGAATGACAAAATAAAAATAAATGAAAATGAAAGAATGAGAAAAAAGGTGAATGAACGAATAAAAAAGAATGAAAACGAAAGAATTAGAAACAAGATGAGTGAAAGACTAAAAAAGAATGAAAATGAAAAAATTAGAAAAAATGAAAATGAAAGAATAAAAAAGAATGAAAATGCAATAAATGAGAAAAAAGGTGAATGAACGAATAAAAAAGAATAAAAATGAAAAAATGAGAAAACAGATGAATGAAAGAATAATAGATGAATGAAAATGAAAGAATGAGAAAAAAGATGAATGAACGAATAAAAGAGAATGAAAATCAAAGAATGAGAAATAAGATGAATGAAAGAATAAAAAAAGAATGAAAATTAAAAAATGAGAAAAAAGGTGAATGAACGAATAAAAAAGAATGAAAATGAAAGAATGAGAAAAAAGATGAGTGAAAAGATAAAAAAGAATGAAAATGAAAGAATGAGAAAAAAGATGAATGAAAGACTAAAAAGGAATGAAAATTAAAGAATAAGAAAAAAGGTGAATGAAAGAATAATAAAAGAATGAAAATGAAAGAATGAGAAAAAATGAAAATGAAAGAATAAAAGAGAATGAAAATGCAATAAATGTGAAAAAAGGTGAATGAACGAATAAATAAGAATGAAAATGGAAAAATGAGAAAGAATATGAATTAAAGAATAAAAAAGAATGAAAATTAAAAATGAGAAAAAAAGTTGAATGAAAGAATAAAAAACAATGAAATGAGAGAATGAGAAAAAAGATGAGTGAAAGACTATAAATGAATGAAAATAAAAGAATGACAAAAAAGGTGTATGAAAGAATACAAAAAGAATGAAAATGAAAGAATGAGAAAAAATATGAATGAATGACTAAAAAGGAATGAAAATAAAAGACTGAGAAAAAGGTGAATGAAAGAATAAAAAAAGAATGTAAATGAAAGAATGAGAAAAAGATGAATGAAAGAATTAAAAAGAATGAAAAGTAATAAATTAGAATAAAGATGAATGACGGACTAAAAAGGAATGAAAATAAAAGAATAAGAAAAAAGGTGAATGAACGAATAAAAAATAATGAAAATGAAAGAATGAGAAAAAAGTGAATGAACGAATAAAAAAGAATGAAAACGAAAAAATTAGAAAAAAGGTGAATGAAAGAATAAAAAAGAATTAAAATGAAAGAATGAGAAAAAAATGAATGAAAGAATAAAAAAAGAATGAAAATGAAAGAATAAGAAAAAAGGTGAATGAAAGAATAAAAAAGAATGAAAATGAAAGAATGAGAAAATAGATGAATGAAAGAATAAAAAAGAATGAAAATGAAAAAATGAGAAAAAAGGTGAATGAACGAATAAAAAGAATGAAAATAAAAGAATGAGAAAAAAGGTGAATGAAAGAATTAAAAAAAATGAAAATGAAAGAATGAGAAAAAGTTTAATGAAAGAATAAAAAGAATGAAAATAAAAGAATGAGACAAAATTTAATAAATAAATGGGAGGAAAATGGGAATTAAAGAATGATAATAAAATGTGAATGCAAGGGTTAGAAGAGTTTTAAAAGAAAAAAATGTGAATTTGGGAAAAAAATGAATAAGAATTAAAGCGAATGTGAAAGAAATAAAGAAGAATTATGAAAACGAAGTCGTAAGAAAGAATAGGCACACAATTATTAAAAGAAAGAATGAAACATAATTGAAAAGAAAAGAAGACAGAAAGAAAGAAAGAATTATGACATAATTAAACGGCTAAGAATCAGGAAACAAAGAGTTGAATGGAATAAAAAAAAAAATTGAAGGAGTAGAAAAACACGAACGGGAAGATAGAAAACTAGAAAGAAGAAATGACAGCATAATTAACTTTTAAAGATGCGAAAAACAAAATAGATGATGATAAGAAAAGCAAAAATAAAACTTCCACGCGCAACTAATTCCCACGAATCAACTGAAAAAAAAAGTATGACAAATGAATTTTCCTTTCTTACAAAATATTCCTATGTTTCCAAGTCTCCGTAGTCCGTAACATTTTCAACGTGCCGATAGAGGACTTGATCACTAGATACACAATTAAATAGGTTATATCGCCTTTACCAAAGTCTAGCTTTATCTGGACCCCACGTGTGGACCGTTTCGCCATCGTAAAATCAATTTCCAACATGCCCCTAAATTAAAGTAAATATCACCTACATTACCAACTATTGCGCCGAGCAGCTATTTTCCAAATTTCATACAGATCGGTTTATTACTTTCGAAGTTTTCCCCATACATATATATCAACATATACGCATACCTAACTTTATATATAAAGATAAATATTATTAAAACGACATAGATAGAAAGAATCAAAAACGAATAGAGAAATAAAGATGGAATGTAATTTTTGAAATATATAAATTTGATAATGAAAGAAAAGAAAACGGATAAAGTGGAAAAAAGATGATAAATTAAAATTAATTCTTGTTTCTTTCGTCGGATCCGTGTCGTATCCTTTCTTCATCGGGACCCGTGTTGTCGCTTCGTCACTTCTTCAATTTTCTTGTCATGTTCTTATCGCTGTCGTGTCGTCTCTGTTCTAAGACCGTTATTCGTATAACTTCGTTTAGTTAGAGTAAAGAAGAATTGAGAGAAGACAGAGTTTGGAAATGGAGGTTTATTAAGAGAAAAGGGTAAAATAATCATTAGTACCATTTATACTTAATCCTGTAGGAGAGAGATAAATAGTTTAACATAAGGTAACTATTAGATAGATAGATAGATAGATAGATAAATAAATAAATGCGACCGTGCTTGCGTGCGATTCTCAACAATTATCACTTCATTGTCTTTTGGAGACCGCCCGCGTCAACATGCAAAAAAAAAGTCTCGTTTCAAATATCTAACTTTTCTTCCTCGCTTTCATCCCACGTGACGTCACATCCGTGGGCCCCTCTTCGCATATCGTTCTTGAGTCTCGCCACTTTCTGACCTCTTCCGTCAAATCTCCCACTTGTGTCAGATCACTCCAGAATCCACTGTGAACTTTCTCCGTTTCACACACGAAAAGTTCGTTTTTATTCGAACTCATTCACCTGTGCTAATATCTATACAAGCAAACGTGCCATCCGTTATTCGACATTTATACGAAAGAAAGAAAAAATCGGAAGATAGAAGGAAGGACTCAATATCTCCGCCAAATGACGTCGCCGTTTAAAATAAAGACTACGAACTTTAAATACGAATGGAATATAATGATGACAAAAAAAAATGGAATTAAACAGCAAGGATGAAAAACGTAAATTACAAAGAAAGGGGCAAAAATGGAAAGAAAGAAAATAAAGAAAAGAAATGAGAATTAATTCACACGAAGATATGAGAGAAAGAAAGAAAGAAAGAAAAAAGAAAGAAAGAAAGAGAAAACGAAAAAACTGAATACATTTTGAAAAGTAAGTGAAAGTATAAAAAAATGAACTCGTCTTCTACAACAACGGAAAAAAAGACTATCCCCTTCTCGTCTGTTGAAATCAGTACTGTTGAACTACTTACCTGCATACTACAATATAGTCGTTTTGCAATTCAATGGCAACAAATACTTGTCATAAACCTCCCATAAGTAATCATACTTTTAGTTCATTACAATTTCGGCTTACAATGATTCTATCTCATTAATGCTTATCCTTGAGTGGGTTTTGGCCTTGGGGATGATGTGATACAACAGTAAACAAAGCATTAGTTCGAAATTCAAATAAATTACCTTGAAGAATGAGAGACAACGTCACAAACAGACAGACAGACAGACAGACAAAGAAAAAAGATAGATAGATAGATAGATAGATTGTATTTATCTCTCTTCCACAGCGGTAAAGTGTGACACAAGGTTTGAAAGTGGGAGCGAAAAGCCAGCACCCTAGAAAATGCGCAGTCAGGCCTGTAAAAATGCCTGGGCAGCCCCGTCGACATTCCCTTGTAGTGGCGCCTCGGGCGATTAGCAATAAACTAACCCCTGCTCAAAGGGTGAGAAGGAAAAACCTGGGCGGGTGGACCTCTGAGAACTGCATAGGACAAACCATAAAACAAGCGGGATCATGGCCCGAGGGTCAAGACGGTACAGGTCTGAAGGGTGTAGCATCCATCGGAACAGATACTACAATTTGATTTCAGGCCAAAAGGCTGAGAGATAGATAGATAGATAGATAGATAGATAGATAGATAGATAGATAGATAGATAGATAGATAGATAGGTAAAAATGAAAAGCGTATGCAACTGAAAAATGAATAAAATAAACTTTGAAATCGAAGTTTAAATGTTATCGTATTAATTATATTTTAACATAGACATGGAAAAGAAAAAAACACATTTTATAGATAAAAAAGGAGAAAAAAAAAAGAAAAAAGAAAAAGAAAAAAAGAAAAGAAAAAAGAAAAAGAAAAAAGAGAAAAAGAAAAAAAGGAAACAGAAAAAAGGAAAATAAGAAAGAGAAAAAAGAAGTAAATGAATTTAATGAATAACGAAAAGAAAAACGGAAAGCAAGAAATTAAAATAAATTCACATAAAAACGAAAATCGAAAGACGGAATGCAAGAAAGCCAATATTTCCCGCCAAAACCAGTTCTTGTCTGTTGATAATGGCGTCTGATTAAAAACAATATTTAACGATGCGTTATATTAAAGCTGCATTGACGCATGCGCAGACTTGTGGTGGCTTTAATTATTTGATTAATTTTTCTCCGCTCCACGGAACTTGTTCGTCATTGTCACCGGTCTCTATCGGATAAGGTTTGACAAACTTGTCCAGCCGGTGACAACGAACCCAGACTGAACTTGTGACCTAACCGATATTGTACCCCCACCGCTTCTCCCTGTTTCAACTGCTTCTTTATATTTCCAATATTACCATCGCCCTCTCTCCCCTCTCTCTATCTCTCTTCTTACCATGTGTCTCTTTCTCTGAATTTTGTTTCCTTCATTACTTTTGTTGTTATTTTCACACTAGCTAAACCACACTGCTACGCTCGATCATAGATAATATAGAGTGACCCCCAAACAAGCCATCCATAAAATCGTTAATAAGATAAACAAAATCCTTTATGCAATCCAACCATATTTGATACAAGATGGGATGTTGCTAGTCTTAGTCTTTTCTATAAATACTATTATTGCATGTGTTCTTCAGAATTATGTGATCTATTCCCTGCTTCCTTTGTTCCAGCACGTTTGGCTCGTTGGTCTAGTGGTCTCCATCAATTCGCTTTTTTGAGACCTCATTGTAATACAGCTTCCTATTCCAGTAGTTTCTGTCCCAAAAAAACTGCTTGTGGAACTCTCTTCCTGCTGACTGTTTTCCTCCTACCTATAATCTTGGTCTTTTCAAGACTAAGGTCAATAGGCATCTCCTGTCTTCGTTCTTGTTAGCTCCTTACATCAAATGCCTTCATTCCTTGTCTGGAACGATTTCTATCAAAAAAATTTAAAAAATAAACTTCAGTATATCTCTGGCTTGTATCCACATTATTTGTAGAATTTGGAATATTCGGACTACTGTTCTCATCTTGGGTGTTTTTATCACAACGTTTCGGCCGATGAAGTCTTCAGTAATTTGCTATTTTTCCTATTGAACCTTCAAATGAGTGTAACTGAATTATACGTAGTACTATATCCACTGCGCCACGGGTCCTTCCGGACAATTCTAGTATGAATTTTGGGAGCCTTAAACCTATTCTTGTTTTTGATCTAACTACTTATCACTATAGATCACTACTCATCTATTATTTATAATTATTGGTTCCTATATTGTATTGAATTCTATGCTAGGTCTGCTTAGTGAGCCATTGCGAATTACTGAAGACTTCTTCCCAGTCATTACAAGTGGAACGAGAGCATGCTATCCGCGTGGATTTAATAAAGTGTTCCGTTCAAAATTACGTCCAGATTCCCAAGTTCGACAGAAAGATTCCCAAGTTCGACAACGTACACCTGAAGAAGGTCGGTTACCAAACCATCCCCGCAGTCATTCTAATGATACATTTGAAGTATAGGGAAGAGCAATCCTACCAGATGATGGTTTGCAAAGGTAACTGCATTCCATCAAGTGCTCTGCGTGAGTTTCAATATTAAAACATGGGAGCATTACTTGTTTGAAGATGAGAACTAATGGGCACTCCTGATCGTTAAGAAGTTTTGTAGACACGCACACACATATGCGTATATAGTTAGAAAACTTGCTATATTTATTAGAGAGTGCTCCATATCCATGCTAACGCAGCTTATGCAGATTAGAGATTTGGCGGCGCAAACATTTTTCCGTGTTCAATGTCTAAAAGATTTCTTCAATCTTTCCTTCTGCATTTAATCCGAATGTATGCATATCTTACACTCCCATCGGAAGATGACTAAAAGTTAGTCGGAAACTTGAGCAATAAGAAAAACTCTGAAACAACACGATGCATTTCGGAAAACGTTTGATTCAATTTAAAGCATTATTTGTTAACCGTTGGTAGAATTTCAGAAAGAATGATCACCGTATAAGATGATGCGACAGAATAGAAAATTTGAAAATGAAATTACATTAATTCAAAAATAATGAGAATTCATGGAAATAAAAATTGCGTTGTTGGGAACTATCGGATGAAATCTTTCACATAATGTTATCCATATATTGGCATTGCATTAATAGTATAAATATTCTGTGCGATTATTTTAACAGTTTAATTTTGAATTGAACAGATAATTAAAAACGAGATGATTATATATATATATATATATATATATATATATATATATATAGAAAAGAGGGTAGTGCAGTATTAGTGCAGTTCCAACGAGAGAAAAGTATATATGTAAAGGAGTAAGGCTACCAACATTTGTAGAATGTTTTTTTCAACATTTATTTATTATTTTGTTGTTTTTTTCAACATTTATTTATTATTTTGTTGTTTTACCATTTTATGATTTTATATATAACGCGTTTCAAGCGGTGGCCCGCTTTCATCAGATATGAAAATCCATATATATATATATATACATATATATATATATATATATATATATATATATATATATATATATATAGAGAGAGAGAGAGAGAGAGAGAGAGAGAGAGAGATAGATAGATAGATAGATAGATAGATAGATAGATAGATAGATAGATAGATAGATAGATAGATGCATTCTATTATTATAGCATCTATGCCGAAAATTCAGAAACTTAAAATAAATACTTTATTTATTGTCAGGAATACTACACATATTTTTTTGTCTCTAAATTCAAAATAATTACAAATTTACAATGTTTCAAAAATGAGGGACTATATGTTAACTTCAAATAGCACAGCCAACCTGCAACCTCAAAGATTAACTTTTAATCTCGAGCCTTTAACATTGGATAGATACTTTCGCCAAAGAAGAAAAAAAATACATTCCACAAGTGGAAAGAAAAGGGAACTATATTTCAATATAGATACGTTTAAAAAAATAAAGATAACTTAATAAAAATAAATAAATACATAAAAATAGAAATAAGAAAAAAAAGAAAAAAGTTATAATCTAGCAGTGAATTGTGTTATGTTTAACGATGTTTGTTTAAATGCAAGAATGCTGGTTAAATGCACACAATATATATATATATATATATATATATATATATATATATATATATAGTAGTATAACATTTGATTACGGCATTGAACAGACCATATTTCCATTTACTAAGCATAACGAATTAAAATAATAACATAATTAAAAAGTTATCTAACGGGGTTCGAACCTCGCTAAACATATGTTAAGTTAAGAGAAAACAAAGTAACGCTATGAGAATTACGCTAAACATAAATTAGAAACTACATTAAGTCCGAGAAGATTTTCTCTTTACTTACAAAAGAAGCTCAAAGGTTCTATTGATATTCGGTCTTTGCGACCGTTAATATCTTTGCGAAAAAGCGTCTAAGGTTCAAAGGAGTATGCAATATCGATACCCATGTCCTATACGCATAAATCTTTATATGTTTGGTAGTGTCATAAGCTGACCATACCCTCTTTTCCAGTCTTACGACAGACATGCTTGTTTCATGGGTGTATTGATGTATCTCAGTAATCCTTTTACAGTGTGCTGTCCAGCTAAACAAACCTGTCAAATACACCCACTCTTATAACATAGACCAAGATATTAGGCTTGGTGTATGGTTACATTGAGCGCGAATTTTCATCTATTTTGTCATCTCTTGATCTAAAAGGGTAAGGTGTGTTTTTATTGGATACATTTATTGAAAGGGATAATTATTAATTACAGAAGAAGAAGAAGAAGAAGAAGAAGAAGAAGAAGAAGAAGAAGAAGAAGAACATAAGGAGAATAATATGAAGGTGGGAAGGGTAGAAGAAGAAGCAGAAGAAAGTGAAGGAGAAGAAGAAGAACAAAAACAAGAAGAAGAAAGACAGAAATATAAGGAGAATAATATGAAAAAAAGAAGGGGCGAAAAGGGGTAGAAGAAATAGACAAAGAGAATGAGAGAAAAGAGTAGAGTAAGGAGAGAACGAATAGCAAGAAGAAGAAGAAAATATTACAGGGAAAGAATTTTAAAAGAAGCAAATGAAAAGAACGGAAAAGCAAAATAACAATAAGTAATTAAATGAGAGAAATTTAAAAAAAATTACAAACGAAAGAAAAAGAAGAGAAAGAAGAAGAAAAAGAAGAAGAAGAGAAAGAAGAAGAAAAAGAAGAAGAAAAAGAAGAAGAAAAAGAAGAAGAGAAAGAAGAAGAGAAAGAAGAAAAAGAAGAAGAGAAAGAAGAAAGGAAAGAAGAAGAGAAAGAAGAAGAGAAAGAAGAAGAGAAAAAAGAGACAGAAGAAGATAAAGAAGAAGAGAAATAATTATAATAATAATAATAATAATAATAATAATAATAATAATAATAAGGAGGAGGAGGAGAGCTACAACAGACAAATTAGAAACGAAACAGTAAGAATTATCATCGAAGATATAAAGTTATCTTGTGATATTTTAAAAAGTTGGACCTGAATAGCATTTAAGCTGACATATCAAACTTTGATTTTGACTAGTCAAAGAAGAAGAGGAGGAAGACTAGAAACATACAGAATAAGAAAAAGAAAAAGAAGAGAAAGCATTCCAGCCAGCTGCACATAGAACAGGTGGGGGGGGGGAGGGCAGTGAACTAAGACTGAAAGAAGAGGAGAAGGATGAAGAAAAGAAGTGGGGGGAGGAGATATACCCCAGACGATACGATACAATAAATAGAAAAATAACTAAGAGAAGAAAGATAAAAAAAAAGTTCAAGAAGGGGAGACAACCCATCGTTTTATCCATTTAGTTTCCGCTTTGATATGTGTTTGCAAAGAGAAGGCGGGGTTAAAAAAAAGGAGGAGTAGGGTGAGGGGAATGCAATGATTTCGCTTCAAGCAAGTGGTTTACTGACCCCATGCGACGCGTTGTTCCACTTGCCCAAGGTCAAAGGTTAAAAGACGAAAAAAGGGATGAAAATTGCTCCCCCTCCCCCATGATCCAGTGGGGATTGGTTGCTTTTTGATAACGCGCTGTCGTGCGTGAAATTCGCAAGTAGAGGAAAGAGGACGTTTTCAGCAGGACGGGTAGGTTGGGGAAGTAGACGCATTCCCTGGAAATACAGAAAAATGACGGATCGCAGTTTTTCCTTTACCTTTTGTCGCTGTAGGCTTGGCGGATGGATCGGATGGATTCGGATGGGAGACACACCGGGGTGGGCGAAAGGAACCGAGGTGTTAATTGGACGTTAATTAAGACGGTTTTGTTTGGATTGCGAAAAAGGGGAAGACAGTGGGGAATCTGTGAAGTCAATAATAAAAAGGCGGAGAATTCGGCGCGAAAGAGTTTAAGGCAAAATCTAGTCGGAAGATAACAACGAAAATATTCGTAAGATGTGTCTATTCGATCTACGCGCTTTGCGTTGAAAAATCCTATATCAAACTTAAACGTGACAGAAGAATGGACATGTTATTTCAAACCTAAGCGTGACAGATCAACGTAAATGTTTTCTCAAACGTAAGCATGGCATAGCAATAAACTGTTATTTTAACTGAGACTATTTCAAACGTAAGTGGGAGTTCAACGTTGTCATGTACTGTTTTACCATCTTAATCTACGTCAAAATGACTGCCAATTATGAACATCTTTTATTCAATTTTTTGCTAAAATCAGTTAATCATTCAATGAGAATATATAATAAATTCAAACTGTTTTTTTATAATTGATTTTTTCTAATATATTTTTTTAAATAGTTAAATTATTGATATAAACAAAATATAATTACATTATCAATAACAAACAATTATTAACAAATAATAAAATCAAGCTATTTTTTATAATTGGATTTTTGTAATATATTTTTTAAATAGTTAAATTATTAATATAAACCAAATATAATTACATTATACATAACAAACAATTATGAACAAATAATGAATTCAAACTGCAAACTGTTTTTTATGAATAAAAATGTTCTTAACAAAATTGAAATATATAAAAAAAAATCACCTTTTTACATAACCTAAAGAAATCAAACATCATAATAATGACGTATCCAATACAGAATATTACCGAAGAAATTATCAAAGCGATCAAAAATATATCGAGGTGTATGGTTTACACCGGTCTAAATTTCTGATTTTATATTTGTCGGCTATGACGGAGTGTAAATTTTCTATTTAACCAAAATTTTAAATGACTTGCAGATCACAAAGTTCAGAATCAATGAGTTACATTGTTTTAAATATAAAGAAATGTAGAAAATAATTTCCGTCGCAAAAATGTCCGGAACTTATTATTTGACCATTTTCAACAAGTTTCATTTGTGTACCTAAAATTACTTCTAGAATTAAATATATTTTATCTTCAAATTTTTTTTTTTTGTACACAGGGTGATTTCCCCAAAATGTCACCCATTGTCGTTAAAATCTTTTGTCAGTCGAAGAGGCGGTGTAAGGGAGTAACAGTTGTGTCAACGGGAATGTCAAACTTCCCACACTTACATTGAGGCGTTGTAATGACACTTTGGTGATTGTCTCATCAGCAGGAGGCGTGATTCTAAATAGGCGCCAAACTCGCAGGACCATAGGCGCAATATTTTAATCTGCGGGGTCATCTCAAAGTTAATATATATCAAAATAATTCTTAGAGAATTTCTTAAACTGAAGCGGGCTATCATTGAAAAAATCAGGAATGTATCAAAGCTATAGACAATTTTGCATGTCGTATCCAGGTGTGCTTATCATTGAATGATGATAAAACACAGACTGTTGGACATTCATAACGTAAACTTGGTGGACAAGTCAGGCACAAACATAGGTCAAAGGAGTGTACAAAAGATCGTGAATGTTATTCACCAATTAATAGTGTCATTGTTTTAGATAATAATCGCCCATAGGCGGGTTCATGATATGTTAATATAAATATGTTTGTCTATACATTTTTTTCCGTTTCATCAAATAACAGACAATCGAGTAACCACATTACATTGCTTTTGACAAATGATTGAAATTCAACAGTCGGTCCAGAATGGTGGAATTAATAAATAACAGTTACCCATTGCATTATTTTTTTAATAAGAAATTGTAGCAATAGCATTAAAAAAACTTAAGTCAGTTCATATTATATTCCAATAACAATGGTTTTATTTTATTATTTTTATTTTTTCACATTTCCAAAAAAACATAAAATTTCTGTGAGATATATTTTTACGGTCAATTCATTTGTCTTGGGCCAAACAACATTTTAATGTCAATATCGTCTCTGCAACACTACAAAATCATCAGAAAAAATTCACTAAGAGTAAAAAGTTCTTGGATTAAAGTGTCTTGAAACAACCTACACTATACAGTAGTTTCATTTTTGGGTGAAAGCAAACAAAAACCAATATATATATATATATATATATATATATATATATATATATATATATATATATATATATATATATATATATATATATATATATATATATAATTATTTATAAATAAATGTAATTTTAAAAATAAACCACTACACATGTGTGTAATGCCAAACCTGCAATCATCAGTATGGGAGGAGACAATCCCTGTCGATCACACAGTTCAAACACCGATACGAAAGTCATGTTTAACTCAGTAGCTGGGGCGCGTACTAATACCCCACCACACATTGTCTTGAAATTGGAAGTCAATAAGCATCTAAATAGCAAATACGGCGGATATCCATAAAGAAGTCGAGAGCACCTAATAGACGGGGCCTAGAGTTATGCATTATGTAAAATTACGGCTTGTTGTCAATTTTACTTAAAGTGATCTATCTTGCGAGAGCTTTGAATAATTATTTATAAATATATATTATTTTCAATATATATATATATATATATATATATATATATATATATATATATATATATATATATATATATATCAGCTGTAACACAGCAATTAATCGCTAACAATAACAACAAATAGGGACATACATTTATAAGGATGTCCTCGATAGCCGTTCATCTAAGCAACATGAAATAAATGCAGGTGTACCCCAGAGATCCATCCTCGGGCTTTTGTTGTTCTTGATTTTCATAAACGACCTCCCTGATGTTATTGAGTACTGACGACACCACGCTCTACTCTCGTCATGTGGACAAAACGGACGTGTACATATTCGAGGCAATAGCTGAATCCTTAGAAAGTGACCTCCAGGCTGTAGTTAATTGGTGTCATAAATGGTTGGTAACTTTTAATGCCGCAAAGACAAAGCTCCTTTCCTTCAATAACTGCAAGAAACCTCTTCAACCACCGATTGCCATGGCAAATAACACCCTAGCTGAGACTTTCACATTCAAACTACTCGGCCGAACATTCACAGGTAACATGAATTGGAACAAATATATTGAAGACATTGCCAAGGCTGCTGAGAAGAAGGTGGGCTCCCTCTACTGTGCTAGCAAACTCCTCACACCTGACAGTATCCTTATCTCTACAAAGCCACCATCCGCCCATATATTGAGTAGTGTTGTCACATCGTGGCTGGTGCATAATCCACTAGTCTCTCCCTCTTATACAAGGTCCAAAAAAGAGTCGCGAACTTAATAGGTCCTTTACTATCCACAAATCTCCAGCCCCTGTCCCATCGCCGCAATGTGGCACTGTCGTGCTTGTTTTACAAATACTTCAATGGATTGTGCTCCGATGAACTAGCTGCTCTAGTGCCCACTCGACGCAAATACACTAGAACAACCCGACAATCAGCTAGGTGACATCCATTCACTGTGGATGTCCCCAGATGCCGGAGAGCCTTCTACACGAATAGCTTCTTTCCACGTGCTGCTGGCCTCTGGAACACCATGTCTGCTTCTTGTTTCCCCGACGTTACTGATATGCAGAGGTTTAAAACTAATGTAAACAGACGTCTCGCTGCAGAGCTCCCAACTTAGGATGACACCCTAAACCTACTCCCTAATTTTCGATAGTCTACAGTCTTACGTCTACAGTGGCGTTCTGCTATGTTTGATGTGAAATATATTTACAAAAATAATGTGACAGCAGTAGTGAAAGTGATTTTAAATGTGCTATCGAGTCACTGCTTATCAAGGCGCACAGGCCACTCGAGGATAAGCGTTAATAGCGATAGACAAATGATAAAAGAAGGAAAGAAACACTGCTTGGGCGAAGGTGTCAGAAACCGACACACTCACTCTCCACACTTTTGAGGGTTTGTTCTCAATTTGTAAAATCCCTATACCTTTTTGTTTGCAAATAAATAATTTAGACTGTCCGTCCCCAGTCATGGGAGAAAGAAATATCCGTAGACTAAGGCCATTTTGGGTTTTTTTTTCCCAATCCAAAATATTTCTTATGAAGGAGTTATATTCTTCTCACACTAAAGATCGATCTATGTCTACTTTGCCCTCGTAGGGAGGTAATTAAATAAGAAGTTCCTTTTTTGCTACTTCTACAGCTTCTTTTTCCTCTTCTCCCCCATTTTGTTTGTGATGGTGGTTAAGTGGATAACCTGGGGATGTCAAGTTCGAATCCAGTCGGTTCCATAGAATCATTTTGTCTTAAAGATATTGGTAACCATTAGGTGGTCCCTCCTGCAAGAATGTCGACAACAGACCCAAACCAGTCAACAAAATTGTACCATTCTGATTCATACGAATTTACTGTACTTTTATTGATATTAGTATTATACTCACTAGGAGTTTGCACACAAGCCATTAGCAGCCATTAGCAGTGATTGCTCATTAACAACAATCAGTGACGTTTCCCTGGAATCTTAGAGAAAACAAGTCTCCTCAGATTTTCAGCACACTCCACGTCTTTCGATAACCTTTGCAAATTATGTTGTATTATCACAACAGCCGTTTACTATTGATTTTGAGTTAGCAATGACGTTTGTCTTTTCTAGAAATTTGAGTGAAAATGTTAGATAATGGTGGTGGGGCCAGATAGAGAGGACGCTCTCCCCACAAAAAACTGGTGAGAGGACGCCCTTAGAGATAGGGTGGTAGAAGCAAGGGAATCGGAAGTCATGTCACTTCCGTTCGGGGGATGTTTTTCCGCTTCTACTGCTGACAACCAAGAGAAAAGTACGCGCGGTGCGGTGCTTCGTTGTGGGGCACACAGTGGCCCACATGACCTGAGTGACTTCTCCAGAGTTAATTAATTCGTTCTCTCTCTCTCTCTCTTTTGTAAGCAAAAAAAACAACACCTGTCTGTCTGTTTGTTTAATAAATATTCGAAACCCATATACGGCCTTAAGTTTGATCTGTTCATGATGCTGATGATGGCAACGGTGAGCGGCTAGTAAATAGTGGACACCGGCCAGCCAGGACAAGCAAGAAGCTGATACTCGAAAGTAAGCAGAAATGTAACACCTCCGATAAGGAGTATTGACCATCTGACGACCGAAAACGTAACAACAATAAGCCTCCATAAGATTCCAGTACTCTTGCACCCTTCCAGTGGAAGTCTGGTCGGTGCCTTCCCTGCTCGGGCTTCCCATCTTCCTAGACTCTTCACAATCATTTTGTCTGGTATCAACTGAGGCTTTTGCCACCACATGCGTTCACCTCCAGAAAGATATGGGTGTCACTTTATAGAATTTTTAGCAGTTTTAATTCTTTTGGGCTCGTGTAATTATTATTATGTACCCACTAAGAGTACACACACAGGTCATCATCAGTGATTGATCTCCGATAATAACCGTTGGTGTTCCATGGAGTCTGAGTAACAACAGATGTTAAGTACTTTCCACATCTTTCAATAATCATTGTAAATGGCTTTGCCTGGTCGCAACAGCCGATGTCAATGGTCATTGGTCTTCTCTGTGATTTGGGTGCCAATAAGCCACCAAAGGTTCCAGTACTTTCTGAATTCTTCTAGTGGAGGTCTGATTAGTGTTCTCTCTCTCTCTCTCTCTCCTCTGCCTTTTCCTCCTCCTTGACCCTTCAGGACTATCTTGTATTGCATTATCCGAGGCTGGTGCCATCATTTTCTTTGGGGTAGTAAGGGGAAATTTATGAAAGTTCTTGCAGTTTCAGTTTCCTTGGTTTCATGTGATGGTGTTCTAGGTATGTTTTTATTTCATTTTTAGTGCAACTTCCATGTGACTGGTTAGTGTTCTCAGTTTATCGGTTGGTTTCCGCATTCGAGGATATTCTTAAGGATTTCAGCTGTTTTGCCGTCCTATGTATAGTCTCAGTTTCTCCTTTTATTCAAAGTTTTATCATTATTATTATTATTATTATTATTATTATTATTATTATTATGTTCCATCATTCCATTCCTTCTCTTCTACAATTTCTTCATCTTTTTTCTCCCTCTTCTTTGTTTTTACATCCGTTTAATTTTCGTTGTCGAATTCTTCTTCGCATACTTTTTCATCGTAGTTTTGTTTTATTTTCATAGTTGTTTTCTGTGAAGGTTTAATCTCTTTCTTCTTCTTCTTCTTTTTCTTCTTCTTCTTCTACTTCTTTTTCTTCTCTTTCTTCGTCTTCTCCCTAGTCCTTTCCCCATCCTTTCCTTCTCTTCTTCTTCACAGTGTACTTCTAAATCTTTGCATTATGCTTCTTTTTCACATTTTCTTCTACTTCTTCACATTGTATCTTCTTTCTTCTTTTCTGTGTTTTTCTTTGTTCTCGCTCTGCTTCTTCTCCTGTGTCCCCATTGCGATCTCCTCTTCGTACATTATTCTTCTTGCCTAATTTCTACTGTCAAAATCCATGTCATAAACCCTTCCCGTCTGTTCACTCTGATCCACACATCAATCCACCCGGCTAACTTCGTGTTCATTAGCTCATTCTTTCATTCATTAATTCGAACTCGCTCTCGCTCTCGCTCATTCCTCATATTTCATTCCAAACACAAATCTCTGTTGAATAATTTACGCTGGGGCGGGGGGGGGGCGACAAGATTCAAATCTTACGTGATGATACCGTCGTCTGCAGACATCCATTATTCTCCACTTGAGATTTGAAAGTTAAAAATCAGAGCACATTCACCGATAAGGCGTTAACCACTACCCACCCTAAGGTTGCCCCACTTTTGACTTCCTCCACCGACTGTCGGCAAGATAAGATGCAGTACAACAAATACATAATCGGGGTAGTAAACAGGTTAGGATAAGGGTTAGGGTTAAGCAGGGAAAGAAATCTCCATTTAGGGCACCTTGAGGGTTACTCCTCTTAGAGTCAAAGATCTGATAAGCCAAGCCAAACGAAGAACTTATCTTCCAGAGTCAAAGACTATGGCCGTTGGGCTATGAAGCTGGGGGGATTCCTTTTTTGGATTCAATTTTGATAAGTTTCGACATTTGAATATTTGTGACTTGAATGATAATTAAGAAGTCTTATACGACATTAACACAACGGATTTCTTTATAGCATACAATCATGTCACAGTGGCAATATAATTTGTTGGGCCCACCCTTTCTTCTTCTGCACCCTCTTCTATCAGTCGTGATGTTGCTAGTCTCAGTCTTTTCTATAAGTACTATTATGGCATGTATTTTTCAGAATCTTCTGATGTTTTCCTGCTTCCTTTGTTCCAGCTCGTTTGACTCGTTGGTCTAGTGGTCTTCACCAATCTGATGTCTCTCGGTATAATACACCTTCCTATTCCAGTAGTTCTTTTCCAAAAAAATGCAGGCTTTTAGAACTCTCTTCGTTCCGACTGTTATTCTTTCTACCTATAGCCTTGGTCTTTTGGAGACTAAGATCAATAGGGATCTCTTGTCTTTACATTAGTCATATTTCATTTTTAGCTCCTTACATTAAGTGGCTTCATGTCGTCTCTGTGGCTATTTCTATGAAAAATAGAACTGCTGAAGTTGGCGTTTTAAACGGCGAGTCGAGTTCAAACCTCATTAAAATTATTAAATGTCTTTTATACTTATATGCTTCGGAAAGTTACGCACAACCTCGGCTACCACCGCAGATATGAGTTAAATAGTTGGGTAGAGAATATACTTACGCCTTGTGTAAGCAACTTGTCCAAATCTTAAAATAATCGCTAAGACGAGGGTGCAAATTCATCTCTTAGTTGTATACAGGTGGAGTAATTGTTACAGATTCCTGGAATCGAACCAGAAAACCAGGTTAAAGAGTTGACTGATAGTGAATATTATGAGAGGATCGAAAATAATAAATAAAGTTTGATAACTTATGTATGATAACAGTTTATGGCTAGTATTTGATGAGATTGAATTCGAAGATGACTATATTGTATCGCAAAGGGAAGCATTCTCGTCGTAACGTGTTGCACATCTGGGAATCCTATTCCTGAAAATTCCGTTTGGTGTTAGACACACGGAGGAAAAATACGTTGCAGTTGTGGTAGAAAATGAGTTCTTGCTGTGTATATCTTACAAAGAGTAACCAGAGATTGGAGCTCAGTCGGGCACCTTCCATGGAAATAACGATAGAGTAGAGAGTGACTAGCAACGTATCTTCTGTGGGAAAATGAGGCTATATAGAACAGAAGAAATCGTCCTAAACGAAATTGTATTTACAGTACTCCATCTTAGGACGTCTCTGATTCTTATAAAAGGCAGAGGATTGTATCAAGAGGAAGGTATTTTCGGTAGCGATAGAATGATGTCTTCCATTTTTCCAGCAAACTTAGATATAAGTATTGAGTGAAAGTTAGTCCTAGGATCTTCTGGAAACAATCGGCTTCTTCGAGGAGAAGGCCATTCATTTCAACGGGACGGTACTTTAAGAAAATGTTTAAATACATAAAAATTCAAAATGCCAACTCTACAATATTATGGAATAACATACGAAGTAGTAATTTCTTGTGTAGTTTCCTGCATTTAACAGATTTCAGACTAGGATCAAAATGTAGTATTAGTTTTGTTCTTCAATTTGAGAAAGAGAAATCCTCGAGTGAGTAACTATTATATTTGCTATATCCAAAGTAAGCTATTTAAGGAATCGTATCTAACTTGGGTCTAATTTTTCCCTCTTTTGGAGATAAGTGATCAGGAAATTTTGCGTCAGTGTGTCTTCACGGAAAATGTCATTATTTTCTAAGAAATCATAAACATTTAGTGCTGATGCAAGGATTGGGAAGTAAAGTAAACGGTTTCATAATTGTATTAAAAAAAGTGTTTTATAGCAGTATTTCTCCATGGTTCACTTCTTCACTATTTTAGATGGTTACCACGTGATCAGTTGCCATGATAATGGTAGCTGATCATCTAGTCGCAACTTCTTTGAAAAGGGATGTGAATATTTCTTCGCTGTCCTGGAATGGAACTTATCGAAGCTGTTAACTAAAGGTTCATCTTTACCTCCTCCAAGGCGGAGGTTATGTTGTAGGTCAAGTTTCTGTGTCACTATGTTTGTTAGTGTACAGCCAAGCGTCCACATCGCTTGACCAATCGACGTCAAGTTTGATAAAAATATCGGTCATGTTCTAATTTATAACTGATTTAATTTTGAGATATCTAGGTCAAATATCCAGGTCATGCTAAAGTGAAAGTCAGACTTTTAGGGATGACTTCGGTTCAGTTCATCGTAGAGATAAAATGCGGGGTTTGATTGGCTAACATATAGCATATGTTAGCCAATCAAATCCCTCATGTTATATGACCTTTACGTTTAACTTTGGCCTTGACCTTAAAGGTTCATTCACAATCGAAATTTTGACAGAAATTTAAACTTCCGAGTTTTCCAAATGAAACGTATTGATTTGATGCTCGTTGATACTTGTATCAACGAGTATCAAATACTTGTATCAACCATATAACATTCCAGCTTGATTAGATTGATAGTTTTGGGCCTATCCTTACGTTATTTGGCGGAGGTATGCAGTCTCGTGACTCACTTCTTGTTAATTATAATTATTAGTTTATTGTGGGGTTTTTTTTTCAACAAATTCTATCCAACAAAAACAATAACAACATGTTATTTGTGAGAGTTCGTAGCGAGCCCATCCAGTAAATTCCCATACTTTTCAGAGTTTTCAAAATAAAGAACGATAGTTTCGTCCTCTTACTTGATTTTCAAAAGTGCCCAGCCGTTGAAATTTGATGGGCGATCTCTTCTTTTTTTTCATCTGTGAGGTTTGCGTCGCCTGATTCGAACTTCCGGAACCATCTTTCAATTCGTTCTTTGTTGATTGTTCCTTCATCAAATAGTGCATTGCGATCCAGAAATGACCCCAACCGTTCTTAAAATATGACGAATGTGGATATGATTTTCGATACACATTCTCAAAAGAAACTGGAATCTTAGGAAGATTTCAGTAATCAGAAAAGCTAACGGGCTAATGAAAAAGAATTTCAAAAGCACTCTAGCGAATATCCTCGGTGAACCAAGTGCAAGAGAGATGCAAACAATAGCGCTTAAAGGAACAGTTAGAATCATAAAAATATCTCTCGGTTGGAATCTCTGCAATAGCGGGAGAATGTTTGGCATTTGGTAGGATACGTCATCTCCAGCAAAATCAAAATGGTATGTAAATTGAAAAAAGAGAGGATTTTATGACACAAATTAAACAAACCTCCATTTAAAAAATGTTTTTATTAATAGGGGTGGGACGTAATGGGTGAAAATGTCAGATTCATGCGAGTAGTATTTTTTGTGTTCATTTATACATAAATAACACTAACCAATCAAACATTTTGAATATTTTGCAAAATTCAGAAGGTGCAGGCCAAAAGTAGCTGTTAGGGCTCCACGGGACTCAAAATCTATCATTTTTCGGTGAACAAGTGGTTTCATGCTACATTGCAGGTCCAAAAACCTCCTCAAAAGCTATGAATGGATATAGATGGTTAAATCTGATATAGTACTTTAATTTAGGACCATTTTCAGGCTGTGAAATAGTTTTCATGAATGTAAAATAGCCAAAAACTAGTGGCCTGCACCTTCTGAATTTTGCAAAATTTTCAAAATGTTTGATTGTTTAGTGTTATTTATGTATAAATGAACACAAAAAATACTACTCGCATGAATCTGAAATTTTCACCAATTATGTCCCACCCCTATTATTAAATAAAACTTGTTGAAAAAAATAGCCGCAACAATTATGGGCCATCAAAATAATTAACCCTTACAATTTTAATTTAAAGGGTCATGATTTTTATTCAATCATTTAAACATACCGGGACACAGTGAGGGAAATAGAGACATCATTCTATCTATGCTAATAGAATTTTAAGCAAGTCCGCTTTTAACGGATTAACTTCTAACCGGTTCGCTTCTAACGGGTCCACTTCTAACAGGTTCACTTCTAACGCGTCCATTTCAAACGGATTCGCTTCTAACGGGTTCGCTTCTAACGGGTCCACTTTAAACGGGGTCGCTTCTAACGGGTCTACTTCTAACAAGTTCGCTTCTAACGGGGCCAATTCTAACGGGTTCGCTTCTAACGGGTTCACTTCTAACGGGTTCGCTTCTGACGGGTTCGCTTCTAACGAGTCCACTTTTAACAGGTTTGATTCTAACAGGTTCGCTTCTAACGGGTTCGCTTCTAACAGGCCTACTTCTAACGGGTTCGCTTCTAACGGGCCCAATTCTAACAGGTTCGCTTCTAACGGGTCCACTTCTAACAGGTTCGCTTCCAACGGGTCCACTTTTAACAGGTTTGCTTCTAACAGGTTCGTTTCTAACAGGCCCACTTCTAACAGGTTCGCTTCTAACGGGCCCACTTCTAACAGGTTCACTTCTAACGGGTTCACTTCTAACAGGTTCGCTTCCAACGGGTCCACTTTAAACAGGTTCGCTTCTAACAGGTTCGCTTCTAACGGGTTCGCTTCTAACGAGTCCACTTATAACAAATTCGCTTCTAACGGGCCCAATTCTAACGGGTTCGCTCCAACGGGTCAATTTCTAAGGGTTCGCTTCTAACGGGTCCACTTCTAACAAGTTCGCTTCTAACAGGGCCACTTCTTACAAGTTCGCTTCTAACAGGTCGACTTCTCACGTGCCCACTTCTAACAGGTTCGCTTCTAACGAGTCCACTTCTAACGAGTCCACTTCTAACAAGTTTACTTTTAACGGGTCCACTTCTAACGGGTTCGCTTCTAACGGGTCTACTTCTAACAGGTTCGCTTTTAACGGGTCCACTTCTAACGGGTTCGCTTCTAACGGGTCTACTTCTTACAGGTTCGCTTCTAATGGGTACACTTCTAACAAGTTCGCTTCTAACAGGTCCACTTCTAACGGGTTCACTTCTAACGGGTTCGCTTCTAACGGCTCTTGCCTTAAACTCCTTCTTTCATGAATTATGTGACGCTTTACATATCACATATCACATTGTGCCATACATATCACATTGGTCCCATAAGCTCTTTAACAGCTAATTTTCTTTTGGCTATGTCTTTGAACCATAATTAAACAACAATGCAAGACAAACTAAATCCAGCTCAACACGACTTTAACTAAATGTACTCATAAAGTGGAGATTTCAGTCTACACCATTATTTTATTATTATACAAGCAGGACTCGTGTTCCGGCGTTGCCCGGAGGAAATATAAAATACTGATTTTTATTAAAAATTAAATAAATAGTATAATATCAAAAGAAAATTCAGAAAAATAAACCATGGCATAAATATTAAAGTGCTATATAGTTTCTAGAATGCTTCGGTGTCTTTCCTATATTCGTATTTTTGATTCCGTCTCTTCTGCCCCTTGAACTTTATTTTTCCAATCTCTCTTTTTTATTAAAATACGAGACTATATTTTTACTTCGGGTTATAGTATAGCGTGTTTGATTTCTTCAATCCCCGCAGATTGTTCATCATCTTCTATGTCGATAGAAACAGCTGTGCGTCTCTCTGACACGAAAGTAGTTGGTTCCTTCTATAGTGGCGTCTAGTTGTAAAAGTAGCCGTAGTGGTGATGTAGCAACTGAGGTGTCTCTGTCTTTCTCTTGTAGCTGGAGTAATGTAACAAAATGAAATAAAAACGGCAACAACATCTGTGCTCAATGGCATAATGTTTTTTTTAATGTTTTATTCTT
>OY744539.1:22436561-22459061 GCA_963556195.1 Sepiola atlantica
AGCGTGCCAACGCATCTCTCGTTCGACAGCGGTTTTGAATCCTACCAGCCATTTCATAACAGCAAGGCAATGATGTCGTACCATCAAAGACGTTTATCAAATTAACAAAGTAATAAGTTACTTTATTCTTGTTTTTTGATGAAAAAAAAAAAAAATGACTCAATACTGGTCACCCCTGAAGAAGGAATTTTATTCCGTAATCGATAGGATTAATGTAAGAAAAAAATAAATTAATTAATTAATCTTGTATTGCTAATTTGGCTTTTATTTCAATTTTATTAACTTTCCATTCAATACTTTAAAACTTGAACGAAAAACACACACATTATATATATATATATATATATATATATATATATATATATGGCGAGGAGAGAGAAATATACAGTTTTTGAACGGAAAATTGACTAGAGTGCGAAATTGCTCGCGTCAGGGTCCAATCTATTTATTAAAATACCCACAGATTGGATAGGATGAACATGTCAGTTGTATCACGATGAATCTTACGGCAATCGTCGGTGTTCGACCAGCGGCCATAGGGGTACAAAATCCATATACTACGGGCGAATTATTCGGTGTTTCACCTTAAGGGTCTAACTTCTAAATTAGACCAATATTTACCTTCCATCCCAAACATAACTTCAAGCCATTTTCAGGTGGCTAAAGCATGAGAGGATGGTATCATGACAACAGAACAGATATTACACTCTTTTCTTCCCTGAATTAAGAATTGAAAGATAGTATATTAGTCTGACATAGTATATTAAACTGAATTGAGCATGAAAAGATAGTCCAATAGTACATTAATAGAATTAATAGTATATTGTCGACTTCAGACAGATACCAAATCTCCATTACTAATAAAAGTACAATAGTGTATTAACAGAAGTAATAGTATAGTTTCGGCTTCAGACAGAAAGATACCAACTCTCCATTAGTAATAAAAGTATAAGTAACTGTTCAATATGTTAGATAGAACCGTGTAACACTTGGTAAGTTGTACCTGCTTAATCTGTCGGTGTTCATTACCGTAAATACAGCAGCTATGTGTAAATTTGGTCTATCCTACTTTTAACTAGAATGATCAGTCACCACAATACCACATTTACTCATAAGCTTATATTTGCTTTTTGCTTTATTGAACAGGCTGTACACTTTCATTCTTTTTAGTTTTCACGGGCGTTAACCAAAAACTTAATTGGTAACTAAAGTCAATATCAGTCTAAGGGTTGTATTATTCATCAGAACAAATACTAAACTTTGAATTATTTACTTGCCGAAAATATGAAAGAATAACATTCAAAACAAATTAGACACAAGCCCTTCAAAAGTGTTAATAAATGTGTGTCGTTGGTCTACAGTAATAAAAATGTCTATCCTACTATTAAGTAGAATGATCACAGTCACCACAATACCACATTTACTCATAACCATATATTTGTTTTTGCTTTATTTAACAGGTTGTAAACTTCCATCTTTTTATGTTTTCATGGACGTTAACCAAACACTTAATTGGTAAATAAAGTCGGTACCAGTCTAAGGGTTGTAGCATCCATCGGAACAAATAGTAAACTTTGAATTATTTACTTGCAGAACATATGAAAGATTACATTCAAAACAAATTAGACACAGGGTTTTCAAAAGTGTTCTACAGTAATAAAAATGTCTATCCTACTATTAACTAGAGTTCAACGCTAATGGTATATTACGGAGTCTAAGTAGAATGCTATGGGAAGGGTCCCCATTGTTAGCACTAATATTTATATTCATATAAAATAACGTCTCGATCGGTGAATTTAAAGAAAAGATTATTCTACTCCATTAATAGCATTAACATTTATTATATTCATATAAAATATTTAATCGATGATCGGCCTAGGTTATTTCATCTAAAATACACAAACATGAAAGAAGTAAATAGACCACATTATTATCATTAACAATGAAGACTGCTGTCGGAGGGTCCTGATTGACCTAGGTTATTTTATCTAACATACACACACATGAAGAAGTAAATAAACACCCTTATTAACATTAATCATGAAGACAAATATGGTACTTTAAATAGAAATGTTACATTTTTGCTCCAGGGAATGGAGAGGTTGTGCAGAGTTTAGGGGAGGCCGGAGATAGTGTAGCCAGAGTGAATTGGCAACCAGGTACGTGACATCTTCTGCTCCTGGCAACTGTAGAAGGAGGTGAACCTGACGAGGGCAACACAGAGGGAGACAGCTTTGGCCGAGGGCAACGGGTGTAGTGTACAATGGGGTGAAGGAGGGCGACTGGAAAAGAGTGATCCCCGTGCAACGCCGATAGGTACGTATATAGTATGCGCACCGGTGCGGCGATAGGTACGTATATAGTATGCGCACCGGTGCGGCGATAGGTGCATATATAGTATGCGCACCGGGGCGGGGATAGGTATGTATATAGCACGCGCATCGGGGCGGAGATAGGTACGTATTTAGCATGCGCATCGGGCCGCGTTAGGTACGTATTTAGCATGTGCACCGGGGCGGCGATATGTACGTATATAGCATGCGTTCCTGGGTGGCAATAGTTATGAATATTGTATACGCACCAGGGCTGCAATAGGTACATATATAGTATTCACACCGGAGCGGCGAAAGGTACTTATGTAGTATGTGCACCGGGGTGGCGATATGTATGTATATAGTATGTGCACCGGGGCCGAGATAAGTACCTATATAAAAGGCGCAGACAGAGGTGGTACTTTTTATAGAAATATGTCATACTTTTGCCCTGGGCAACGGAAGAGGGATGATGGGGAAGAAACAGCTTTCGCAAAAGGCAAAATGAGAAAGTAGCGGTGAAATGCGGCTACCAAGAAAGAGAAAAGTAGAAAGATAAAGAGACGGCTATAAAGAGAGGGAGAGAAATAGAAGTTTGTAATATAGAGATGACACGCATGCGATTTTTCTTCTATTTTATGTTTTTTATTACCCCGAGCAACAGTACAATAGTGTATTAACAGAAATAATAGTATAGTTTCGGCTTCAGACAGACAGATACAAAATCTCCATTAGTAATAAAAGTAATAGTATATTATCGGCTTCAGAGAGACAGATAATAAATCACCATTTGTAAGAGAAGACATAGTATAGTATCGGCTTTAGACAGACAGATACCAAGTCACCATTAGTAATAGAAGTAATAGTATAGTTTCGGCTTCAGACAGACAGATACCAAGCCACCATTAGTAATAGAAGTAATAGTATAGTTTCGGCTTCAGACAGACAGATACCAAGTCACTATTAGTAATAGAAGTAATAGTATAGTATCGGCTTCAGACAGACAGATACCAAATCAGCATCAGTAATTAAAGTTATAGTATAGTTTTGGATTCAGACAGACATATACCAAGTCACCATTAGTAATAGAAGTAATAGTATAGCTTCGACTTTAGACAGACAGATACCAAACCTCTATTAGTAATAGATGTAGATTACGTATTTAGAGACTTTCTCTTTCAAATACTTTTTGGTGTTGTTGGCGTTTCTTTAGTTGCTGTTGTTAGGGGCAGGGCAGTGATGTATTACAGATTTTAGCGATTCTGCGTTGCAAATATTTCTGGTCTTTTTTATGTGTTTTCTTTTTTTATTTACTTTTTTTTTAATTAAAATTTATTCCATGGAGGCATCCACTATTCTCACTGATACAAAAGAAACAACACCCGCACATAAAAAGACGCACCGTTAGTGTGGCCTAGCGAAAACAAAAACGAAGCCCTCATCTTTCCTTGGTCCTGGTTTTTGTCTTTTAAATCTTGGCCGGTTAATAAGCTTATCGCGTGTCAGTGTTGTAAGATGTCAGAGGTGGTTAAAATTTGATTAAAGTTTGGCTTAGTCTCGCATAAAATCGAGACTGAAAATTTGAAAGTGTTGAAATTTGATCGGTGGATGGTGAAGGCGGAAACGGATGGATCGGCAGGTGACTGGATTGGGAGAAATCGTGATTTTTGGTTAGGGGAGGTGTAGAAACTAATGAGTTAGGGTTGAGATTGGAGTGATCGAAAATGAGGAAGATAGCGTAATAGGAAAGAGAGAGGGGGTTAAAACGGAGGGAATTGTAGAGGAAGAAAGAATACAAAAGAACGATGGAAAGAAAGAAAGGGAGGAAGAGAGAGAAACAGAATGAAATGTGAATAAACGAAAAGGAAAAAAAGATGGAAGCCAAAATTGAATGAAGAGACAAAATTGGCATAAAAAGACAAAGGAAAAGAAAAGAATCGATGAAGAAATAAAAAAGGAGAAAAAGAAACCAAGACGGAAAGAAAGATAAGTCAAAATTAAAAATTGTAAAAATTGAATGAGAAAGAAAGTAAGAAAGATGCAAAAAGAAACTAACAAGAAGGGAAGAAAGATGTATAAAGAAACTAAAAAGAAAAAAAGATGTAAAAGTGTAACTAAAAAGAAAAAGAGAAAGAAAGATGTATGAAGAAACTAAAAAGAAAGACAAAAAGAAAGATGTATAAAGAAAGTAAAAAGAAAGAAAGAAATGTAGAAAGAAACTAAAAAGAAAGAATAAAGAAAGATGTAGAAAGAAAGTAAAAAGAAAGACAGAAATGTAGAAAAAAACTAAAAAGAATGAAAAAAGAAAGATGTAGAAAGAAAGTAAAAAGAAAGAAAGAAATGTAGAAAGAAACTAAAAAGAATGAAAAAAGAAAGATACAGAAAGAAAGTAAAAAGAAAGAAAGAAATGTAGAAAGAAACTAAAAAGAAAGAAAAAAGAAAGATCTAGAAAGAAATTAAAAAGAGAGAAAGAAATGTAGCAAGAAACAAAAAAGAATGAAAAAAGAAAGATGTAGAAAGAAAGTAAAAAGAAAGAAAGAAATGTAGAAAGAAACTAAAAAGAAAGAAAAAAGAAAGATGTAGAAAGAAATTAAAAAGATAGAAAGAAATGTAGAAAGAAACTAAAAAGAATAAAAAAAGAAAGATACAGAAAGAAAGTAAAAAGAAGAAATGTAGAAAGAAACTAAAAAGAATAAAAAAAGAAAGATACAGAAAGAAAGTAAAAAGAAGAAAGAAATGTAGAAAGAAACTAAAAAGAATGAAAAAAGAAAGATGTAGAAAGAAAGTAAAAAGAAAGAAAGAAATGTAGAAAGAAACTAAAAAGAATGAAAAAGAAAGATGTAGAAAGAAAGTAAAAAGAAAGAAAGAAATGTAGAAAGAAACTAAAAAGAATGAAAAAAGAAAGATGTAGAAAGAAAATAAAAAGAAAGAAAGAAATGTAGAAAGAAACTAAAAAGAATGAAAAAGAAAGATGTAGAAAGAAAGTAAAAAGAAAGAAAGAAATGTAGAAAGAAACTAAAAAGAATGAAAAAAGAAAGATGTAGAAAGAAAAGAAAAAGAAAGAAAGAAATGTAGACAGAAACTAAAAAAGAAAAAATAAAGATGTAGAAAGAAAGTAAAAAGAAAGAAAGAAATGTAGAAAGAAACTAAAAAGAATGAAAAAAGAAAGATGCAGAAAGAAAGTAAAAAGAAAGAAAGAAATGTAGAAAGAAACTAAAAAGAATGAAAAAGAAAGATACAGAAATAAAGTAAAAAGAAAGAAAGAAATGTAGAAAGAAACTAAAAAGAATGAAAAAAGAAAGATGTAGAAAGAAAGTAAAAAGAAAGAAAGAAATGTAGAAAGAAACTAAAAAGAATGAAAAAAAAAGATGTACAAAAGAAAGTAAAAAGGAAGAAAGTAATGTAGAAAGAAACTAAAAAAAAAGAAAAAAGAAAGATGTAGAAAGAAAGTAAAAAGAAAGAAAGAAATGTAGAAAGAAACTAAAAAGAAAGAAAAAAGGAAGATGTAGAAAGAAAGTAAAAAGAAAGAAAGAAATGTAGAAAGAAACTAAAAAGAATGAAAAAAGAAAGATGTAGAAAGAAAGTAAAAAGAAAGAAAGAAATGTAGAAAGAAACTAAAAAGAATGAAAAAGAAAGATGTAGAAAGAAAGTAAAAAGAAAGAAAGAAATGTAGAAAAAAACTAAAAAGAATGAAAAAAGAAAGATGTAGAAAGAAAATAAAAAGAAAGAAAGAAATGTAGAAAGAAACTAAAAAGAATGAAAAAGAAAGATGTAGAAAGAAAGTAAAAAGAAAGAAAGAAATGTAGAAAGAAACTAAAAAGAATGAAAAAAGAAAGATGTAGAAAGAAAATAAAAAGAAAGAAAGAAATGTAGACAGAAACTAAAAAGAAAGAAAAAAGAAAGATGTAGAAAGAAAGTAAAAAGAAAGAAAGAAATGTAGAAAGAAACTAAAAAGAATGAAAAAAGAAAGATGCAGAAAGAAAGTAAAAAGAAAGAAAGAAATGTAGAAAGAAACTAAAAAGAATGAAAAAGAAAGATACAGAAATAAAGTAAAAAGAAAGAAAGAAATGTAGAAAGAAACTAAAAAGAATGAAAAAAGAAAGATGTAGAAAGAAAGTAAAAAGAAAGAAAGAAATGTAGAAAGAAACTAAAAAGAATGAAAAAGAAAGATGTAGAAAGAAAGTAAAAAGAAAGAAAGTAATGTAGAAAGAAACTAAAAAAAAAGAAAAAAGAAAGATGTAGAAAGAAAGTAAAAAGAAAGAAAGAAATGTAGAAAGTAACTAAAAAGAAAGAAAAAAGAAAGATGTAGAAAGAAAGTAAAAAGAAAGAAAGAAATGTAGAAAGAAACTAAAAAGAATGAAAAAGAAAGATGTAGAAAGAAAGGAAAAGGAAAGAAAGAAATGTAGAAAGAAACTAAAAAGAATGAAAAAAGAAAGATGTAGAAAGAAAATAAAAAGAAAGAAAGAAATGTAGAAAGAAACTATAAAGAATGAAAAAGAAAGATGTAGAAAGAAAGTAAAAAGAAAGAAAGAAATGTAGAAAGAAACTAAAAAGAATGAAAAAAGAAAGATGTAGAAAGAAAATAAAAAGAAAGAAAGAAATGTAGAAAGAAACTAAAAAGAAAGAAAAAAAAAAGATGTAGAAAGAAAGTAAAAAGAAAGAAAGAAATGTAGAAAGAAACTAAAAAGAATGAAAAAAGAAAGATGCAGAAAGAAATTAAAAATAAAGATAGAAATGTAGAAAGAAACTAAAAACAATGAAAAAGAAAGATACAGAAAGAAAGTAAAAAGAAAGAAAGAAATGTAGAAAGAAACTAAAAAGAATGAAAAAAGAAAGATGTAGAAAGAAAGTAAAAAGAAAGAAAGAAATGTAGAAAGAAACTAAAAAGAATGAAAAAGAAAGATGTAGAAAGAAAGTAAAAAGAAAGAAAGAAATGTAGAAAGAAACTAAAAAGAAAGAAAAAAGAAAGATGTAGAAAGAAAGTAAAAAGAAAGAAAGAAATGTAGAAAGAAACTAAAAAGAATGAAAAAAGAAAGATGTAGAAAGAAAGTAAAAAGAAAGAAAGAAATGTAGAAAGAAACTAAAAAGAATGAAAAAGAAAGATGTAGAAAGAAAGTAAAAAGAAAGAAAGAAATGTAGAAAGAAACTAAAAAGAAAGAAAAAAGAAAGATGTAGAAAGAAAGTAAAAAGAAAGAAAGAAATGTAGAAAGAAACTAAAAAGAATGAAAAAAGAAAGTTGTAGAAAGAAATTAAAAAGAGAGAAAGAAATGTAGAAAGAAACTAAAAAGAAAGAAAAAAGAAAGATGTAGAAAGAAATTAAAAAGAGAGAAAGAAATGTAGAAAGAAACTAAAAAGAAAAAAAAAAGAAAGATACAGAAAGAAAGTAAAAAGAAAGAAAGAAATGTAGAAAGAAACTAAAAAGAAAGAAAAAAGGAAGATGTAGAAAGAAAGTAAAAAGAAAGAAAGAAATGTAGAAAGAAACTAAAAAGAAAGAAAAAAGAAAGATGTAGAAAGAAAGTAAAAAGAAAGAAAGAAATGTAGAAAGAAACTAAAAAGAATGAAAAAGAAAGATGTAGAAAGAAAGTAAAAAGAAAGAAAGAAATGTAGAAAGAAACTAAAAAGAATAAAAAAAGAAAGATGTAGAAAGAAAATAAAAAGAAAGAAAGAAATGTAGAAAGAAACTAAAAAGAATGAAAAAGAAAGATGTAGAAAGAAAGTAAAAAGAAAGAAAGAAATGTAGAAAGAAACTAAAAAGAATGAAAAAAGAAAGATGCAGAAAGAAACTAAAAAGAATGAAAAAAGAAAGATGTAGAAAGTAAGTTAAAAGAAAGAAAGAAAGAAAGAAGAATAAAATGAAAAGTAAGTAATTGCAGAAATGATAAGAAATTACAACAAAAGTTTAAAGAAACGGAAAGAAAATAAGATAAGAAATGAATGAAGAAAGAAGAAATAAGATTGAGAAAAAAGAAATTATATCATCTGAGATATAAAATCATATTACCGAATTTTAAAAGTCAGACTTATATAGCATTGAAGTTGATAATTCAAACGTTTCTCTTTGCTATCCAATGTACCGTGATATTAGCAATAGTAGATACAGTTAGTTAAAAATGAAAAGTGAGCCAAAACCGAAAATATTAGAAATAAAGAAATAACATCCAAATTTTGAAGGATAAAATGAATATATAAAAGAAAAGAAGAAAATGGGAAGTATAAATGAAAGAAAAAAAGGCATACATCAATAAAGAAAGAAAAGGTAAGAAAGAAATAGAAGAGAAATTGGGTAACAATGAAAAGGTAAGCGTCACTTTTAAAGTTTACATAATATAAAAAGTCGAATAAAAATGACATAAAATTAAACGAAAAAAAAACGATAAAAAGCGAAAAATTAATGTAAAGATATAAATGGAAAGAAACATTCAAAATCTTCGGTCTAAAATTTACAGGTAACATGAATTGGAATGAATACATAGAAGATATTACCAAGTCTGCTGTAAAAAAGGTAGACTCCCTATACCGGGCTAGAAAAATTCTCACACCTGGCAGTATCCTATATCTTTAAAAAGCCACCATTCGTACATGCATGAAGTATTGTTGCCACATCTGGGCTGGTGTACCAATCACTAGTTTCTCCTTCTTGGACAGAGTCCCAAAAAGAATCTCTCTAATCGAAAAGATTACTCACAGTCTACCAAGCTCCAGCCCTTTCTCCATCGCCCAAAGTCACATCCCTGTGCGTGTTTTACAAGTATTTCAACGGAATGTGCTTCGAAGAATTGGCTGCACTTTTTCCTCCTCGACGTAAATATCCCCGACCCGATAAATCTGACAAGCAGCAAAATCCCGCCCCTTCACTGTAGAGGTTCCCAAATGCCGGAAAGATTTGTATTTTCATAGATTCTTTCATAGAAAATTCGTTCGTTTACCAACATCAGAAATGTAAATGTAATTTGAACAAGCGTCTTGCTGCTCAACTGGACCATTAGTTCACAGTAGCAGTTACGTCTCATTGGAAGTGAACATTATTTGGGGTGAATGGAAGTTCAAAAAAAAAAAGAAAAAACAAATGAAAATTGAAGAAATTGCAGGGATAAATAAAGAAACAAAAATAACAAGGAAGTAAAAAAAAAAGGTAAAAAGATAAGTATGTAAGTAAAAGTTAAATTGTAAATCAGACTAATGTAAAAATTGAATGAAAGAATGAATTGGAAAAAAAAGAGAGAAAGAACGAGAAAAGAACGGAGGAAAAATAAGTAAATACAAAAAAGGAGAAGAAATTCGGGGGGAAAAATAATGAATTAACGAAAAAACAAAGGAAGGAAATTAACTGAACAAGTAACCCAACGCTCTCTCTCTCTCTCTCTCTCTCTCTCTCTCTCTCTCTCTCTCCATCCGAAAACTAAACCACCGACTTTCCAGTAACTTAGCAGTTCGGAATTAGAACCAAAACCCAGTCTAAAAGCACAATCAACGATAGATGTTTGTTATCGTCACTACAAGTTCATATATTTCTCATTCTTCAGTTAGCGAATAGTCATGGCCACCGAGAGTTACTACAGGCATGTCGGCTCGAAAATGACGTCACTGCATTGCGTGTCAAACAATGGCCGTCGTAATAATAATAAGAAGGCATTTCGACTTCTCCATTCACTAAATAATCCATCAAAATTCAGGAAATCAACCAATTTTAATGGTATTTTCAGTATTTATTAATTAATCATCACGGAATATAATAAATCCATTACTTTATTAGAAAGCCTGGTGCAAATGTATTATTTCCTGTAAACAAAAAACAGTTATCCAAAATATCAAAACATTTCGACGTCTCCATTCACTAAATAATCCATCAAAATTCAGGAAATCAACTAATTTTAATGAAATTTTCAGTATTTATTAATTAATCATCACGGAATATAATATATCCATTACTTTATTATAAAGCTTGGTGCAAATGTACTATTTCCTGTAAACAAAAAACACCTTTACTAAAGTTATCCAAAATACTAAAACATGTTGACCATACGATATTGTAAATATTTAAAACAAAGCATTAGAAAACTTTAAAAATTGCATGTAAAAAAGAAAGGAAAAGAACACGATTCGATTTATCCTGAAACTGATCTTTATTCAATATAAATTTATAGAAAATATTTAGTAGAATGTTTCTAATTTTCTTTTTCTGTTTAGCTTTTTCTTACTGATGTGATCATTTTTCATATCACAAAAATTCTTCAGTATAGAATTGGAGGAACTCCAGATAATCATTGAAAAAGAAGATTAGCATTTTTTTTAATGAAAATAAAGGTCTGTATATGTTTAAAATAATTTTAAAAAATTAATTATTTCGTATATATTACGAAAAATGCCCCCAAATAAAAATCATACCTCTAAGAAAAATTAATTTTGTTAATTAACGATATTATCATTGAATAAGGTATTGTTTAATCAATATTTTCACAAAAAATATAATTTCATAATATATTTCATGTGATTTACTATTTATTTAAATAACGTTGTTCCAAATTGTTCGAAATGCCGTAAATGAAACTCTTTTTTTTTTAATCTTAGTGAAAATGTATTTTTTTAAACAAAATATACTATTACTAAAGGTATATTTTTATATATAAAAAAAATCCATGAATTTTCTTAATGAAAATAAAGATCTGTATATGTTTAAAATAATTTTTTTTAACTATTTCGTATATATTACGACAAATGCCCCTAAACTCTGTGTTAATAAAACCATTATAACTAGAAGAAAAATTCATTTTGTTAATTAACGATATTATCATTGAATAAAGCATTGTTTAATCAATATTTTTTTGTGTGTGAAAATATTGATTAAATATGCCGTTATTATTTCATGTATTTAATCTACAAAAGTACAGAGAAAAGATAAAATATACTACACTTAATAAGACATCGAAAAAAGTAATTAAAAAAAAATGGAAACAATAATTATTGGCTATACACTACTTTTTTTATCAAATAATGAATAAGTAATTCAGACTTTTGATTTTTTATATAATTAAAAAAAATTCAAACTTATTTGCGTGTATCCGTAGTTGCCGTAATTATTTCTCTTTTGGAAATCCATACACATGCAGTAGGCATTTTTACTTTGTGAATTATGAAATGAAATTTAAAAAGGCGCGAAATTAAGTTAACCAACCACAATGACGTCAGAGGGGGGCAAGAAGTTTGTTGCTTGGCCTTGTTAACTCTTGGTGGCCATGGTATAGTCATCTGATCAACCCCATAACGGTCAACGAAGACGATTCGACACCAATAGCTATCATAAGGGAAGCGCAAACTTGGTCAACACTGGCATCGGGACGCCGAGCTGAATTTTTTGGCTCGGGAGTGTATGTATTTCTTTTGTGCAGGATTTACTGTGGTTAGGAGGGAGAAAAGCAATCTACTCACACGGTGCTGGCTGCTTCTTAACTAAAGAAGGGGTCCATTACTTTGTTACTAACACTTACAGTTACTGGAGCCATGTTACCTGTATCACATGAGCACTGCCAGTAGTTATAAGGAAAAGGGGTAATGCTTCTCTTTTTTCTTACCTTCTAATTGTTGTCTCTTAGCTGGTCGATTGTCAGCTAACTTGGGTAATTAGCGAGCCGTCTTGTTACAAGTGCCCGTCAGGTTATAGTTTGGTTGACGAATTAACACAACAAACCACTTTGTAAAAGTTTCCGGACGGCCAAACTACGTCGCGGTCAAACTATGTTGCTGTATGCAATTTATCTCGCAACTTAAATTGAGGTGATATTTCTTCTCTCCTCGGAAGAATACGACCAAAATCGGCGACGCAACACCAGAGGTATTAGACCCGAATACGAGTTGAAACGACTGAGGATGAAGGCTACATTATTGGGTGCCGTCACCGAGGATATCTGCATAACATTCTTTAAGGTGATGTGATCATCCTCGCTATTACATTCTTCTTCTTTTTTTTAATTATTTATTATTAATTAATCATGATGATGATGATGATGATGATGATGATGATGATGATGATGATGATGATGACATAGAAGTAAATAGACTTATTAATTTAGTTATGCAAGAAGAATGTCTTAGTAGATATGTCACAGCTAATGAATTTTCTAATTAAATCAAAGTATAATAAATAAGTATAGTTATTGCAACCCGACTGGTCACATGTACGTCTCGTGTATATATAAAAGAAAGAAAGAATAAAAAGAAAGAACTAAATGAAAAATGATGGAAATATAGAAATGAAGAAAGAAAAGAGATTGAAGAAACTAACAGACAAACAAATGATTAAAGAAAGGTTAAACGAAAAACAGGATTAAAACGGAAGAAAAACGAAATGTGATTAACCAAAAAATATAAAATAAAAAGAGGTTAGACAAGCAAAAAGAAATATATGAATGGAAGCAGAAAATGACTTTGAGCAAGAAAGATAAAATAATTTTAAAAAATACGAAACATTGACAAAAAAAAACAAAATGGCGTATTAAAAAACTAACCAAACAAAGCCGCAGTTGTTATTCAACTGTCGTGCATTTAAGTAGTTTTCCTACAGAAAATCATAGTAACAGTGTAATAAGATAATTCATTCACGCTTTAACTCGTACAATATTAAAATAAAAAGGAAGGTGCACCACTTAAATCCCTTGTTCCCTCCAAAAGGACTAAAAAGGTACAAAACAATTCTACAAAGAACTATGGGAATCAACTTTGAGTAATCAAAAGAGAGACGTCAGGTCCACATGTGTGAAATTGGTCGAGAAAGTTCCGTTGCAAGGAAATTGAAAATTTAAGAAAAAAACGAATTCAAAGTGTCGTCTGTTTGTGAAAGCTCGGGTCAATATCGCAGCCATTTTGTTTTTTTCTTTTAATGTAAATAGAAATAAAAAAATAAAGTAAATTGATACAAGGACCAAGTGTACGGTGAGAAGACGGGGTAGCTACAGACGTGCACAAATCAAAAATCCAAATAATAGGATGGACAGACAAATATTTACCTGCGAACATTTTTTTATTGGTTGCTTCCAAAACCCGGGACTAGAACGGATGGAAGGGAAATCAGACATGGCGGATTTGGTGTTTGAACTATGGCGCAAAAATTGACTCGTGCGACTTTTGTGTATCAAAATGAAATTTTAAAAAATGAACGGAGAAGAATAACTGCATCCTCATCGGTCACTAATAATGCAAATATTTCTATTACTAAACCTACTTAACCTTTTTTAGCCCGCGAAGCTGTTCATCATGTATCAAAATGATATGTTACTCTTTCAAAAAATGTCTGACTCAAAATGTGCATCCATACTAACAATAATATGTACTACTAACATAATAGCATTAAATACAAATATTAGCAGAGAGAAAATCCAACATGACTTTTTTTGTGGCTCTGGATCCAGTTTGTGTCTGCTAATCTGTGGTACCAATCTCCCTCCTGAAACTCTGAAATTACACTCGGGAGTGGGGGGGGGGGGCATCCTTTTTTAGAACCACTACGGTGGAGAATTGACTGTGGTCAGGAGGTGGAAAAAAAGCAATGTACATAGGCAATGTACTTATCTTGTTCTGTAAGCAATGTACTTACCTTGTTCTGTAAGATTCTTAACAACACAAGGGTTTTTATTATTTTGTTACTAACCCTTATAGTTACTGGGTCATGTTACCTGTATCACTGGCTGTAGTTATAACAAAAGGGTTGAAGCGTCTCTTTTTTGTTTTGCTTCTAATGGTTCTTCTTTAGCTTGTTGAGTGTCAGCTAACTTTGGTAATACGCTAGCCGTTTTATTACAAGTGACAAATGAGGTTATTGTTTGGTTGACGAATTAACACAACAAACCACATTGTAAAGGTTTCCGGACGGTCAAACTACGTCGCGGAAAAGCAATTTATTTCGAAACTTCTATTGCTTCTCTCTTCGACCTGTCTATATTTTGTTTTAGGACTCGAAATTATTTTGTCCGTTGTTTACTGCCCGATGTATTTAGGCATAAATAGAACTCAATGTCTCCTGTATCACGTGATATTTTCTGATGGCCGTGTGGATTAAGTCAAAGAGTGCAGAGTCTTGATTGAACCGGGTTCGCGCCCTGTAACCGTTTGAAATTGTCACTTCCTACGCATAAGCTTGAAACGCCGGTGTATGCAGGTATAATTAATCTAATATTTATTTGTAAATATTATATATATATATATATATATATATATATATATTAGCCTGACGATTCCCCCCGAGGATGAAACACGGGAGCCTCTGTGTAGCTTGATTGCCATATATATTTTCATTGCTTACTACCTAGCTCTACTTACGTATCGAGCACTGTTGAAGTAAATACTGAAAACTGACACATAAAAAATTATATCTCCTTATAATATTTTATGTGGATACATGAAGTACTAATATATATATATATATATATATATATATATATAAATTTTAAATTAGATGTGCGATGTATCGTTTAATAATAATCTATTGTGATAATATAAAGCTCAATATATTGAATAGAGCGATCAATTCAAGAGATGAAGGATGAGAATAAAAATTGTATAGATAAAATATTTATTAAAACATCAGAAGTTCAAAGCAATGAGTTTCATATCCTTAATCCATGGATTTTCAAAGACAAACTGTTTTCATTGGAGGATAAAACCGGTAATGTAACTGTACATATTATCGGCAACATTTAACTTTGAAAAAATTATACACAAAAAATAAAAGATAAAGAATTTTGGTTGATAAGAAACGTAAAGTTAGGGTAGTCACCGTCAAAAACAAAACAGTTGTTATGATAGAAATAAATGTTTGAAAAAGAATACTCAAAGTGTTTAGGGGTCAAAATGTTGTTGTTTAGAAGCTGATTATTCGACGGTGCTCAGTTGAGTTTGTGTATCCTGTGTGCGTAAAAACTTCTGATGTTTTAATAAATATTGCATCTATACAATTTTTTTTATATTCTAATCTTTCATCTCTTGTGTATATATATATATATATATATATATATATATATATATATATATATATATATATATATATATATAATTAGCAAACAAAAGTTAATTTTAGGTTATTTCTTTTTATTATTTATATTTAACTGGTTCTGCAAACTCAGTTTTAGCTGATTCAAGCGATTTTACCCGAGCAAATTATCTCCATGAAATAATAGATGCCCAAAAGGGTCGAGTAAATAAATAAATAAATAAAGAAACTTATGTCACATAGCTTCATTTAGTCTGCTACTTTCCATTTTATTGTCATTCAATATAATTGTTCAATTCGTTTTCTTATTGTCTAACATTTTAAAATTATTCTCCGTCTTTAGACTATCCCGTCAACCTCTGTTTTTTTTTCATAATGGTCGTCCGTCTCGAATCCATTTTCAACATGATATTATTATTTGTACTCACTAGGAGTTCTCACACAGATCATCGTCAGTGATTGCTCACCGACGATAACCAGTGGTATTTCCTGGAGTCTGAGTGACAACAAGTGTCCCCAGACTTCCAGGATTCTTCATCTCTTTTCGATAACGATGCGGTATCGCAACAGCCTCTTACCATTGATTTATCGCTGGTAAAGACAATTGGTCTTCTCTGGGATTTGGGTGGCAATAAGCCTCCGCAAGGTCTCAGCATTCTCTGCACTTTTCCATTGGAGGTCTGGTTTGTGCTGTCCCTCCTCGGTCTTCTCATCCTCCTCGACCCTCTACAAATATGTTGTCTAGTGTCAGCCTAGGGCGGCACCAGTTTAAAAAAATAAAAATAAATAAAATAATATTGTTGTAAAAGTATTTTTTTTTTTTTAAGTTTAATATTTTTTTTAATTTTTAAATTTTTTCCTTTCAATTCCTTATGTTTTTTCCTTTTGTCTTTCCTTATTTAAACATAAAAAAATAATTTCTAATTCTTTTTAATTTTTTTTGTGGGGGAAAGCAGAGAAAGGAGCTTATAGTGTTTCTTGTAATTTCTGTTTCTTTGATTCATTTTTGTGTAGTGATAGCTGAGGCTGGTGTAATTTATTGGAGATGGGGAGATTATGAAGTGCTGTTTCTTGCAGTTTCTGTTCCTTGGCTCTTGCTGTGGTATTCTTCGTGTGGTTTTGTTTTCTACGTTGTAAATTCCTTGTGACTGGTTAGCCTTTGTAGCATTCAAGGATGTTCCTTAAGATTGCAGCTGTTTTGATCATTGCCATCCTTTGTATAGTTTCGATAGTCCCTTTGATTCCAATTTCTCCCAGTCTTTTCTTCAGATTTTTTGGATTGTTCCTAGTGCTCCTACAATTATTGGTATTATACTAACTTTCTTCATGCATCATATTCCTTTCAGTTCTCTGGCTAGTTCTGTGTATTTACTTCGTTTTTCCGTGTCATGGATCTTCACTCTGTGGCCTGCTGGAACGGCGAAGTCTACGATTTTACAAGATTTTTCCTTTTTGTCTATTATAATAACATCAGGTCTCCTTGTTTGTATGAGTTTATCTGTTTCTATATCCATATCCCAGAGGATTTTATGTTTTTCGTTTTCCAGTACTGTTTCTGGTTTATGTTTGTACCATTTGTCTGCATATTCGAAATTCAATTGTTTGCACAGTTCCCTGTGTATTACTTTCCCAACACAATCATGTCTGTTCTTGTATTCTTTTTGAGCAAGTTTGCTATATTCACTTATTATATGATTTACTGTTTCGTCTCTTTGTCCACACAGTCTGCATTTATTGTTTTTCTGGGTTTTATCTATTTTAGCTTTAATGTAGTTTGTCCTAATTGCATTGTTCTGTGCAGCCATCAATAAAGATTCCGTTTCTCTGTTCAAGTTTCCTTTTCTTAGCCATGTCCAGCTATTTGTGTTGGTTTCTTCTCTTGTGAGTCTTATTAAGCATCCATGTAGTTTTTTTTCTTCCCATTTTTCTTTTCTTGTCTGTTTGTGCCCAGTTTCGATGCTTCCTGTATTGTTCGTTGGGACGGTATCTCTTGCTGCGGTGATCAGCCTTTCTGTGTTCTGGTTTATGTATTTCTCCAGCTCTGTTTTAGTGTCGTCCACACAGTCTTCTATACTTACCAGTCCTCTTCTCCCTTCGTTTCTCTTCACGTAGAGTCTGTCTGTATCGTCTTTTGGATGTAGTGCATTGTGCATAGTCATTAATTGTCTAATCCTCTGATCAAGGTGCCTGAGTTCTTCTTTAGTCCAGTTTATGAATGGTCCAGAATATCTTATTAGTGATACTGCCCAGGTATTTATTCCTTTGATTAGGATTCTGTTATATAATTTTGTTTCTAAGAGCTTTCTTCTTCTTCTCAGGTATTATTATTATTATTATTATTATTATTATTATTATTATTATCATTATTATCATTATTATTATTATTATTATTATCATTATTATTATTTGTACTCACTAGGAGTTCTCACACAGGTTATCAGTTATTGCTCACCGACAACCGGTGGTATTCCCTGGAGTCTGAGTGACAACAAGTCTTTCCAGATTTCCAGTATCCTCCACCTCTTTTCGATAGTCACCGCTTATGATGTTTCTTGATAGTTCTGTTCATTGGTTCATATTTCTGCCGTGGCAGCTGATGTCGATTATTATTTACTCACCAGGAGTTCTCACACAGGTCATCAGTGATTGCTCACCGACAACCGGTGGTATTCCCTGGAGTCTGAGTGACAACAAGTTTCCCCAGATTTCCAGTACCCTCCACCTCCCTTCGATAGCCACCTCAAATAAATTTGCAGTATCACAACAGCCGTTTACCATTGATTTCTCGCTGGTAAGGACCATTGGTCTTCTCTAAGGTTTGGGTGGCAATAAGCCTCCCCGAGGTCCCAGCAGTCTCTGCACTTCCAGTGGAGGTCTGGTTTCTTCTGTCCCTCCTCGGTCTTCTCATCTTCCTTGACCCTTATGCAAATATTTTGTGTGGTGTCAGCCTAGGCTGGTACCATCTTTTTTTTTGGGGGGGGGGGAGCTGATTACTTTTATTTATTTATTTTTTTGGTGGGGGGCTGATCATCTATTATTTGTTTATTTTTTAGTGGAGCTGATTATTTTTTATTTATTTTTGTGAGATGGGAGGTGGGGGTGTGTTTATGGTGTTTCTTGCTATTTCCGTTCATTGGTCCACCCCTGTGGTGTGTCAGTTGAGGCCGCTGTAATCTATTGGGGAGGGGGGAGCTTATTAAGTGATGCTTCTTTCAATTACTGTTTCTTTGTTTGTGGTGTGTCCTTTCGTAAGTTTTGTCTTCTTCCCGTGTTAGATTCCGTATGATCCTTCGTAGCTTATGCGGGTTAGTTTCCGCATTCAATAATTTTTCTTAAGATTGTAGCTGTTTTGATCATTGCTGTTCTTTGTATAGTTCCAATGATTCCTTTGATCCCAATTTCTCCCAGTCTTTTTTCCAGTTTTTGGGGAGATTGTCCCTAGTGCTCCTACGATTATTGGTATTATACTGACTTTCTTCATGCTCCATATTCCTTTCAGTTCTCTGGCTAGTTCTGTGTATTTGCTTCGTTTTTCTGTTTCTGTGCTTTTCACTCTGTGGTCTGCTGGAACGACGAAGTCTACGATTTTGCAAGATGTTTCCTTATTGTTGATTATTATAACATCCGGTCTCCTTGCTTGTATGAGTTTGTCTGTTTGTATATCCATATCCCAGATGATTTTGTGTTTTTTGTTTTCCAGTACTGTTTCTGGCTTATGTTTGTACCATTTATCTGCGTATTCGAAATTCAATTGTTTGCACTGTTCCCGATGTACTGCTTTCCCCACACAGTCATGTCTGTTCTTATACTCGTTTTGGGCTAGTTTGCTACATTCACTTATTATATGATTTATTGTTTCGTCTCTTTGTCCACAGAGTCTGCATTTACTGTTTTCCTGAGTTTTATCTATTTTAGCTTTAATGTAGTTTGTCCTGATTGCATGGTTCTGTGCAGCCATCAGTAAAGATTCCGTTTCTCTGTTCAAGTGTCCTTTTTTAGCCATGTCCAGCTATTTTCGTTGGTTTCTTCTCTTGTTAGTCTTCTGAAGTGTCCGTGTAGTTTTTTTTCCCCACTTTTCTTTTCTTGCCGTTTTGTTTCTGGTTTCGCTGCTTCCCCAGTTGTTCGTTGGGATGGTGTCTCTTGCTGCAGTGATAAGTATTTCCCTGTGTTGAGTTATGTATTTTTCCAGCTCCTTTTTTTAGTCTTCCACAAAATCTTCTATATTTACCAGTCCTTTTCTCCCTTCGTTTCTTTTCATGTAGAGTCTATTAATTATTATTATCATTATCATTATCATTATCATTATCATTATCATTATCATTATTATTATTATTATTATTATTATTATTATTATTATTTTTTTTTTTTATTTTTTTTTATTTTTTTTTTTTTATTTTTTTTTTTTTATTTTTTTTTTTTTTTACTCACTAGGAGTTATCACACTGGTCATCGTCAGTGGTCACCCACTGCCGACAACCTGTGGTATTCCCTGGAGTCTGAGTGACAACAAGTCTCCTCAGGCCTCCAGTATGCTCCACCTCTTTTCGTTCATCACCGCTGATGACCTTGCGGTAATCGCAACAGCCACCTACCAACGATTTCCCGCTGATAAGGGCCATTGGTCCCCTCTGGGGCCCGAGTGGCAACAAGCCTTCCCAAGGTCCCAGAGCTGTCCGCGCTCTTCCAGTGGAGGTCTGGTTTTGCGCTTTCCCTCCTCGACCCTCTGTCCATAATTTTCGTGGCGTCAGCCTATGCTTGCGCCTCTCTCGTTCGGTTGTATTTTCCCCGGTTCTGTTGTTTTGTGCTTCCATGTGTTTGTTCTCCATTCGTTGCTTATGTGGGTTGGTTTCCGCATTCGAGGACATTTCTCAGGATTGTAGCTGTTTTGATCATTACTGTCCTTTGTATGGTCTCAGTTATCCCTTTGATTCCTATTTCTCCTAGTCTTTTCTCCATGTTTTTGGGGACTGTTCCTAGTGCTCCTATGATTATTGGTGTTATACTGACTTTCTTCATGTTCCATATTCCTTTCAATTCTCTGGCAAGTTCAGTATATTTGCTTCTCTTTTCCGTCTCTTTGATCTTCACTCTGTGGTCTGCTGGAACGGCAAAGTCCACGATTTTGCAGGATTTTTCTTTCTTGTTGATTATTATCATATCCGGTCTCCTTGCTGTTATGGGTTTGTCTGTTTGTACATTCATATCCCATATGATTTTGTGTTTTTCGTTTTCTAGTACCGTTTCTGGTTTGTGTTTGTACCGTTTTCTTGCATATTCGAAATTCAGTTGTTTGCACATTTCTCGGTGTACTTCTTTCCCCATGCTGTCATGTCTGTTCTTGTATTCCCTTTGTGCTAGCTTGCTGCATTCACTTATTATATGATTTATCGTTTCGTCTCTTTGTCCACACAATCTGCATTTGCTGTTTTCCTGGGTTTTATCTATTTTTGCTTTAATAAAGTTTGTCCTAATCGCATTGTTCTGTGCGGCCGTCAGCAGAGATTCCGTTTCTCTGTTCAGGTTTCCTTTTCTTAGCCATGCCCAGCTGTTTTCATTGGCTTCATCGCTTGTGAGTCTTATAAAGCGTCCATGTAGTTGTTTTTCTTCCCACTTTTCCTTTCTTGTCTTTTTGTTTCTGGGTTCAGTGCTTCCGGGGTTGTTTGTTGGGCTGGTGTCTCTTGCTGTGGTGATCAGTCTTTCCGTGTTCTGGGTTACATATTTCTCCAGCTCTTTTTTGGTGTCTTCCACACAGTCTTCTATACTTACCAGTCCTCTACCTCCTTCATTTCTTTTCACGTAGAGTCTGTCCGTGTCGTCTTTTGGGTGCAGTGCATTGTGCATAGTCATTAGTTTTCTAGTTCTTTGGTCAAGGTGCCTGAGTTCTTCTTTGGTCCAGCCTATGAATGGTCCAGAGTATCTTATTAGTGATACAGCCCATGTGTTTATCCCTTTTACTAGATTTCTGCTATATAGTTTAGTTTCTAAGAGTTTCCTTGTTCTTCGTAGATATTCTTTTCCAATCTTCTCTTTCATTTCTGTATATTTGATTGTGTCTGCTTCCAGAACACCCAGGTATTTGTAACTATCTTGTTCTCCTAGCGCCCTCATCTCCTCTTGGTTGGGGAGTTCTATACCTTCTGTCTTTTCCAGTTTTCCTCTTTTGATCTCTAGCAGTGCACATTTTTCTATTCCAAACTCCATTTGGATATCCTGGCTGAATATCCTGGTTGTGTTTATCAGCTTTTCCAGTTCTGTTTTGTTTTTTGCAAACAGTTTAAGGTCATCCATGTACATCAGGTGGTTTATTCTTTGTTCTGTATCCGTAAACCTGTATCCGGCATCACACTTTCTGAGTATGTAGTTGAGTGGCATCATGGCTATTATAAACAGTAGTGGTGACAGAGAGTCTCCTTGAAAAATGCCTCTCTGTATTTTTATCTCAGACAGGTATTGTCCTCCGGCTGTCAGTTTTAGTCTCCATGTTTCCATTGCTTTCTGGATGAGATTAATAATCCTGTCTGGTATCTTGTATATTTTTAAGCATTCAATTATCCATGTTTGGGGGATTCTGTCGTAGGCTTTCTTGTAGTCAATCCATGCCATGGTTATGTTCTTTTGTCTGCTCTTCACCTCCTTCAGAGTCTTTTGATCAATGTATAGTAGATCATGTGCACCTCTTTGTCCTTTCCGGCATCCTTTTTGTTCCTCGGGGAGCAGTCCACGTTTGTCCAGGGATTGGTAGATTTGTTCTCTCAGTTGTGCTGTGAGAATTTTCCACATTATTGGTAGACATGTTATCGGTCTGTAGTTGCTGGGGGTCGTTCCCTTTTTGGGGTCTTTTTGTATTAGTGTTGTTCTTCCTTCCGTCATCCATTCTGGTATGTCTGTTTTGCGGATAGATCCGCTCAGTTTCTGCGCTATTCTTTCATGCAGGGTCGTGAATTTTTTAAACCAGTATGCATGTATTCCATCGTGGCCTGGTGCTCTCCAGTTTGCCATTTTTCTTAGGGTTTTCTTGATCGTTTCTTTGTTGATTTCTGTTTCGGTTCCTTCTTCGATTTCTTGCAGTTCATCTTTCATGTTTTTCAACCATTGGGCATTCTTGTTGTGCTTTTTTGGTTCTTCCCATATCTTGCTCCAGAATTGTTTTGTTTCTGTTGGGTTCAGTTGCTCTGTCGTTGTTTTTTCTCCATTTACGTTTTTGTAAAA
>OY744539.1:22464061-22496561 GCA_963556195.1 Sepiola atlantica
CAAGAAAAGGAGAAGAAGAATAGGGGAAATGAAGAATAATTACAAAAGAAAAATGGAGGGGCAAAATAAGTAAGAAAGCATTCACTACTCAAGTTTCACCAAACTAGAAATATACATGTATATATGCTAGTATACATTTTTATTTATACAAACATTTTGGGCTACATATGTGCATACATGTTTCGGTTGTCGCTTTAGGAAGCTAGACTTTGAATAAAGTTGCAACTGGAGCATGTTTTAACATATAGAGCCCAAAAAGTTTTTATTAATATTTATTCTAAAATACAGCTCTAATTGTAATTTAAGACTGTACTATAAACACGGTAGTTTCATTTGATTAACATGTATGAATCAATAACCAAACAGTATATATATATATATATATATATATATATATATATATATATATATATATATATATATATATATATATGTGCGTGTGTGTTTGCGTGTGTTTATATATATATATATATATATATATATATATATATATATATAATAAAATATTAAACTAAAAGTATACTTTAGGAGGATATAACCTATAGTGAAATAGTTTAAGCTCAATATACGAGATATAGCACGATATCAATCTTTGAAAAGACTTGGCTTAAGGAAAGTCAAATAAACATGTTTTTACCGAGTACACCTTGCATTGAACAATCGAACTTGAAATATATTTGTCATTCGTATATATTGAGCTCTCTTTAATTCATCTTTATATATATATATATATATATATATATATATATATATATATATATATATATATATATATAGATTTAGATTTTTCACTTATAAAATAGATCATTCAGTGAAGACCGGGGTTGTTCCAATAAAAAACAAGCTCGATGATACTCGATTACAGAGTACAGAGCATTTATATGTGATTTTATGAAGGCTTACCAAAGCATTCCTTTCAGGACACCAATGATCACCATTAAAGATATTTTTTCTTACAAATACTATTTATTCAAATTAAATGTTTTTTCCTACACGTGTTTCACTACCAAGCAGTTACTTGCTTGGCAGATCATCAGGGAAATTAAATGTCTGGAATATTGGTTTCAACTGCCGACAATACAATATATATATATATATATGTGTGTGTGTGTGTGTGTTTGTGTGTGTGTATGTGTTCGTGTGTGTGTCAATATACATGTATATATTTATTGGGTAAATTTCCAACATTCAAAACATTAATTATAATTTTGATATTAAAATATAGCTCTATTTGCATCTATTTGTACGCGCGTTTCTGGAAAAACACTTGTATTATCAAAATTAATATAAATAAAGTTTAAATGTATAGTATTTTCTTCATCAGCATGTTAAAAATTAATAATTACAATCTCATGGGATATTATATGGAAACATCTTTAATCATTGAACAAAAATCCAAAGTCAGGAGAGAAGAATACATTAATCGTATTATTTTCTTCCTCACAAGATAGGGTCACACATGAGTTGAAGGTGGAAGTATAAGGCATTCCACTATCAAAATAAAGGAGTTAGGTTAGTATTGTTTTTTTTTAATTCAATGAACCGAACAAGCAAAAATTTACCTCGTCGGATGGACTATATGATGGAAGTGGCAGACATTCTAAACAGTCTAATTTTTTTATGGAAGTAGTACCAGATAAGGCATGAAGACACTTGGTGTAAGAGAATGAAAGGTAATTAACGAAAAGATAGGAGATGCCTAATGACCTTAGTCTTGAAAAGACCAAGGTTATAGGTAGGAGGTAAACAGTCAACAGGAAGAGAGTTTTGGGAAAGAATCTACTTGGATAGGAAGATGTATTATAACGAGGTATATGAACAACGAATCGATGAAAGCCACGAGACCAAAGAGTCGAACGAGCTGGAACAAAGGAAGCAGGGAATAAATCAGACAATTCTGAAGAACACATGTTATAATAGTATTTATAGAAAAGACTGAGAGTAGTGACATCACGACTGTGAATGGGGAGATACAGAGAATCAGAAATGGTAGAGACAACTAAATTACAGATACGCTCATCAAGAACCATACAATGAGACATAGATGCACCAGGCAATATATGACAACAGCACTTCATACAACGTCTGATAGTAGATTTGTAGAGATAGAGAATAGCCTCAGATGTGAGAAAGTGTTTGGAGCAATTGAGAGAACACACTTTACGAGAAGCAGAAAGAGCAATGGTTCTAATGTATGAGCTCCAAAAAAGATTTTAGAAGAAAGAAAAACCAAGAAACTTCACGGTCGATTTCCCCTCAAAAGAAGAGCCGGCAATGAAACTTTCAGGAAGAAAAGGGTCACGCCTACGATTGAAAGACACAAGTTGAGTATTTACAAGATTACACGGAACAAGCCATTTCTTACTTCAATCCACAATCGAACCCAAGTCAACTTCTAGACCAGCTAAATATCCCAACTAATCTCAGGAAGATTTGCGAGAAGAAACGCCAGCAAAGTGTTGTATCATCAGCATAGTTGTTAATCTACATGAATAATTTTCTCTGGAAGATCATCGATATAGAGAGGCGACGGTGTTGGTCCTAGAATAGATCCATCGGAAACACCAGCATTGATAGGGACAGAAGATAGGAAGACACCATTGAGAGTTACTTGCAAGCTTTGATCAGAAAGAAAAAAAACTAATAATGCCAATAACCTAATCACTAATACCATACGTTTGAAGTTTGTGTAGAAGACCAGAATGCCATACCCTGTCGAACGCCTTAGAAATGTAAATTGCAATGGCCCTATTCTCTTGTGAATTGTCCATAAATCGACAGATCCGCTTAGATCAGCAGTTGTACGAACAGCACGAAAATCATACTATCTTCACTAAAGAAGCCCAAACTTTCCTGAAAATCAACAAGGTTGCAGTTCACTTAATTTCAAAAACGTTGCTAATAACAGAGAGGAGGACGATACTTAGTTGAGTAACACCGATCACTAGCATTTTAAAAGATAGGGACAACAGAGGACCTTTTCCATCAAGGGAAGCAAGATTAAGACGAACAGAGATCGAATAATTTCGAGAAGAAAGTTCAAAGGAACATATCTGAAAACGACAACAAGAATCGAATCTGGACCGGAAGCCTTCTGTCTAGCAATTATCTTCAGTGTGAGTCAAGGAAGTGATCATTTTTCGGAAGAAAATCAGGAAGAATAGCACCAGAGTCATCACGAAGAGAATTGTCAGCAAAATAAAAACGAGCAAAGAGATTAGCTTCATCATCAGATTATACACCTTGAATAATATTAAAACGAGGAGGAATAGCAGACTTGCCACTATTAACAACACTATTGTAGATTCTCCTCCAAAATCCCGATAGCCAACGTTTTGAATTGAGATAGAGTCACGAATCCTCTTAGAATAGTTAGCCTCAGAGATTGTTTTCTTGCAGACATTGCCAGCTCTTCCGTAAGATTGTCTGGAATAATTAGAACCATCCATACAATACTGATTAAAGTTACGATGGGTAATGTTCATATCTTGTTGCTGGTCTTTCTGGCAGCTTTGCATGAAGGGTCGCTAATTGAATGTTCCGATGAAGTTGAAGAATTATTTCGATTCAAGGCCGGAAGAATTGGTTCTTTAGCCACATCTGAAAACTTGCAGATCGTTTGCAGGAGGTCATGGACAATGATGGTTTACACTTTGAAGGATAGATTTTTTATTAATACACTATTAATTACACATGAAGGAATAACTTTTCCTCGAACTATATTAATATTATATGAAAGGATAGAAAGAAACCAAGAATACGTCTATAATGATGACGTCTATAATGATGACGTCTATAATGATGTCTATCATATACTAAAACCAGCTGTTTCGGCATAATTAATGATGGTTGACATGCCGTAAAAACAATCATCATCGACAATAACAATCACATAGAAACAAAAGTACAAAATAAATTTTTAAAAAATAAAAATATATAATAAAAAGTGAAAAGTGTATTCATTCATTCGATAACAAAAAACAGGAACGAAATGCCAATCCTCCATTTCTGTGGAAAATAGGAGGAGCGGTGACTTACCAGACTGCTGGCGACTGAAGAGGTTCTTCAAACATCTAAGAAGTAGGACGATTGTCGCATAGAATTTATATCAGTAGGGGGTTGGTGTTCAGTTGTTATATAAACCTTCCTCACTACTGAAGAGCGTTACTCGTCAATTTGTCACCAAACTACAGAAGTTATTAGACCTAAGGAAAGGGGCGCGAAGGAAGTTTATATTTTTTTCGCAACCTCACTATTCAGCTAGCTTCACTCTTGGTTACCTATGATTTCTTTTTTCATCATTTCGCGAAAATAATAAAAACGCGACACTACTTCCTGAAGGAAGGACGTCTAACTATAGCAACGGTTTGATATACTGAGTCTTGTTCACCTTCCCTGTTGAGATATGGAGGCTTCTAACCCACCTACTGTGGCAGATTCTAGGGAGCAGAACCTTACAAAGATCTCCATTCTGAAGTTGAAAATTAAGGGAAGGCTGCGATTGTCCCATGGATCGGAAATTACTTCTGCTATATTCTCAGTATTTCACCGGATAATTTTGGAGTACATCAATGAAATAGAGATAGTCATCTGCAAACTTCAGATTTCCTGCATATCTGATGAGGAGAGAGAGCGAGTGGAATCGGATTGGTTAAACTCTCAAATGTCTATACGAAAGGAATTAGAAGATCTCTGTTCCTCTCTACATGTGGCAGAGGCCAGTGGATATTTGGACCAACAGTCCCTTCTATATACGTCGGAATCTACCCTGAATAGAACTCATTCATCGTTTTCAGTGAGACTCCCCCAGGTGCAGATCACGGGACCCACGTTTAGCGGTCGTGAAATGGAGAACGGCTGAATGAGTTTCCACAACTTTTTGTCCCGATTTGAAAATTGTGTCGCGGGCATGGCAAACGATGCGGAGAAATTAAATTTCTTAAAATGCTCCTTGTCTGAGAGACCTCTGCTGTTGATTAATCACTTGGGTTGTGTCAATGCAATTATCAGCAGGCGCTCTCAGTATTAAAAAAGGAATATCTAGATGTCAATGACATCATTGACAAGATTTTCTAAGATATCATCGATTTCTCTCCCAAAAGGGAGAGTTCTTATGCTGATCTTGGGGGTTTCATTAACAGGACTGCTTCGACCTTGGAAGAGTTGGCCCACTCACTTTCTTGCGACTTCTCTGAAGATGATTCGGCAGGAGCCCGACTAATGGTCAAACTTCTGTTCTTGAAATTTCCAAGAGAGTTGAAAGGAGAGTTGATTCTATTATGCGGAAGTAGAATTCCATCTCTGTCTGTCTTACTGCGAGACACCAGTGAGGCAATCAAACGCCTGCAAATTAAAGTTCCTGGTCCTTCCCTAGGGATTAATCGAAGTAATCCACGTGTAACCTTCTCTAAATCCAGAGGATCCACTACCCACCAAGATGCCTCTTTCAAGTTTTTTTTCGGATTTTCAACCTCCCTCTGGGTATTCCAGTAAATTACCTGCTGTCATTTGTGTTACTTTTGGTCGAGGAGGGAAGACTGTTTCAGTGAATTGTCTACTAGATACTGGCAGTGGCCGAACTTATTTGTCCACTCCCTAAAACATCTGTACCCGATGGAGATAGAGATGGAGATGGAGATGCTGATTCTTCTTTGCCTGTCGCTTCAGGTAGCAGCCGAAACCCGGAACCCTTAGGCTCATCTCAGGAAAGAGATAACACAATCTGGTTGTAGCCTACTTGTAATAGACCTCCAGGGATTCATGATATGATATGCTGCTATTCTTGTGATGCGTGGTACCACTTTGAGTGTGTTGGCATTGAAATAGCTCCACCCGCAAGACAGAAGTGGTACTGTTGTGATTGTGCACTTCGAAGAAGACGGAGGTGTAGACCGAGTCTACTTCCTGCTCAATAATTTCATAGTCCTGGGTATGACGAAAACTACAACCGACAGCGGAGCTCCGGCTAAGGGTCAGAATGAGGGTATGCTGAACCACTGTTACCTCCAGGTGGCCCACGACAAAGGCCTAGCACATGTCTGTCCCCCTGCAGGGTAACGTAAATTTTATTTTGCAATTTTTTAAATTAATTTTTTGTTGTTGTTGGGAGTGTGTGGAAAATAGAAGGAGCGGTGACTTACCAGAGTGTGGCTGCTGGCGACTGAAGTAGTTCTTCAAACATCTAAGAAGAATGACGATTGTCGCATAGAATTTATATCAGTAGGGGTTGGTGTTCAGTTGTTATATAAACATTCCTCTCTACTGAAGAGCGTTACTCGTCAATTTGTCACCACAGTACAGAAGTTATTAGACCTAAGGAGAGGGTCTCCGAAGGAAGTTTTTTTTTCGCAACCTCACTCTTCAGCTAGCTTCACTCTTGGTTACCTATGATTTTTTTCGACACTTTATAATAAAGACTAATGTGTGCATATTTGTATTTAAATAAACATATATCCGTCCAGTAACGCAAATGTTAGCGAGTAAAAAATCTCTGGATAAAAAAATTTCGAGTGCTTATGGGAAAGAGAGAAAGCACATAGCAAGTAGACAACCCCGATCCGCCGTCTAAGATTAATTCATAAATAAAGCTCTCACTCTATTTCCATGATGAGGTGTTTTTTACTTTCCATTTCTACTTTTCTATAGCAATTGATACGTTTTTTTCTTTTCTATCTTTTTCACCTTTCTAGTTTTAGAGTTTTTTTCGTTTTTCTTTTTTTTTTTTAAACACCACCGACTGAGAGTTTATCCTATACGAATACGAATATCAGTACGAACACTGGGGAAGCATATTTTTATCATTTTTGACTGAAGTATAGACTCGTAAATTATATTATTTTAACTAAAAATGTGTTCACTGACCAATTACTTCTGACTCATAGATGGTGTCTACAACGTATGCGTACATAGTTAAAAACACATATGTTTTCAAAGAAAACAATTTTATCCAAATCTTATGTCGACAAATAATATTTTCAACATGATTTCCGAAGTATTTTGGTTGTCAAAAACCGTGTTTGTTTAAGAAACTGTCTGTTTCTTTCAAATAAAGAGACAAATTTTTCTATAGACTCAGACTTTATAGACACCCTATATAATGAACCGAACTGAGGAAAAGAAAAAAGAAAAAAAAAGTTTGGTTAAAACTTATAAAAAAGCTACAATTTTGTGATTAGGTAAGCATAAAAAAGAAAGGCAGAGTATATGTAATCTTTGAAGAAAAACAGATTTTTCTAACACATCGATTTTTAAAAATAATAATTAAAATCTAAAACCAAGAAACATAAATAAAGGAAAAACAAAGAACAGAAGTTGCCATTCATAAAAACATGTAAAGTCGGTCGCCATCTTGTCGTTTCTCCATGCGTAACGATCCAACCAATTGCGGTCAGAACGAACCCAATTATACGCATCTGCGCCGAAATGACAGCGCACTTCGTACTTTGACCCTACTGTTTTGTTTTCAAATATTTTTCTTCCCAAAATATTAATTCCAATTATTATTTTCTCATTCACTCCTGTTTTGTTTTGCCCCGACTCCAAACTTTCATTTCTCATTCTACCCACCATTGTCAAAGTTTTTATTCCATTGTATTTTTCCTTTCCGTTTGTTAACATTAGTATTTCTCTTTGTTCAAATTCATTCCATCTTAGGATCACTCGCAATTACTCAGATTAGATTTTAAATGGTGATATTTGATGTTTCTTTCTAGCATATACTAGAAGATTACCCGTGCCAGAACAGGGGTAAGCAATGCGTATCGTATTAGTTTTTTTATTGAATTTTCTTTCTTTTTTTTTACTTTTTGGGATGGTACGGGTGTCGTTTCAGGGGACACCACCTAAATAGTCAAGTTTGTTAAAAAAACATAATAATATTCTCACGTTATTCACCATGTTTCCTAGAATACGTATTCCATAATTGATAATGATAAGTTCATTAGTTTAAAGGTTAACAGGCACATACATATAACGTACACCGGTTCGGTTAAAATTTGATAAAATAATTAGAAACATACCAGTGAGAGGACAGGTATAATAAATAAATATAGCATTACTTTTAAATTTTGATCTTATTTACTTTCTTTTAGGGTATGGTATGCCTTCGGTGCTCCCTTCCCATTAATGGTAAAGTTTACAAAAAGTACATAAATAATGCGCCCACGTTACTAACCCTAGAATGCATATTCCGTAATTCATAAGTTTAATGGTTTAGGCTTTTACCAAACACGTACATATTACTGACGATCACTCGCGTGCACTATTTCTTTTTTTAAATATATTACTTCATATAACTCAAAATTTGATGTAGAGCAATTCTTTTCTCTAAATGTGTTGTATCTAACTTATTTAAAAAGTGTTTTATGGCAGGTTCGACTTCGGGAAAGCACGCTCCATAAATTTTACCAAAAAATAATGTGCCCATGTTATTCATCGTGTTACAGAGTATATATATTCCAAAATTCATAATGATCGGTTCATAAAAGTAAAAATAAATTTTTAAAAACTTTTTATATATGTACTCCCTAAATGCTAACATTTGCAAAAATATCCTAATAGTGTGCCCATGTTACTCGCCGTATTTTTTAGCATATATATATATTCCAAAATTAAGATGAACCATTCATTCATATATATATATATATATATATATATATATATATTATATATATTATATATATATATATATTCACTTTTTCTGAAGACGTTCGTTGATACGAACGAAACCGGTCAAATCTCTCGTTTCTTGCTTTTTCCTGTATTTAAATCTGTTTTCTGTTTGTCTTTTTCACACATTTTGTTTATCACGGCATTTCATTTTCATGACATATCGTGCATTTTAACATGTATATATATATATATATATATATATATATATATATATATATATATATATATATATATATATTATTTGTTAGTTGAGATTAATAATATGTTAACATTGTTCCAAGAATTCAAACTCAAATGGAGTGATAATAAAAATAACATTTTATGTTTAAATCAATACTATATTGAAAAGGAAAAGCTCAATATAGGAGATAGAGCAATAATAAAAACAAATGAGTTATGAGAATATAAATTGGAAAAAGTGCAATATTTATTGAGTCATCAAGGAGTTCAAACAAGGAATATATCAATAAACATTTTTTTCTTTTTTTAACCCATGGATTTTCAAAAATGTAAGCTTTTATCATCAAAGAAGATTATAAGAATAAATCAGTAAAATTATATTACTGTTAGCAGATATTTGAAAATATAAAAATATACGGTAATAAAAAATAAACAACATTTTTGAGAAAAGTGAATGAATTTCGATAAGAAAATGTAACATGCCCCAAAAAGTACATCCAAGATATTATGAATATTAAGCAAATATAGCAGAAAGTCATCCATAATATTGAATAATGAAACAGTTCTGTTCGGAAAATATAGAGAGTCATATCCGATGTTAAAAGTCCATTGGCAAAAATAAAAACGTAACTCGTCAGAATTCGAATGTTCGATCCTTGTCCAAGGCAGCCATGTTGATGACGGCTGTGAGCCAGAAACACCTGTCCATGGATTTCTTATATATATATATATATATATATATATATATATATATATATATATATATATATATATATGTGTGTGTGTATTTCATATAGTACGGGGGTTTGCTTCGTTAATAAATACCTCTCCAACAGATAATAACATTTTTTATTTTTCTCCGGACTATTTTTGCATCATCACAAATATTTATATTTTTACTACGTTTCAGTAGATGTGCTCTCCGGCCTTCTTCGATTGTATCATTTATTTATATTGCTCTGTCAAACTTAAGTTTCAAATAGCGTTTTCTTTTGGTCTGTTAAACTTAAAATAGCATTTTCGTCAGTCTGTCACGCTTCAGTTTAAAAGAACATATTCGTCGGTCTGTCACGCTAAATTCTGAAATAACATTTTATCGCAAAGCGTGCATATTGGACGCAAGCATTTTTAAGAGTCTTCGTTTTTTTGTTGTTCTTTTTTCCATAGCTAATTTTTTTATAATCACTTTTGCTAAACCCATTATTATTCGTTCTGTGGCCACCTTCAGGGGGCACTTCTTTGAACAAATCTAATTTCATTTTTCAATAGGGGGTCAACCTCTTATAAAATTGCTATTTTTTCTTTTTGTGTCTTTAAAGGAATGATCATGAGAATTCGTGTTATAAAGAGTATTTTCATAAGAGCTTTCCCTTGCCCGTTTAGCAATTGAGGACCGTCAAGTCATCCGATGAAATAGACGGTTCCCACGTGATTGGTTAGGGGTCGTTCGAAAGGGCAACATTGCAGGTTGATAAACGGACGTGACAAGAAACTGAACATAACACGGAACCCTTTATCTGCACTGCGAAACTGTTTATTCTTATTCTTATATATAAAAGCAGACATAAATTACAAGGGATCAAAACCGATTTAATAGAGTTGGTTAAAACCGTGTTTTCATATGATGATCACTAAAACCGAAATCGATTTGCGAAAACTTATTTTAATATTTTTTAGTTTTTTTCCATTAAGGAAATATCCGCGTAAGTGCAGTCAGCCTTTAGTTAGCTGAGTGCTGACTGTTTCATTGAAACTTTTGTAAAAAAAGTATTTTCAATTATAGTAATTGGTGTTTTGTATAAAAACAGTTCATGCGCAATCATTTTTTACAAGAATTCTAATATCGTCGTCTACAATAACAATAAAAAATAAAAAACAATAAAAATTAAAAAAACAATAACAAATTAAAAACAATTAAAAAAAACAATAAAAAATAGCAATAAAAGTATCACAGTCTACAACAGAGTTAAAATGTAAGTATTATAAATTTTCGATTTCTTAATGTTAAAAACGGCGCACACATAAACATTTACTGAGTTAATTCTTTCAACAATAAGAAATTAATTTTATAATTACTTATGTTTTTCTTTTATTACATTTTGAACTTCATTTTATCTCTGCGCTGTTTGAAAAATGCAGTGTGCGAGAATGTGAATATTTCATTCAATTTGTACTCTTAAAAATAGATTGTGCAAGAATGTGAATATTTAATTCAATCTGTACTCTTAAAAATAGATTGTGCAAGAATGTGAATATTTAATTCAATTTGTACTCTTAAAAAATAGATTGTGCAAGAATGTGAATATTTAATTCAATTTGTACTCTTAAAAAATAGATTGTGCAAGAATGTGAATATTTAATTCAATTTGTGAGCTTTTAGAAAAATAGAATCTGTGAGAATGTGAATATTTCATTTTATCTCTGCGCTATTTTAAAAATGGACTATGCGAAAATGTGAATATTTAATTCAATTTGTACTCTTAAAAAATGGACTATGCGAACATGTGAATATTTAATTCAATTTGTACTCTTAAAAAATAGATTGTGCAAGAATGTGAATATTTCATTCAATTTGTGAGCTTTTAGAAAAATGGAATCTGTGAGAATGTGAATATTACATTTTATCTCTGCGCTGTTTTAAAAATAAACTATGCGAAAATGTGAATATTTAATTCAATTTGTACTGTTAAAAAATAGACTGTGCAAGAATGTGAATATTTCATTCAATTTGTACTCTTAAAAAATGGACTATGCGAAAATGTGAATATTTAATTCAATTTGTGCTCTTAAATGTTTAACTGTGCAATAATGTGAATATTTCATTCAATTTGTGAGCTTTTAAAAATAGAATGTGTGAGAATGTGAATATTTCATTCAATTTGTGAGCTTTTAAAAAATAGAATCTGTGAGAATGTGAATATTTCATTCAATTTGTGCGCTGTTTTAAAAATAGAATGTGTGAGAATGTGAATATTTCATTCAATTTGTGAGCTTTTAAAAATAGAATCTGTGAGAATGTGAATATTTCATTCAATTTGTGCGCCGTTTTAAAAATAGAATGTGTGAGAATGTGAATATTTCATTCAATTTGTGAGCTTTTAAAAGATAGAATCTGTGAGAATGTGAATATTTCATTCAATTTGTGCGCTGTTTTAAAAATAGAAATGTGTGAGAATGTGAATATTTCATTCAATTTGTGAGCTTTTAAAAAATAGAATCTGTGAGAATGTGAATATTTCATTCAATTTGTGAGCTTTTAAAAGATAGAATCTGTAAGAATGTGAATATTTCATTCAATTTGTGCGCTGTTTTAAAAATAGAATGTGTGAGAATGTGAATATTTCATTCAATTTGTGAGCTTTTAAAAGATAGAATCTGTAAGAATGTGAATATTTCATTCAATTTGTGCGCCGTTTTAAAAATAGAATGTGTGAGAATGTGAATATTTCATTCAATTTGTGAGCTTTTAAAAGATAGAATCTGTGAGAATGTGAATATTTCATTCAATTTGTGCGCTGTTTTAAAAATAGAATGTGTGAGAATGTGAATATTTCATTCAATTTGTGAGCTTTTAAAAAATAGAATCTGTGAGAATGTGAATATTTCATTCAATTTGTGCGCCGTTTTAAAAATAGAATGTGTGAGAATGGCAATATTTTATTCTATTTGTGGTTTAAAGGTGCAATGTCTGGCTTTCCACTAAAAACTTTAGAAAATAATATTTCCGAATTGTTCTCTGATAATATGAAAATGCTATCCTCTAATTGATTTGACTGCATTATAACAAAGAAAGGAAAATTAAATAAGTTTCTTTCCTTAGGCGGGCACTGCTCTTTGTCCGCCATAACGGCTTTTTGTAGATGTTTAGAATGACTGATAGTTAAACTCGGCTTTGAGAAGTATCGATTTTCTGCGAACGTAGAAATTACACAAAAACAAGGACCGGCATTCTTAAGATGCAGCAATTCAATCTGCGCGCTTAACGATAAAAATTCTATTTCAAATTTAAGCCTGGAAGCACGACGGACAGACGACGCTTTTTATAAAGATGCGTAGACGCATTGTCTTTTCTCCCCAACATAACTCTTCGTTTTTATTATTGCCACGCACATGTGTTCGAATTCATATTTGTTATTGTACACGGCGAGCTTTTCTTGCTTTTGGGTTGCGGACAGAACTGGGCACTTACCCAAGTTCCTGACTGTGTTGCGTAAATAGTCAAAGTTTTGTGGATCTTTTGAACACAGCGTTGGTGTAGAGCAATATACATTACAACTAGTTGAAACTCATGCGGTCTTCGAGCATCGGACCCCAACCAGGCCAGTGAAGAAGCTGGTTCAACCCGACCCGGAATTAACGTAGTTTCAAGTAAGTATTGAGATCATGGTGTATCCTATTTCGTAAAATACAAAAGAAAGATAGAAAAGAACTAAGAAAATACAAACGAAAATACAAAAGAATATATATAATACAAAAGCTTTTGTATACGAAAATACAAAATACGAAAGTAAAAATACGAAATTAAAAGATACGAAATACGAAATAAAAAAATACGTATTGAATTTTTTTTTGTATTTTTTAATACAAAAAAAATACAAAAAAATACAAAAAAAATACAAATAAAAAATACAAAATACGAAATAAAAAATGAGAAATTTTTTTAAATGTTCTTATTTAAAATTTAAATTATTAAAATTTTCTACTCATCTCATTTAAATTTTAAACAAATTTTAATGAACATTTAATTTAAAAATAAGAACAAAATACGAAAAAAAAAATACGAAATAAAAAAATACGAAATAAAAAATACGAAAGTAAAAATACGAACATACAAAAGAACTAAGATAGATGAAGATATTCGAGTTCATGTCTAACCAGCTAACCATTTTTTGAATAATTTCATTAAATAGTCGGAATGGTGAAACGAGTAATTAACGTTAAGATTAATTCCGTTAGTTTCTTAGTTCATGAGTGTTTGTTTTGATACTAGTATTAATGTGTGTTGACTTAATTATGCTAGTAGCTAACGTTTCGTTTCTTGAATTCCGATATAAGAAGTACATAATTCGTGCACGAATAGGCAATCGAGCAAATGGCTGATGACGTCATTGTTCTCGTAAGGTGGTAGTTTTGGTAGTTTTGTTTTACGGCATATCAACCCTTTTGGGGTTATTTAATGCCGAATCTGGTCATTATAGTAAAAGTTTTTATGCTTCAAGTTCTTTATATCTTCAAATGTTTAATCATCGTTTTTGGTTTGGTAGTTTTGTTTTACGGCATATCAACCCTTTTGGGGTTATTTAATGCCGAATCTGGTCATTATAGTAAAAGTTTTTATGCTTCAAGTTCTTTATATCTTCAAATGTTTAATCATCGTTTTTGGTTTGGTAGTTTTGTTTTACGGCATATCAACCCTTTTTGGGTTATTTAATGCCGAATCTGGTCATTATAGTAAAAGTTTTTATGCTTCAAGTTCTTTATATCTTCAAATGTTTAATCATCGTTTTTGGTTTGGTAGTTTTGTTTTACGGCATATCAACCCTTTTTGGGTTATTTAATGCCGAATCTGGTCATTATAGTAAAAGTTTTTATGCTTCAAGTTCTTTATATCTTCAAATGTTTAATCATCGTTTTTGGTTTGGTAGTTTTGTTTTACGGCATATCAACCCTTTTTGGGTTATTTAATGCCGAATCTGGTCATTATAGTAAAAGTTTTTATGCTTCAAGTTCTTTATATCTTCAAATGTTTAATCATCGTTTTTGGTTTGGTAGTTTTGTTTTACGGCATATCAACCCTTTTTGGGTTATTTAATGCCGAATCTGGTCATTATAGTAAAAGATTTATGCTTCAAGTTCTAAAAATAAAATAAAAAAGGGGAGGGAGAAAGGGAGAGGGGCTGTTGTTTTTGTTTTTGGTTTTGTAGAACATAATTAAGTTTTACAAAAAAAAAATAATAAATAAAAACGTCAATGTAGGTGAATTTCGTCTCAGGGAGCCACAGGGCAGCCTGATCTGGTATCACCAGGTTCTCGTAAGTATAATAAAGTAAATGGCGTAAGATCAGTTGTCCGATTCACTTGCTTCAAAGTTAATTAGGTAGTTCTATTGAATAAAACAACTAACCCGAATGTGAATTAAAGGGAAGACAACTCAGTCGAAAGAGAACAAAATGAGATAAAGCATTACATATGATCGAGGGGGGTGGAGGTACGGAATATTCTCATTGGATGATGAAGACAGAGGTGTTTTTATAAGAAAAGTCGGAGCTTGTCACTTAGAAAAAAATTGGCAATTTTGATGTACAGAGATTTTAATGAGGCGACTTGACGTGTTTGAGTCAGATCAGAGTTACTGTCTAAGCCGATATGATGCAGAACACTAAATCGGCAGTGAGAACAGTTTACCACTGAAGACCACCCTTGGTGAATCTAAAAAATGTATATTACGATTAGATTGATACTATATGCTATCTTTTCTGTCCTCTGCCAGTGAGGAAGAAATGCTTCAAGACTAAAGCAATTTTTATTTTTGTCCTGATCCAGAGTTCCCCTTTTTGGGGAGCTGGATTTTCCCCACATTAAAAAAACACCCTTATTTCTAACTTTGCACTCATGGAGAAGCAAGTAACACACATGATTTGAAGGAATAAAACTATTAGCTGAGAAAAAGAAGGCAGAAAAGGAAAGAAAAATAGAAAACTAAGTTCTATTTTTCTATTGAACGGCATATCAACACTTTTTGGTTATTTAATGCCGACATTACATATTCTAAACGGTTCATTGTATACGAGTACTTGAAAAGAAACGCAAAATTACAAATGGCAAAAAAAAATTACGAAGAAGAAGGAAATAAGAACCGAGTAATGAAGAAAGAAAGAAAAAAGAAAAGTGAAAATGAAAAGGGAAGAAAGAAAAATAGACGAAAAAGAAAACAAAGATAGGATAAATATAAAAGTAAAAAAAACATTAATGAAATGAGAAAGACAGAAAACAATAAAGAAAGAAAAGAAAGGAGGAAATAAATAAGAAACAAATATATAAAAAAAGAAAGGGGTTAAGTAAGAAAAAAAGAAAGAAAATAGAAAAGGACGAAACAAAAAGGGAGCAAAAAAGAACGATAAAGAAAGAAAAAGCGTGGGAATAGAAAAAAAGAAAGACAGACAGAAAGAAAAAAGAAATAAGTAACACGTTTAATAAGAAAATGAAAGAAAAGATAAAAAGCAGAAAATGAAATAAGGAAAAAAGAAAAATAGAAACAAAATGGAAAAGGGATTAAATAAAAGAAATAAAGAAAGAAGGGAAGAAAGACGTTACATAAGAAAACAAAAAAATGAAAAGGAGAGAAAATTAAAGAAAAAATAAAGAAGAACAATAAGGAAAATAGAGCAAAGAAAGAAAGAAGAAAATAATAAGAAAGAAAAAAGAAAGAAAGAAGAAAAACAATAAATAAGAAAGGAAGAAAGAAAATAAAAAAAGAAGGAGGGGATAATAAAGAAAAAAACAAATAAAAGGGAAGAAAAGAAATGAAAGCGAACGAAAGAAAGAAAGAAAGAAAAAAAAGAAAGACGTTATATAAAAGAAAAAGAAGAAGAAAAAGAATGAGTGAAATAAAATTAAAAAAGAAAAATTGTAAACTGATGCGTTTTCACGATTAGTTTTATTCTCTGAATGATTTCATTAAAATGGAAAATAACCAACTATTATTAAAAATGATATTCCACATTTCATTTGTTTTTGAGATAAGGAATAACTAATTTACAATCGAGTCAAAAGATCACTCCTTCAAATTTAAAGAAGTGAAGTTTTGTATAGCATTAACCCTTACAGTTATAAATCAACGCTGTCCCCAAAAAGAAACGAATGGACAAAAGGAAGACGCAATGGCGGGAAAAGGAAATAGGGGTAAAGGTGAGTCGGATGCCAAGGGCGATAACCCTGGCCCAGTGTCTCAGCTTCTTCCCAGGAAAAAAAACAAAGGGAATGAAGATTTGAAAATCCATATCTAAACATTAGCGAAACAATGATTATTGTAGCGTGACGCTCTTCATAAAAGAAGGTAAAATTAACAGTCCTCCCATTACCCAGTATTTTCATAAACTTAAATTTGCGTACATATTTTTAATTATCCTATTTCTGCGTCAGTGAAAAGAAATAAAGATAAAAACGGATATCTTAAGATACGTCCACCCAATATACGCATTTAAAAAGCGTGACAGACCGCCCATAGACAGAGTGTAACGATATTACATGTAGGGATATGGAGAAAATATGACAATCTAATAATGATGGAGATTTTGTATCTATCTGTCTGAAGCCGAAACTCTGCTATTATTTCTATTAATTTCAGACTATTGTACTATTGTGTTTCTGAATTTTGAAGATGAGAATTGATAATTTGTATAATTTGGATTATTCGGATTACTGTTCTCATCTTGAGTGTTATTCTCACAACGTTTCAGCCGATATAACTTCCGACCTTCTTGAAGAATTTTTGAAGGTTCAATCCTCAGGGCAGGCGATACTAGGAATTGCGAATTACTGAAGACTTCTACCTGGTCATGGCTGACGGAACGAGAGCATGATATCGCTGTGGATTAAATAAAGGGGTTCGTTCGAAATTTCGGACATATTCCCGAGTGCGACAGAAAGATTCCAGAGTAGGACAAGATACACCTGGAGATGATTGGAGGTTACATCGGCCGAAACGTTGTGAAAATAAAACTCAAGATGGGAACAGTAGTCCGAATAATCCAAATTATACATATCGTACTATTGTACAATCTTGTAATATGCAATTCAGTTTACTGTACTATTTTGGACTAATGTACTATACTCAATTCATAGAGGGCAGTGTAGTATCTGTTTTGTTTTTTGTTGTTGTGAAACAATCCTCCCAAGCATTACCAACTTCTTGGGAGTAGTGTGGTATCTGTTCCTTTGTAATGGTAAAGGCATTATTAAATCGTTTTGGGGGATGGGTCGTGTAGTATCATTTTGTGGTCATGATACCATCATCCCAGGCATTATCTTCTCTTATTTTTAGGATATATTGTAGGTTAGTATCCGTTCTATTGTAATGAGAATATCTCACGGGCACCTCCCTACTTGGGAGTAGTTTAGTAGTTGGTCTGTTGTCATAAGATGATCTTAAAAGAGATGACCACCCCCTTTGAGGAGTAGCGTAGTATACGTAGTATATATTCCTTCGTCTTGATACCACCCTCCCAGGCATTACTTTCTTTTGAGGACACTGTAGTATATATTCGTTCTCCATAATACCATCCTCATAGGTTACACAAATATGCTACTGTACCGAGAATATATTTGATAGTACTACTCATACTACTAATAATGATGATGATTATACGACCATGATAACTAGCAATAATTGATGGCGGTGACGTCGGGATAGTTTTATTAAAAACATATGCTAATAAAATATAGGTTAAGATTAGAATGTAGTAATCGGTCGCTGTTGACATTCAGGTGAAGTTGTTTTGACAGGTTGTGAGTTATGAAGTTACTAAGTTCAATTGTACAATTGTAAAATAAATATTTGTTCTTTGTTGTTTAAAGAAATATTGCGTAAAAACAAAAAGAATTTTGATAAATATGGTCAGATGATCGAAAAACGGGGAAAAGAAAATATTGGCATCGAGTCGCAAGGATATCGTGTGCTTTAATTATGTGGTGGAGTCTCGTTTGGAAACCACTGCAATTAAAGAAATAAGTACGAGGGTAGGATAATGCCAACATACATCAGCAATTAAAGTAAGCAACGTGAAACCCTTTGTGTGTTTCGAGTCTTCATTTGTGATTAAAACTGCGGAATAAGAGAATATATTTCTAGAAATGTTAGGAGAATTCACCGGAGGAAGTACATAAGGGACTTCTGATTTTCAGTTTCATGTAAGGTGGCATCCTGAATGATAATGGCGTCGGGACACGTAACTCTAAGAAGCAAAGTATCATATCACTATTTGCGGAACTTTACAGACTTTTGTATGTAGTGCACAAAAGCCGAAATAAAACACAATCTTGCAAGAGCATAATACTAAGCTAAATAGAGTATTTTAAAGTAAAACGAAACAAACGAGAATGCCATTTGAAAGTAAAAAGTAACAGACAAAAATACTATTTCAAACTAAAACATAACAAACGGAATTGTTTCATCAAACTAAAACGTAACAGACGAGAATGATTGTTAAACTAAAACGTAACAGACGAAAATGATTGTTAAACTAAAACGTAACAGACGAAAATGATTGTTAAACTAAAACGTAACAGACGAAAATGATTGTTAAACTAAAACGTAACAGACGAAAATGATTGTTAAACTAAAACGTAACAGACGAAAATGTTATTTTCAACCAACAACGTAACAAATGAAAATGATATTTTAAACTAAAACGTAACATACAGAAATAGTATTTCAAACTAAAACGTAAAAGACGAAAATGCTATTTGAAATTAAAATATAACAGACGAAAATTCTATTTCAAACTAAAAGGTAACATACAAGAATGCTATTTCAAATTAAAAGATAACAGACGAGAATACTATTTTAAATTAAAAGGTAGCAGACGAAAATGTTATTTCAAATTAAAAGATAACAGATAAAAATGCTATTTCGAATTAAAAGATGACAGTCGAAAATTATATTACAAACTAAAATGTAACAGACGAAAATGCTATTTCAAATTAAAACTTTACACACCAAAATGGTGTTTCAAACTACAACAAACTAATACAAATTCTATTTCAAACTTCAATGTAACAGACGAAAATGTTATACAAAACATAAAACGTAACAGACGAAAATGCTATTTCAAATTAAAACGTAACAAAACATGATATGTCAAACTAAAACGTAACATACGAAAATGTTATTGCAAGCTAAAACGTGACAGACGAACAATTGTATATAAAACTTAAACGTAACAGACGAAAATACTATTTCAAACTAAAAGGTAACAGACGTAAAAAAAACTATTTCAAGCGTAACAGATGAAAATACTATTTCAAACTTAAACGTAATGGACCAAATAAAATTTAATTTAAAAACTAGCGTGACATTCAAAAAGGTTGCCAACACCCCTAAATGAAAGTGGTACTGACTGGATTCGAACTTGGAACACCCAGGTCTTCAGTCGTGGCGATATCAACTTAACCATCGTCACCTCCCAATTTCAAATTGAAGTATGACAAACCGACAAATACGCTATTTCAAAAATCTATATAATAATGCATTTAGGCTATTCCATGTGTGTACGTACGTTATTAGCCTCCAACTTTTTTTGAATAATGGGATCGCCTAATTGCTGAATATACAATGCAAAAAACGTAGGTTGAATCCGCGTTCGCACAGGACATCCACAGAATAAAAATATGTCACACGGGTTTTGAAAATAGCCCCATAATAAGATATATTATTAAATTACATAAACACCAGTACTTAGATAAGTATGTTTCAGTTTGAACAGAGGTTGTTGTGTTATAATATCGTGGGGTCTGCGTTAGCGCCGGATCTCGATAGAATGGAAATATTTTACGATTAGCAGCAATAAAAAAAAGATGAATATTTAAACTGTGGAATTTCCACGGGGTAAACGTAATACAGACCATTTAAACTGTCATTTCGAACTTAAGTGTGACAGACTGACCCAATGAATATTTTAAACTTGACAGACCAAGGAAGCTGCAATTTCAAATGTAAGCGTGATAGACTAGCGGAAACGCTATTTCAAATGTCAAATTTAAGTGCAATAGACCTAAAGAAAATACTATTATAAATTGAAGCGTGACCGACCCACTAACAGAATCGCTTAAAGACAGGTTACGGTTAGGGTTAGAATTAGAGGTATGGGGTTAGAGGTTAGGGTTAGGGTTAGGGTTAGGGTTAGGGGTTAGGGTTAGGGTTAGCGTTAGGGTTGGGTTAGGGTCAGGGTTAGGGGCTAGAGGTTAGGGTAAGGGTTAGGGTTAGAAGTTAGGTGTAGGGTTAGGGTTATGGTTATGGTTAGTATTAGAGGTTAGGGTTAGTGTTAGAGGTTAGGGTTAGGGTTAGAGGTAAGTGTTAGAGGTTAGGCTTAGGGTTAGAGGTTAGGGTTAGAGTTTAGGGTTAGAGGTTAGGGTTAGAGTTAGCGTTAAGGTTAGGGTTAGGGCTATAGATGCTTGAATTAATGACAATTCATAAACGTGTAAGCCAATTATATTTTTACCAAAACATGAATACCTGTGATAAAAAAAAAACTGTTTTTGTAGTGATGGGTCACCGTTTATCAAGGACAGGAGGCCACTCGAGTGTAAGGGTTAAAAGTATTGTTTTTTTGGACGATGATCGTCTTCACAAACGGAGTGGAAACAATGTGTGAAATGAGCAGAAGATTACTTAAGAAGACTTGATTTTTCGAAAGAACGGCTCGACAAGTATTTGTTGCCATTAGACTTGATAACGACCATATTGTAGTCATTTGTGAAACAGAATTGTGGTATCTTGTTTCACAGATGATATATTCTTGGAAAGAAACTTTGTTCATGGAATTTCCATTTTGTTTCTGATACAGAGAGGGGGAAAGGGGAGTTCTTTGCTGTGGTTGTATCAAGACGAGTTCTTGTGAATTTTTTACAGATGGGACCATGGATTGGAGCTCAGTCGAGCACCTACCATAAACATAACGATACAGTAGAGAGAGGCTAGCAACATCTCTTCTGTATGAAAGAGGCTGCAAGGATAAAAAGAGATCATCCCCGCCCAGATTGTGTGTCACAAAGAAGCTTGTTTTCGCTAAGGTGGTTGACAACTTCTTGATTTATTACAGATGAAAGACACTTACTCATGCCGCACACCCTAACCCCAACCCTAACCCTAACCCAATCAAAGATCAGAGAATCATCTGATATTAATAACATTTTTAGTATTTATTGATTAATAAAAAATATGTCATATAAAGTATTTATTCTATTTAAAAATAACTTATGGATTTTTTAGGACAATGAAAATTACACACCCATCGTATCATTTTCATATCATTTCTCTCCATGCAACGCATGTCCTCAACACTCACTGGCCAGTTTTCACTTCCATACACCATGCCTGGTAAAGGCATAAATTCCCTGAACACACTCTATCCAATCCTAACTCACACTAGCCCCTGTTCCACCCAATTTAAGACTTGTCATAAGTTTTTACAAACGCGAAGACAAATAACCACAAAGTCATGATTTATCATCAGCTAGCTGTCCCTGCACAGCATTGCCTGAGAAATATTTAACTTTTTGAAACGTTTTCTTTTTTATATATGCTGTAACATTATTTTTTAAACAGAATTTTGAAAGTTAAATTTAAAATTATAGTATAATTTGGTCATCAAATTATGAATTGAACCAAATTGTTATAAAACTAATTATCGTTAAGGTAATGTTTTAATCTCTATTTATAAAATTATTGAAAGTAAGAACTTCCAAAACTTTCAAGGGGAAATAATCGTATTATTTCCATTATCGAAACTCACTTACAAAGAGATAATAACGCGAAAGTGTGAATAAAAAAATAATAATGGTTAACTTTTTGGCAAATATGCTATGCTGCATAATCACATTTACACACCGGTTCTCATTAGATCACCAAAGTTAAGCAACATGGAGCCTGGTCAGTACCAGATGGGTGACCACTTGGGAATACCAGGCGATCTATGTAGGAGGACCTCAACATCTCCCTGCAAGAGCTGCAAAAACCTAACGTCGTCATATCCCTTAACTGGGATATACATGCGACTGAGGACCGCTTGTGAATTTGATATTCCCATGGAACTTCCTCCTTCGGAAGAAGCCGGTTCCACCCGCTCAGTGAGAATACCGCTTCGTTTCGTTTCTTTGTAAAGATGGTCACTGAGTTTCAACTGTGGATATAATAAGATTTGTCTTCGTCGTTAAAATGAAGGAGGAGTGGTCTTAAAAAGTTTAATGAAATAAATACTTTATATTAGTATTCTTTTCGCTATATATATATAAAACTCAATGCCTGTGCATATGTGTGTGCGTGTGATGTGTGTATGTTTCCGATATAAGTATAGGTTAAAAAATCTACATACAATCTAAACGTGTTTTATTATGTAAAATTTATCGGAGAAGACAATGGAAGTGGTCTTGAATCTCAGAGTGGCTTTCTAACCTAAGTGAGCTATGGGGGCTGAACCCCCTTTAAAACTTCGAATGTATCCTATTTTGATGACATTTATATCATATGTATAACACTCTCCGATGAAGACACTAAAAGTGATCCCGAATCTCAATGTTACCCTTTATATTCCGAATATCTACGTGTCCCCCCCCCCGTCTAAAAACCTATGGGGTTCAGAACCCGCGTAAAACTTGAAATACGTATATCCGATTTCAATCAACTTTAAACCATATGAAAATGCTATATGTAACTGAAGCTTGACAGAGCGATATCGTGCCCCGTCCGACGGACAAATCCCCTGACCAAAATGCTAGGACAGATCTTTAAAAAATACAAAAAAAGAAAAGCTTTTGTATTTTGTTTCTCTTTCCTTTCTTTCCCATCGGAAGAGGGGAGGGGGGGAATAACAATGCTAATGATATTCCATTCAACATCTTAATCTAATTTTCTCCCGGTTTTAAATGAACAACAAAAAAGCAATCAATATATTCTAGCATTTGATTCAGCTATTTTAAATTTCGTTTTTTCATACGTGTCTTTTTTATCCATTAAAAAATAAATAATGTTAAGATACAATTCAGTTTAAATCTGATTTTTTTATTATCAATGCTAACATATGGAGGGTGACTTTTGCCCAAATTCAATATGAGAAATCTTTTTGTGTCCGACTAACTACGTTTTTAAATATATATATATATATATATATATATATATATATGTATATATATATATATATATATAAAGATAAATGAAAGAAGAAAGATAAAAATGCACGAATGACAAATCTATTTCAACTTCGATTGGTCAATGCAAGGTGTACTCGGTAAAAACATGTTCATTTTTCTTTCCTTAAGCCAAGGCTTTTCAAAAATTAAAATCTTATCATCAGAGGAATTACATAAATGAATATGTTGGCAGTATATATATATATATATATATATATATATATATATATATATATATATATATTGAACTTTCCCAAATTTATACCTACCAGCGACTATGCATGATTTAAGTTCAGATTTAAAAGAGACATTTACACCGTTAAGTCCACACAACATCGGACGTCACTTCTACCAGACCAGGGAGAATTGTTACGAAAAAAAATATGGTTAATACCTTTTATTTGTTTAAATCTCTGACGAGGCTTATTGTACCTAGCGAAATTATTAGATAAAAAGTCAAGATGAAAACAATATATTGTTTTGATTTTAATAAAAATATCTGCATCTAACACATGCTTTTTTAAGGCATTTTCCTATTTTGTTAAGTTTTATATATATATATATATATATATATATATATATATATATATATATATATATATATATATATATATACTATGCTTTGTTTATCAACGTTTTTCTACCTGATGCCTTTTTTCCTAGATATTTTAATTGCACAAAACACATAGAAAAATATTATTTGCTTTTGGGATTGAGTTATATTTGAAAAAAATCTAATTTAATTGTTTTAATAAGCATTAATTTGCAATTAACTCGACATCTCTTACTAAGTGTCTCTATATTACTCTCTTTCTCTCTCTCTCTCTCTCTCTCTCTCTCTCTCTCTCTCTCTCTCTCTCTCTCTCTCTCTCTCTCTCTGTTTATTCACAGTCGGATTTGTTATAGAAAGGCAATAATAGAAATATTGGAATAATCGATTATATACAAAAGGGCATAACTGCACAACTATTAAAACTATTTAACCCGTAACCGAGAGTGAAAGAGAGAAAAGAAATATCGTTTTTGTTCATATCGCTGTGGTTCCACCTTCTCGGGGGTTGCGGCCAGTCGCCATACCGACCGAGGCTTGCCTTGGAATCACTCTTGTTGCCTAGTGTCCGTCTTGATCAGAATGAGGTATGGTCTGACTTGGTCCTAGAAAGTGCACCCTCCCAGGCATCACCTCTGTCATCGTATGAAAGTGTTTTTATACTAATGATTCACCACTCATCAATATTTAAGGTCACTCGAAGATAAGGGTTAATGAGATTATCAGTTGGTGGAATTTGATTACTTAGAGGATGGCTCTTATAAATTATTTATTTATCTAGTGTTTATTAATATAAGACATAAACACGATCATGTTGTAGTCAGCTGGCAGGCAGTCTCGCTGTACTGTGTTCCACAGATCGGAAGTTCTTAGAAAAAAACTCTGTTCATGTAAGTATATTGCAGTGGGTGGTAGAGTGGTTGCAATTATACCCAATAGGATTGGAGCTTATAATTAATTTATTTTTATGTGTTTTAGTTTTCACAATATTATTATTATTCATATTATTATTCATATTATTCATATTATTATTATTCATATTATTATTATTATTATTATTATTCATATTAGTATTCATATTATTATTATTATTATTATTATTATTATTATTATTATTATTCATATTATTATTCATATTATTATTATTATTATTATTATTATTCATATTATTATTCATATTATTATTATTATTATTATTATTATTCATATTATTCATATTATTCATATTATTATTATTATTATTATTATTCATATTAGTATTCATATTATTATTATTATCATTCATATTATTATTATTATTATTATTATTATTATTATTATCATTCATATTATTCATATTATTATTATTATTATTATTATTCATATTATTATTATTATTATTATTATTATTATCATTCATATTATTCATATTATTATTATTATTCATATTATTATTATTATTATTATTATTATTCATATTAGTATTATTATTATTATTAGTATTATTATTATTATTATTATTATTATGATTATTATTATTATTATTATTATTATTCATATTATTATTATTATTATTATTATTATTCATATTAGTATTCATATTATTATTATTATCATTCATATTATTATTATTATTATTATTATTCATATTATTCATATTATTCATATTATTATTATTATTATTATTATTATTATTCATATTAGTATTCATATTATTATTATTATCATTCATATTATTATTATTATTATTATTATTATCATTCATATTAGTATTATTATTATTATTATTATTATTATTATTCATATTATTATTATTATTATTATTATTATTATTATTATCATTCATATTAGTATTATTATTATTATTCATATTATTATTATTATTATTATTCATATTAGTATTATTATTATTATTAGTATTATTATTATTATTATTATTATGATTATTATTATTATTATTATTATTATTATTATTCATATTATTATTATTATTATTATTATTATTATTATTATTATTTACTCACTAGGAGTTATCACACTGGTCATCGTCAGTGATCACCCACTGCCAACAACCTGTGGTATTCCCTGGGGTCTGAGTGACAACAAGTCTCCTCAGACTTCCAGTATGCTCCGCCTCTTTTCGTTCATCACCGCTGATGACCTTGCGGTATCGCAACAGCCACCTACCACCGATTTCACGGTGATAAGGGCCATTGGTCTCCTCTGGAGCCCGGGTGGCAACAAGCCTCCCCACGGTCCCAGAGCTGTCCGCGCTCTTCCAGTGGAGGTCTGGTTTGCGCTTTCCCTCCTCGACCCTCTGTCCATAATTTTCGTGGTGTCAGCCTATGCTTGCGCCTCTCTCTCGCGGTTGTATTTTATTATTATTATTATTATTATTATTATTATTATTATTATTATTATTATTATTATTATTATTATTATTATTATTATTATTATTATTAATATTATTATTATTATTATTTCTATTATTATTATTATTATTATTATCATTATTATTATTATTATTATTATTATTATTATTATTATTTTTATTATTATTATTATTATTATTATTTTTATTATTATTATTATTATTATTATTATTTCTGCTTACAAGGAGTTATCACACAAGTCATTGTCAGTGATTACTCATCGACTACAACCGGTGGTGTTACCTGGAGTCTGAGTGACAACAAGCCTCCTTAGATGTCCATTACTCACGACCTCTTTTCGATAACTACTGCATATGACGTTGTGTTATCGCAACAGCCGCCTACGATTGATTTCTCGCTGGCAACGACCACTGGTCTCCCCTGAAATTTGGGTGGCAATTAGCTTCCCGAAAGTCCCAGCACTCTCCGCACTCTTTCAGTGGAAGTCTGGTTAGTGCTGTCCGTCCTCGGTCTATTTTGTGTTGTGCCAGTCAAGGCCGGTTTCATCTTTGTTCTTTTTTTAGAGGGGAGGGGTGGGGAAGCTTAGGATAGTTCTTGCAGTTTCTGTTCCTTTGTTTCTGCGGCGGTGTTCTTCCTGTGGTTTTGTTTTCTTCCTATTGTAACTTTTATGTGATTAGTTATTATTAGTAGCTTATGCGAGTTGGTCTCTGCATTCGATGATTTTCCTTAAGATCACAGTTGTTTTGATCATTGCCGTCTTTTGTATGGCCCCAGAGATCCCTTTGATTCCAATGTCTCCCAGTTTTTTCTCCAGCTTTTTGGGGACTGTTCCTAATAATAATAATTATTATTATCATTATTATTATTAGTAGTAGTAGTAGTAGTAGTAGTAGTAGTAGTATTTGTTGTAGTAGTGGTAGTAATAGTATTAGTATTAGTAGTAGTATTAGTAGTAGTAGTAGTAGTAGTAGTAGTAGTAGTATAAACTTTAACGGCTCTGACATACTCTGCATTTCAAGGATGTTTCATATTAACGTTGGTGAAATTATATTTAACAGTTATTTTTGTTGTTGATGTTTTGGGACTATTGGATCACTACTCATGAAGGCCAAAAGCCATTCAAGGATGAGGGTTAAAAAGAAGGAGTGATTGTTAGATGGGAGGTAACGAACCATATGAGAAGATCTGAAAAGATTGATAGGATGGATCAGGTTCGCATACTTGTGGACTTGAAGACGACCATGTTGTAACTGAAGGGAAGCAGTCTTATGGTAACGTGTTCGAATGACAGGAATAAGAGACAAGAAATTAAAGATATAGACAATAAATTTTCAATTATAACAAAGATTATTATTACTGTTATATTGATAATTATTTTGGGAGATATGTCGTGAGTATGCACCCTCCTTGCTGTCCTGCATATTAGATACGTTTTAATGCTCATATCTGCGTGAAAAGGTAATTCTTTCGAACGTAATGTCACCAGACAATGATAAAAATCGGCTAAATAAAAAAAAACACATGAAAGAAAATGAATGCACGAAAAATAAATGAAAAAGCGGTGAATGGAAATAACGGAATATACTGTATAATGAAACGAAACTATAATTATAAGCACGAAAAAAGAGATTGATTCAATATAATATATATATATATATATATATATATATATATATATATATATATATATATATATATATATATATATATGTATATATATATATTAGCTACAATTTAATAAATAAATATTTCATTATCCATAGACGTATATGTTCATGTTACCTTATCAGTATGAATAACATAACCGCGCCGCCGGTTGAACGATTCGAACGCCAGATCCGGATATCTCAAACACAAGTTTCTTACCGTGAGGCTGTCGTGACGATCACACTTCAAATACGAGAGAAATACGTCCTATGTTTTTATTTGTAAACACAAGTAATGAGAACAGACACTGGTAGTAACCACTTAAAGGGAAATAACTAGCAAAGTGGCTAAATTTGAATCTCAAAATTCTCGACTTTACGGAGCTTTTTTTTTAGTAAATAAACATCTTATTAATATCCATATACATATGTGTTTCGTGTTGCCTAACACTCATCAGTATGGATAACATGAAGCTATGTATGTTTATATATTTATATATATATATGCATAGGATTCATTCCTTTATTAAATAAAAAAACGAAATACGAAACGCATATATATATATATATATATATATATATATATATATATATATATATATATATATATATATATATATATATATATATATATAGTAAATTATAAAAATATATTGATGGCAATGAAGCTACACAGAGGCTCCCGCGTTTCATCGCCGGGGAGAATACTGAAAATTGATGCATAAAAAATTATATCTCCTTATAAAATTTTGTGTGGATACATGAAATAGTAATATATATATATATATATATATATATATATATATATATATATATATATATATATATATATATATATATATATATATATATATATAGAGAGAGAGAGAGAGAGAGAGAGAGAGAGAGAAGTAGACAAAGGAATAATTCGACAAAAAGAAGACAAAAGGACTGAAATACAATATTCAGTGAGCATAAAATTGACGACATATTAACTTTGCTCCTTTGTCGTCTGCTATCAGTTCAAGGTGGCGAATTATTCAGACATCTTATTTAATTCGGATGATTGATAGGCCCGGCCATAAAAGTCCTTCCGACTAATAATGAAGATGTGTTGTTGCTTAGTTTGTCCTCATTTAATTCCAAACAGATTCTTTCGTTTGTTACTTTTCATTTGGTTCGTCATTTCAAATCGGGACTGGGGTTAAGAAGAAAGGGGTAGAAATTTCGTTGGGTTTGATTGGCTGAAAATTAGCAGCCCGGAAAAAAACAATATAGGCCAATGAGAATGCGGATAGAACGGTAGAAAAAAAGAATAAAATAAATAAAAGAGAAAGATATTGAATAAAAGAGATGAATGTAGTTGTGTGCAGAGCATAATATTACAGAACAGTGGTCCTTAACAATGGGTGTGACGACCACCCCGAGGGATGAAGTGAGAAATTTCCCTGGAAAACGTGGATCTAGAGTACAGAATGTTTTTTTTTAATCATCTATGTAGTATGGTGTCCGTTTTGATGACCATGTGCGAAAATGTTAAGACCGGTGTATTCTTGAAGAGATAAAGAACAACAGTTTTGACCTTATGAGACAAGTGTTTTCGGAGCTCTATTTTTAAATGTATGTATACAGTAATATGGAGCTATCTTTAAAAGTATCTACATACACAAACACAATAATAAAAATAGAAGATAACATTTTTAAAAGAAACAAATAAAATTGGAAAAGCCGTAAAAAATTGAATAAACACGTGACCAATAAAATTCTAAAACGTACAATTAGAATTTCAGCGCACATAGACTTCCGGCCTGACTTTTTACTTCCGGCCTATCTATCTTTAACTTCGGGCTTGGCAGCTAAACTCCGGTCGCTGCAGTCTTAACAAGGAAGGAAGTGATGACTCGATATATTAGAACTGTGCCAGTCCACAGTCTATAGATTGAGGAAGAAAAAGTAAGTGAAAAGATAAAATTATTGCCCATTGTCAAAGTCTCTCAAAATATGAAAATATCTCTATTAAAACTTTGTATTTCGTTTTAATGTCTAGCGCAAATGAAGACAATATGATATTAGTGTTCTTTCTTTGATCAACATGAAATATACTTATCTAAATACTCTGGGTAATGTAGTTTAGTAATATATATATATATATATATATATACATATACAGGGTGGGCAAAACTAAGAGTCCTATTTTTAAAAATTCATAACTTTTTTATTTATTGATTTTTTTTTTTTTTTTTTTAGAATAAGTAAAGGACCCCTTCCGAAGCAAGCATGAGCCGTATTAGCCATAAGGAACGTACCCTCATTTAGAAAACATTATTTTTGCTTAAAAAACTCAAAACAGTGTAAAAAACAATACTTTAGTTTTTGTAAGTTTTAAGAAGTGTTTTTCGGCTAAAATTTGTTTTGTTTATTTCAAAAAATCTCGGAAGGGTCAGTCTACACACACATAAAGTTTGGTGAGTTTAACTTTTATTTTGTGGAAGTTATTCAAATTCAAGTTATTCAAATTTAAAGATAGGACCCTTATTTTGGCCCACCCTGTATATATATGTGTGTGTGTGTGCGTGCATGTGTGTGTCTTCGTATGGTCATGCGAGTTTATCTCTAAAACTCTAGGAGGGCATCTGGACGGTTTAGGAAGATGTGTGCAGAACAGGAAACTTTGATGGTATGACCACGTTGAAAGAATGGATGAGAGATTGTGGCTATAAGATGTAGAACAGTTAAGTAACAGGTTCAGTTCAAAGAGAAACATGGGAGGAAGTGATAAAAATAAACCTATGGGGAAGAGGGATAAATAAAAACCTGGTCAGAGATAGGTTAGTTTGGAAATCTATTTCTTAAAGCCGTCCAACACATGCCCACGTGTAAAACGGTCTATAATGATCCTGATCCTGATATGAGTTTGTGAACAAACAAAAAATAAACAAATACGAACTACAAATAAAATTTGTATACAGGATGATTGGAAAGTAAATCCCTATTATTAAGTGCTCGTATCTTATTACTGAAATATATTTTTTGCAAAAAATGGATATCATAAGAAAGTGTATAGCATGGGGTTTATTCAAAATTCAATATGGGTGCCAACAATCGCCACCAGCTTCTAAAGCTGTCTGGAAACCGCATTATTATTCTTCTTTGCGTGTCTGTGAAGCATGTGGTCATATGACAGTTTCCCACATTTTTATGCAGTCTTTGAAATGGTGTTGTATTCTGCAAAATCTTTCAAACTACATTGGTTGGGCAGTAGGGGGCAGACCAGGCAGTGTTGTATCGTATGGTCCTCCTCTCCACATTCACAGATCGCTCCATTCCCGTTCTCATGCGGTGCCTCTGAACCGGGAGGGAGTACCTCAGAAGCAGGGATTCACATGTAAGTATGAGAGGGCCATCTTCTAGCTGTCTGGTCCACAGCTGTAGTCTGGCCTCTTCCCAAGATGTTGGTAGGGGTTCTACATGGCTGATGAAGCTTCTCTTTGAAAATCGCATCAACTGATTGCACAAAGACCTTCATTTTTTACAAAACAGTCAACACCTATAAAGATTAGGGTCAACAAGATGGATAGATTGACAGATGAATGGTGATTAATACTATGACTATTGAGAACAGCAGCCTACTTAGAAAACGGCATTGTTCACCATTGTCAAAAACAACGCATAATTCATGACCTTACTCCCCCATTCATTTCTTGTAAAAATTATATTTCAGTAATAACTTACATGTATAACTTACAAGTATAGGAAGTTACTTTCCAATCGCCTAGTATATTAGGTCGTTACAAAAATAATGGCCGCCGAAAGGTCTTTTTAACACAGAATGTGTTATTTATTTCTGGTACATTTAAACATATGTAATAGTTAATGTGTTCTCAATAATAATTTGTAACTTTTCCTTTAAGATAGAAAGTATTTTAAGCATAGAAGACACTCAATGATGAACATGCCAAAACATGACCCTCGTCTTCTTATGTTGCATGAATTCAAACTTAGACACAATGTCTCCGAAACTTCTGCCAATATAAATAGAGTATCCGGAGATTGATCCACAAGCGATCAGACAGTAAGAAGGTGATTGCAAAAGTTCCGTAGTTGAGATGAGAGCCTTGAAGATGAAGAAGGTAAGGGACGGCCGTGTAATCTTGACAATGAACAATTGCAAGAACTTGTTGAGCAAAATCCACGTCAAA
>OY744539.1:22501561-22511561 GCA_963556195.1 Sepiola atlantica
ATTTCCAACTTCTTAGTTTTCTTCTTTGAAATACATTTTCTTCTTTTTCTTCTTCTTCTTCTTCTTCTTCTTATTATTATTATTATTATTATTATTATTATTATTATTATTATTATTATTATTATTATTCTGTTTCTTCTTTATTTTCTTCTTCTTAGAATAATTATTTTTCTTCGCTTTCTTCTTAGAAAGACATCTTTATCTTTGTTGTCTTCTTCTTGCTCTGAAGTTTTCTTCTCGTTCTCTTTTTTATCTTGCTCTTCTTAAACTTACTGTTTTTTATCTTTGTTATTTCGTTTTTCTAATTCATCAAGTGTTCCTTATTTTCTGTCGTCGTCGTCGTCGTCGTCGCTTTTGGCCTCTTCTTTTTCCCATTTTCATCTGTTGTATTCTGCACTTTTACCTTCTTGTATAATTTTGCACGTTCAGTCCTAATCCTTCTCTTCATCTTCCTCCCCATCCTCCTCCGATGCTTTCTTGGTGAAGGGGAGGGAGGGGGCAGATTATGTGACTCGTCTTATCTGCCCTGGTAGTTTCAGTTCCTATGGTTTCGTTAATGTTTGTTCTACGTTTCTAGTTGTGTTTGCGCAGTGTTTTTCGATTTAAGTTTACCTGCGATTGGTGGGCGTTTTCTAGTTATATTAGGTGATTTCTGCACTCGATGGGTTTCTCTTAATATTTCAGTATAATGCTTTGTATGGCGTCAATCATCCCTTTCATTCCAATTTCTCCTAGTGATTTCTCCATGTTTCCGTAGCTGTTTCTGGTGCCTCTACTATTATTCGTAATACAGTTGTCTTCTTTATTTTCCAAATTCCCTTCAGTTCTCTGGCAAGTTCTATGTATTTCCTTAGTGTTTTGCCTCCTTCATATTTACCATGAGAACTGCTGGGATGTCGAATTCTACTATTTGGCATGTTTTTTTCCTTTTTTTTTTTAAAATATTATAACGTCTGGTTTTCTTACCTCATTAGATATTTTGCTGTTTGTATTTGCATGTCCCCTATAAAATTGCATGCCTTTTATTTGTTAAAATACTTGCTTCAGCTTACGTTTGTATAATTTGTCTAGATGTTTAAACTTTATTCGTTTACATAGTTATCAGCGGAAAACTTTCCCAACCCAGCCGCGTCAGTTTTTGTGTATTCCTTGTTGGGTCATTTTCTGCATTTATTACTGTGTGGTTTACTGTTTCGTCTCTTTGTCCACATAGTCTACATTTACTGTTTTTCTATTACTTGTTTGTCTATTTTGGCTTTTATTATTATTTTTCTCATTATGAGTTCTGACACAAGTTATTACCAATGATCGTTTACTGTCGAGAACAGGTGGTGTTCCTCGGCGTCTTAGAGACGACAACTCTTCCCAGATTTCATCACTCTTCGCTTCTTTCGATAACAATTGCGAATCAATTTGCATTCTTACAACAATTGTTTCCCATTGATTTCTCGATACTACCGAGACTTATAGCAATAAATCTCCTCAGTATTACAGAACTCTCAATACATATTCAGTGAAGGTCTCGATAGTCCTTCTTTATCTTATCTTTCATCTATCTCTGACAATTTATGATCTTTTTCTGTGGCATCACTGATGCTAGAGCCACTGCATTTTTTCCTGGAGGGAGGAGCAATGAAGAAAAGTTAATGTGATGTTAGCGTTATTCTGTTTCAGTTTATCTTTTGAATTCCGAAAGATACTAGAAATCTCATATTAGCATGTTTTAAGTGTACATATGTGAGATTTTTTTATAATAAATACTCATTTCACTGAGAAAAGTTGAATATTTGTCTACGAACGCGGTCATGAATTATATAACCCTAGACATAGAATCTAGATCACAGAGGGAAAAACTGGTGACCTGGCTACAAGAGTTCTTCAAATGCGCTGCGATAAAAATAAAGCCCTCAAAATTTCGTCCGAATGTTTTGGCTATATGAGTTGGTTGTCGCACTCCAGGATTTTCCTTAATATTTGATCACTGCTTTGTATAGTGTCAATCCTCCATTTAATTTATATTTCTCTTAATTGTTTTATTTTCAGAATGGACTGTTCCTAGTGCTCCTACTATGTTCCATAATCCCTATAGCTTTCTGGCAAGTTCCCTGTACTTGCTTTGATTTTTAGTCATTTTGATCTTAACTCTGTGATCTGCTTGGATAGTTCTATGACAACATGATAATACATTACACCCCAGCCAAAAACGGAGGTCATGCCTGGGGTGATGTGATCATGACCACAAAACTGATACTATAATAAATCCCCAAAAGGAGGAGAAAATACCTTGGAGGTTGGTCTTATAACAATAGAACAGGTACTACACTACTCCACTACTACAAAAAGGAGGTAATGCATGGGGGATGGTTTCATAACGAAAAGACATATATCGCACTACCCTCGTGAAAGAAAAGAGTTATACCTGGGAAGATGGTATTAAAAGTAGAGATACTACACTACTCCCAAATGAGAAAGAGAACAGATACTTCACTACCCCGCTGAATTTAGCATTGAAAGATAATCCATAATCTAACCTTTATCCTCGAGTGGCTTTTCAGCCTTGATTAGCTGTGAGGAATTAGTATGATAAAAATGATAATAGTATAATTTCTGCTTCTAACAGACAGATACTAAATCTCCATTATTAATAGATCATACACTGCTTTTCATAATCCAGCCAATGCTATTTTGGATAGACTCTATAATATTTTTACGACTTCATGAAGTCGTAAAAATATTATAACGTCTTTTCACAAAATATTATCTCCCCTTTGCGGCTGTCATATTTGCCAAGAATCGATTCCCGTCAGGGTAATTCTACTCTTCCGAAGAGTTTATAATATTTGTCAGTTTTCTCGAACTTTTTGTTTTTCCACATTTTCATTTTTGTTATTATTGGCGTTAGTTCTGACGCCAGTTGTTGTTATTAAGCTCCCTCTCGTGGCGGGAAAATGTGACGCAATGTCGGGAAAGTGGGATTTGAAAAGACAAGGCCTTAAGGAAGAGCACTCTGGCCGACAAAAAAATGCTTGGCCAGACCTGTCCGCATCTCATGCGATTAGCAATAAACCAACCCCATCTCAAACGGCCAGAAGGTAAAAGATGGGAGGTTGAACCTCCTAGGGTACTTCTGCAGTTTACAGACTGTGTTAGAATAATGACGTTATTATTTAGAAACCCATTTTTAACATGAGGGTTTTGTTAACTATTCTGTTAATTCACCTAACAAAAGATAGCGTAAAATTGAATTTATTTAAAACTAGCACGGTCCGTAAACTGTCGGCTCAGGTCTCGTCCTCTGCAGTTCTAGGAAGGAGCTTTTTTTTTTCTTCTTCTTCTTTTTCTTCTTCTTCTTTTTCTTTTTTATCTTTTTCATATTCTTCTACTTTCCTTTTTTTACTCATCTTCGCCTTTTTTTTCTCTATTTTCTTCTTCTTATTCTTTTTCTTCTTCTTTTTCTTTATTTTCTTTATCTTTTTCATATTCTTCTACTTTTCCGTTTCTTTTTACTCATCTTCACCTTCTACTTCATCTTTTGCTTCTTCTTCTATTTTTTCTACTTCGTCTTCCTTTTCCTCCATCCCCTTTTTCTTCATCTTCTTATTTGTTTACTTGTTAACTAATTCTTTTTTCCTTCGTCATTTTTCTTCATTCATTGTCGCCATAGTTTTTCCTTTTTTCTTTCTTCCTTAAGTATTTTCTCATTCTATCTCCCTTTCTATTCATCTATTAATCTATTCATCTATTAATCTATATCTCCCTCTCGCCTTTCTTTCTTTTTGTGTTCGTATTCACCCTCTTTTTCTTTTTATGTTCCTCCTCGTTTCCTCATCTTCATCTTCGTCTTTTTCTTTTCTTCTTCTTCTTCGTCTTCGTCTTCTTTTTTATTTGTTACCTCACACGTTTTCCTTCGTCATTTTTTCTTTGTCTTCTTTATTCATTATCGCCACTGTTTTTCCTTTTTTATTTCATTCTCTCTCTCTCTTTCTCTCTCTCTCTCTTGCTCTCTCTCTATCTATCTATCTATCTATCTATCTATCTATCTATTTCTATCTATCTATCTATCTATCTATCTATCTATCTATCTATCCTCTCTCCATAACCCCCTTCTCTTTCTCTCTTTCTCAATCACAATCTCTGTCCCTCTCTTTTGGACACTTTTCCATTCCCACACCCTTCCCCACATTTCACACCTCTCCCCATTCGCCGTAGCTACCCTAATAGACCATAACTTGTTTATCCTAATTTTTCTGCCCGCATGTATTCTTCACACTGCTCGTCGTGGGGCCTCGCCAGGTCAGAAGACGTCGAGCATCGATGTCAAACAAAAGTGCTCAAGATGGTGTTGATCTCGGTGTGAGATCGCATAGCTTATTCAAAAAACATAGACTTAGATTTCTAGTTCTGATACTGGACTTCGTTTTCCTGCATCAGACGGTGTGGTGAGGGTCGGGTGAAATAGAGTGATGGAAAGTGGAGTCTCGCAGCCGGGAAACGCCCCTTCGCAAAGATGGCACAGAATGACAAGGTGTGATGCGCAAGAAAATCTGCCTGAGGTTGGCCAGTTCATGGGTCAAAGGTGACGCCGTTCCAAACTGGCTGTAATATAAAATAAACGAAAAAGAAAAAAATGAATAATAAAAACAAACATGAGCGTTCTCTTGCAAACCATAAGCCCACAACACATAAAGAAACTTGTGGCATTGAACGTTTCTTTGTAAGTGAGATGGGCTTGTTTTTGCACAATGTATGATGTTTGCAATGGGGATAAGCGGGAACTATAAATGTATTGTATGGCGTGTGAAGGTATGAATAAAAGAGCTTAACATTTACCACTTAGCGTAAAGCAATACTCTTCTGAGAAAAAGAAAGGACACCGAAACGAATTTAAATATTTAATTGAATTTAAAAAAACATGGACATATTTTGTACAATAAAGAAAAAAGACTCAATTTTGAAAATGACATTCTTGCTGGCTTTTGAGCTAGGGTAAAATCGTAGTATCCGCTAACTGCGACTTATGTAATTGACAACATTGACCCGAAATTAAACAAAGAGATGAACATGTGTTTCTTGCGATCCTAGCGTCAACGGTGGTGTTGACGTTGCCTATTGAGAGGTTTAGTCTTTCTCTGATCAGGATATGATTGTTTTTTTAAACATCAGCTTACGGTCAAGATCAGATGTGATAGAAAAAGATTGTATTCTTCGAATTCGACGAAAGGTAGATACAAGTTGTGAGCTTTTATTTTCGAAATGGAGTCAAGTATGAGTACGTGCCCCTATCTGAACATGGCACACGCGCTTCTGGGTGGTATCAGACCAAGCCATCCTGGTAAGTTAGCCTCTTAGCTTGTCGAGTGAATAAGTCCTATTCTCGTTCTTACTATTTGATAATAGAGCTTCTCCAAGATATCCACTTTGATGTTTGTCTCCTGAAACTCTATCCCTTCCTTGTTATCTCTCTACAAGTACCATTCCTACTTATTAATCAACCTGAGTTTTTCGGTCCTAAAAACGGGAAACAGTCAGCAGTCGATATTCTTGAAAAAATTGGAGGATCTTACTGTTTTTGTCCACTGCCCACTTAATATATATTTTTTATATTATATATATATATATTTATATATATATATTTATATATATATGTATATATATATACATATTTATATATATATGTATATATATATTTATATATATATATATGTATATATACATATATATATATATTCATATATATATGTATATATATACATATATATATATATTCATATATATATATATGTATATATACATATATATATTCATATATATATATTGATATATATATATACATATATATGTATATATATATATATTTATATATATATTCATATATATATATATATATATATATATATATATATATATATATATATATATATATATATATATATATATATAAAGTATCATTAAAAATAACGGACATCTTGTGTCTGGTTATTTTTTCTAAGATCCTTTCCGTTTTTCTGATTAGGTTCTTAGTTTCAGACGGAAACTGGCTGATAAAATTGGCATAGCTTCCCAAAGCGCTTTCGGACCCTTCCAAGTCCATCGTCAGTGGAGCAATGTTAACCAGGCATAGAGCCAGTTTCCGTCTGAAACTAAGAACCTAATAAGAAAAACGGAAAGGATCTTAGAAAAATTACCAGACACAAGATGTCCGTTACTTTTAATGATACTTGTATAAAAGAAAAGATGCTGCCAAGATACACACACACACATATATATATATATATATATATATATATATATATATATATATATATATATATATATATATATATATATATATATAGGGTAAGGTGTAGGATAAGTCATGAAAATGAAATGCCGTGGTAGACAAAATGTGTGAAAAAAGACAAACGGAAAACAGGTTAAAATGCAGAAGAAAAATACAAAACAAGAGATTTGACCGGTTTCCTTCGTATTAACGCACGTCTTTAGAAAAAGACTGAAGACGTTCGTTAATACAAACGAAACCGGTCAAATCTCTTGTTTTTTTCTCTCCTGCATTTGCTGGAGCAGAAGGCTTTCCTACATCCGGGGACCTCCACAGTGAATGGATGGGACCTTGTCGGGTTGTTCTAGTGTATTTGCGTCGAGTGGGCACTAGAGCAACTAGTTCATTGGAGCACAATCCATTGAAGTATTTGTAAAACAAGAACAAGGATGCAACATTGCGGCGATAGGGAAGGGGATGGAGCTTGATTGACAGTGAGGGACTTAAGTTGGCGACGCTTTTTTTGGGACCTTGCCTAGGAGGAAGAGATAAGTGGATGATGCACCAGCCTAGATGTGACAACAATAGGCAGATGGTGGCTTTGTAGAGATACAAGATAATCTCAGGTGTTAGGAGTTTACTAGCACGGTAGAGGGAGCCCACCTTCTTTGCAGCAGCCTTGGCAATGTCTTCAATGTATTTGTTCTAATTCATGTTACCTGTGAATGTTAGGCCGAGTAGTTTGAATGTTGAACTCTTAGGTAGGGTGTTATTTGCCATGGCAATCGGTGATCGAATAGGTGTCTTGTAGTTATTGAAGGAAAGAAGCTTTGTCTTTGCGGCATTAAAAGTTCCCAACCATTTATGACCCCAATCCACTACAGCTTGGAGGTCACTTTCTCATGATTCAGCAATTGCCTCGGATATGTACGCGTCCGTTTTGCCCACATGACGAGAGTACAGCGTGGTGCCGTCAGAATATATACCTATCTCAAACTCGATGTCATAAGGGAGGTCGTTTATGAAAATCAGGAACAACAAAGGTCCGAGGATCGATCTCTGGGGTACATCTGCATTTATGGCATGTTGCTTGGATGAACAGCCATCGCGGACAACCTGGATCTTTCTTTTAGTTAGGAAGGATCTAATTATATTAAATATTCGCCTAGTAATACCATATGAGTGAATTTTTAGGAGACGCCCCTTATGTCATACCTTGTCAAAGGCCTTAGATATATCAACCGCTATTGCCCTAGCTTCACCTGCCTTGTCCAGTGTATGATATATGCGTTCAGAGATGACCGTTAAGATGTCTGCAGTGAATAGTGCTTATGTAAATCAATACTGACGGTCAGAAAACAGTTTAGCATTAACTAAGTGCCGAACTATCGCTAGATTGATTAAGGATTCAAAGATGTTAGCAAAGATCGGGAGTAGACTGATTGGGCGATAGTTCTGAGGATCTGTTCTATCCCCAGAATTCTTGAAGACTGGTACCACAGAGGCAATTTTCCGGCTATCAGGGAAGCAAGATTTAAAAAGGCATTTGTTGTAGAGTTTCGAGAGGACAAGGGCTAGTTCAGCAGAGCATTTCTTTATTACTATTGCAGGTATAAGATCAGTCGCATATGCTGTGGAGATGTCAAGGTTTTTATTATGACTCTGAGCTGAGATGGGGTGATGACCAGGTTTTCTAGTGTGACTTGGGAATTTATAGGGATAGTGGTTTGCGGAGTCCGAAGTGGAGTTCATGGCGAAACGCTGGGCAAGTAGTTCAGCCGTATCAGCTGCCGTGCACACGACATCATTGTATTTTGAATGTGGGGGAATCGTTGATTGTCTATTGTTCACCACACTATTATAGATTTTCCAGAAATCGCGACCGCCTAGTTTCTGGGACTGAATGCGTTTTTGGGGTTACTTCGGTATACCTTCTCTTTTCTTCATCTATCACTGACTTACAATTATTTCTTGATTCTATGAATTTCTGTCTATTCGCAGTTGACTCATGGCGGACGAACTTTTGGAATGCTTGCTGCCTCTCAAAAATGGCAGCTGCACAGTTCGAGGTGAACCATTGAGGGGAGTGGGGTTTGCCGAAAGATTTTCGCATGAGGACATAGGCTTCAATGCCTGTTTTGACCCATTCGGTTAACTCATTTGCACACTGATCAGCAGGGAGTGAGAAGGTTTCAGTCCTTGGGACATCGCTGATGTGATCTCTGATGGACTAAAAATCAGCCTGCTCGTTGTATCTCGTTGTTTTGAGCAATGTCTCATCGACTTTTGAACAAGTTTTTAGGGTGATATCAATCATAACCACGGCGTGATCAGCGTCCCCGTACGGACTATGAACTTCAGTCGCACAAGCCTCAGACAGTGAGATCAGGAACAGGTCGAGAAGCGAGGCTTGCTGGTCTACTCGATCAGGGAGGCGGGTCAGGAAAACGACAGTCTGTGAGAGGGAGGAAGCTAAAGAGAAAGTTTCACATACAGTTTCAATTACCTACTAGACACCATCCTCGAGTGACTTCAATCTCTCTGTACAACGAGGTTGTCATAACAATCTGACATGAGGATACTTACCCCTACAAGTAAACCCTAACCAAATATTCAAAATAACATAGTATTCGAAGCCCAAATAAGATCCCATCAACACGGCTATACACTGGCTCATACGAGGAATGGTGCACCTTCTCCTAGTGACGTTACCTCAAGTAACAGCACTTAACTGGATACTCCACTAGACTAGATGAATTCTTGTCCTGGAATCCGGTAAGACCAAGAAACCACAAGAAAGATATACTATAGCATAGTTAACTGGTCAATTGAGGAAAGGAAAATGATGTTCTAAACTTCTATACTAACTCAACGTTTGGGTAATAGGTAGAACTTTAATAGAATATTGGAATATCTATGTATCTCATGTACAAATCAAGTGTTAGCGCTAGGAAGGGGCTGCTTGATTATGAGAACTTCGACTGAAGTAAAATGAAACAAAAAAAGTGATAATACAACTTCATTGAGCGTGAAAAATTGGAACTTTTTCGGATGTTACAATAAGTATATATATATATATATATATATATATATATATATATATATATATATATATATATTTACATATATATATATATATATATATATATATATATATATATATATATATATATATATATATATATATACAGACAGATGTTCTGTTGTTTCACTACTCATCAGTAAGGCCAAACATAGCGAGTGAATTAACTCGATTTTCGAACCCGGATGCTAGACTACTGCCAATCTTTGGTGCCGGATATCTTACCATCTGGGTTAACGGAGCCCTTACAGGGAGTAAAAGAAATTATATCGTTTTCATCGAATTTATTCATTTTTTTTTACAAACTTTCGATACTGGTAACCTAGAGGACTCAGATATTTTTACGGAAGAGTATTGTATTACGCTAAGTTGTTGTGTGGAATAAACACCGAAACCAATTCACCGATTATTATGAATTTTAGAACACAACAACTCTTAGGCACAATGGTGGGTAAGTGGGTGACGGAAATGTTAGTTTTATAGAGAGGCTTAGAGCTGATGACCTCAGAGAAAGATTCAATCTGAACTGTATAGGGAGATGTGCACAGAAGAGCAGACTTCGATGGTCACGTTGAAAGAATGGATGAGAGTTCTTGGGTTAGTAGGTATGAAACAGTTGTAGTAGCAGAGTTCAGTTGACAGAGGAAAGTCAAGGAAAA
>OY744539.1:22516561-22651561 GCA_963556195.1 Sepiola atlantica
AGAAAAACTGATTTAATCCTCTTTTAAGATCGATATTTGCGTTATCGATTATAATTCACTGGACCGAAATTTAAATTTTTAAAAAAGCGCACGCACACACAAAATCATGTCTTTAAACCCCCACACACACACACGCGTGCGCACACACACGCGTGCGCACACACACACGCATATATATATATATATATATTGAATTCTTGGAACTGTAATAAATAATGTTGAAATTTATTTATTTATACTTACTCTCTCTCTCTCTCTCTCTGTCTGTCTGTCTGTCTGTCTGTCTGTCTGTCTGTCTCTCTCTCTCTCTCTCTCTCTCTCTATATATATATATATATATATATATATATATATATATATGACTCATGAACCATGACTCGTGTTTCGGGGTTCGAGTCCGGCGACCGATAGGAATAATCTATACTGACGATTCCCATGAGGATGAAACGTATACGTATATAGATAAAAACAAATATTTATATTTATATATATATATATTTATATATATATATAAAATTGAAATATATGCACACGCATGTGCATATATATATATGTATATATATATATATATATATATATATATATATATATATATATATCAACTAATTATTTACCAAGTGCATGTTGTGCAGAACCCAACATTGATAGAATAGGCCGTAAAGGAACGTTGGGTTTATGAACCTTGGGTAAGCCGTACATTCTAGGCCTTTGAGAGCCGATAGGTCGTATTCTCTCATATATCTCTTTAGAAATAAACTTGCTTTTATAAAGTTGAAGAAGCCTTTTCTGGATTTTTATTTCTATACGAAAAGTGTCATCGTGGCTTAAACCACCCATCTAGAAAAATGTATTTTTATCATCCAAAATGTTACACATTTTGGGGATATAATCTACTTGGTTCAGGATTACAACGCCTGAACCTTTGTCTGGACGAGTGATATAAATATCAGAGTTCGACTTAAGTAATTTCGCAGTTTCAAAATTATTTTTCTGCCAAATACAATCGCTAGACTTAGTACGTATAGCAGAAAACATCCGACCTAATTCACCCAACTGGATTTTAACGCTATCCGAATGTAAACATATCTGTATGTTTGGTTGAATAATTTTTTTTAATAGAAAACATAAATGTACACATTTTTGTATTTAGATTTTAACATCTTACTTTCGATTGTGACTTGAACCGCTTGCCTGTCGAACCAGATTGATGAGCTGTGATACTGCGAAAAAATTGCGTGTTTATATATCTATATATATATATATATATATATATATATATATATATATATATATATATATAAACAATAAAATCATCTTTGTTCCCCTTCTCGTGGTTCTTTCTTCCTCGTAAAGACGGGGCTAAAATCTCGTAAAGACGTTGGTTAAATCTCGTTAAGACGAGGTTAAAATCTCGTAAAGACGGGGTTAAAATCTCGTAAAGACGGGGTAAAATCTCGGAAAGACGTTGGTAAAATGTCGTTAAGTCGGGGTTAAAATCTCGTAAAGACTGGCCTAAAATATCGCAAAAACGGGGGGTAAAATGTCGTAAAGACGGGAGTAAAATCTCGTAAATACGGGGGTAAAATCTCGGAAAGACGGGGGTAAAATCCCGTTAAGACGGGAGTATAATCTAATAAAAACGGGGGCTAAAATCTCATAAAGACGGGGGTTAAAATCTCGTTAAGACTGGGGTAAAATCTCGTAAAGACGGGGGTGTAAACCTCGTACAGACGAGATAAAATCTTGTAAAGACGGTGATAAAATCTCGTAAAGACAGGGGGTAAAGTCTCGTAAAGACGAGGGTAAAATCTCGTAAAGACGGGGATAAAATCTCGGAAAGACGGGGGTAAAATCTCGTAAAGACGGGGGTAAAATCTCGGAAAGACGGGGGTAAAATCTTGTAAAGACGGGGGGTGTAAAATCTAGTAAAGACGGTGGGGGCTATAATCTCGGAAAGACGCGGGTAAAATCTCGTAAAGACAGCGCTAAAATCTCGGAAAGACGGGGGTAAAATCTCGGAAAGATGGGGTAAAATCTCGTAAAGACGGGGATAAAATGTCGTAAAGACGGGGGTAAAATCTCGTAATTACGAGGAGTAAAATCTCGGAAAGACCGGGGTAAAATCTAGTAAAGCGGGGGTAAAATCTCGGAAAGACGGGGGTAAAAAGATGCTCACTTATTTTTTTCTCGGCTGCAGTGTGTTTCAATGTCTGCAATGTACAATTTTACAACAAAATAACATGGCTAATTTTCTGCGACTGTTACAAATGCAGTATGATGGAATTTAATTTCGTAATCAAATATATGTAGGGGAATAAAAGCTGATGGGTTTGCTTAGACGCAATTATTTTTTCTTTTTTATATGTGTTTATTGTTGGGGGCCATTTTGCTTAGCTGAATCGCAACCTCCAGACGTCAGTTGCCCTTAAAATAGTCACTAACCAAGGATAGACAGGATGAAGTGATGTATCATGATAGATACTTAACCCTGCTCCTAGCCAAAAGGAAAGGAATCAGCGGCTTTAGTCATATTACCTTCAACAACATGGTCTTCAAGACTGCTTCCATAATTTTCTGCGTCGCGTTATGTCCGAACATCAACCGAGTCAGGCAGTATTTCTTGCTCTTATAGCGCACCAGCTGGAACTGGCATAGTTTCTCTGCGATATGAAACTTAATGTTCACAATTTGTCATTGTCTCATTACTCACATCTATTATGTCACTTCCAGTATGGCACGCAGTTTAATTATCTAAAGTATAATACTGACCTGAATTTTCCATTTGTAGCCTGGGTCACTACCATGAATGGTAAGATTCCTTTCACGTCACTATTCCAAAGAAAGAGAATGATTTCCACAATCGATCATTCCATCTTCTTCTCAAACTCTGCGCTTTTATTCTTTCGGACAATTCTCCTAATACTTCACTATATTTTATTTATTTTTGTTATACTGGATGCGCTCCTGTCCAATTCCACCCAACCATCCATTTCCTTTGATTGAACTGTTCTTGTAAGTCTTTATCCCCTATTTTGGAATAGGTTGAGACTCGAACAACTGCAACACTGTTCCTATTTACTTGCCTCCCCACGACGGCAGAGTTAGACACAAGGTCGTTTTTTTTTTGTTTTAATGTGGGAAATAACAAGCTCCGCAAAAAAAGTCACACTGGATTGGAACAAAAATTAAAAATACCTCAGTCTAGAAGGACTTCTCCTTCACTGGCCGACGACAAAAAAAAACTATGTGAAACATCAGAACAGATACTACACTTTGTTCCTAGCAAAATCTCTAATCATGGCTGATGTCTACACACTTCATCCCGCCCTTTTAATGTTCACACCTTCCAGCTTATTAATTGCACACATTTAACCAATAATATCGATCGCGTCGATAATGCGGGCAATGATTATCGATTCTGTTTTAAACTTCACTCCACATCGGGTGTCTTTACTTTTAACATATCACCCGTCAATCGCTTTCACGGGTCTACTCCGAACACTTGCAAGCTTGGGAACAAGTAGAGTAGTTGCGAATCAAGTAGCTACAAAACGATCGCTATCACATTATCTACTGGGACGTCTATTATTCTTAGATATTAGTACCACACAATAGTAAAGAAGGGGTAGCTACTGGCGCGAAAGCTCCCATTTTGTTCGTTTTCCTGGGCCTAAGGGCAAAACGTCGCAATATGTTTCAATGTTTTGAAATTATAGGGCCTGTCATTAATATTCGCCGGCTCTTTACTTTCTTTAAATAAGTGCAATCCCCGGCATCTTAAGCATCTATTCCTCTCCGGAAATATCTTGCCAGCTCCACCAAGCTCTTTAGATTACGAGCGCACAAGTTCACCAATTCCCTAGTTCACTTTACTCTCTTGAGATGTGTATATGCTTTACAGAGACCTTCGGAGAACGCTTTTATTTCAACCAAGTCTAAATTGTGTATTTGTCCAAATGGATTTTGTCACCCCTTTAAGCTAGAGAACAAGCGAATCCACTTGTAAAAAAAGGTTAAAAAGAAAGTAATAAGAGCTGACACTTTTTAAAGCTTGGCGACAGATTTTATCTTATTTGAGAACGCAACTATATTTCTGTCTCCACTGAAAGGTTATAACATACTCTTCCAGATTCCATAATGCCGAAATAGCTTGTGGCCAGAAATTAGCAAAAATATTGTAAGATATATTTTGTGTATTGTCTATTGTTCTTTTTCTTATTCTCTGTCACTGTGTTGCATAGAAAGGGAGTGTTATTTTATGGAAATCGCTCTAGACAAGGCATGAAGCCACTTGATGTAAGGATCTAAAAATACTACTTCAAGGTTTAAAATCAGCCATGGATAAGTGTTTGATGATAAATTTCTACGCAGAAAGCAGCAATTATATTGTCAGAAACATCGCTCATGGAATGTGAGGACTAAAGGTCAAAATAAGAGAAGTGAGAGATACGAGGCTGCCGAAAGTACGCCCGAGATTGATGGAAGGGTTTTGGTAACACCTTAAATGTCAGAGGTGACCCCCAAAGCTTTAATAGATGAAACCAAGGGACTTCAGATCGGAGATTTTCTGCCTCTTTTGCTGGCGAGACTTTAAGCAGAAAAGACGTGTCAAGGTGCTGTTCCGATGGAGGCAGCGCACAGTTGAAGCGGGTGTAGTGGAACTGGCTCTCCGTCTATCTGTCTGTTATTCTATCTCTCTCTCCTTTTTTCACATCTGAGTTAGGCCTCCTATCTTCAAAGTCCAGGAATTCGGCTAAACCCAAATTGAGATCATGTGCCTGTCGAAACTATCCAGTGACGTCCGCTCGAAGGCATCTAATCGTCTACGTCTATCTCATATCATTGTCTGCTTGAACCTATCTGTTCAACCCGATCGGCGAGTCTACTGTCTCGATGTAACTCAGCCTCCTAAATATATCTACCTTCGACAGGAAATCCTAAATTTCCGGTCTTTTTCATAGTTACTCTCAGCCTCCGCCTACAACCGAAACTGGTTACATTCATCTGTTTCCCAGTTCTCTCTCTCTCCATCATTATTCGGCCAAACAGAAGCTAACAACTATTTGTAATGATATCATTCCGTTTGTACAATAAAATATATCTGCCTCTCTGATATCGTCGTTACGTCGCCGCTTTAAATTTCTTGTTAAATTTCGTCTCGTTGTCGTGTTCTCTCGCGTTCCGTGTCGTCTCTTGTTAGGATCCGTTGTTCGTATAACTTTGTTGAACTATAGCAGGAAAGACTGGGAGAAAATAGACTTTGGAAATGGAGGTTTATTGAGAGATAAAAGTTAAATAACCACAAGTACAGTTTACACTTTATTATGTAGGAGAGAGACAAAAATGTTAACATAAAGTAACTATTACATACATAGACAAACAAAGAGATTGACTGGCAGACAGACAGACAGACAGACAGACAGCGCTTATGACCGCGTTCGACCCTTCAACAGTTTTGCTGTCAGTAAGACATTTTGTCAGTGACTATTCGCGTCAACATCCAAACTCGGTCTCTTTCAAATCTCACCATTCTTTCTCGCTTTCTTCCCACGTGACGTCTCAGCCTTGAGCCTCTCACCGTATATCGTTGTGAGATATTTGATATATAGGTATATAAGTGTAATACAATAAATGCAAGTCTCAAATAAGTATTAATATACCGTTGTGTTCTATAAAAGAATTAAAATAGAAATATAGAAATAAAATTTTAAACGGGAAAATAAAGACAATCATAATTTTGCATGTAACGTTCGACTTTGCTGCTCTGTCTCTCTGTTGGTATGTCTGTCTGCCTGTCTCTCTCTCTCTCTCTCTCTCTCTCACACACACACATTCATCAATAAGAATACAAATTGTAACACGGGGTTCAGAAAAATCCCCTGCTTCCGATTGTCCCACATGCAGAAATGTAAATGTAATGGTAGCAAATACCTTGCTACACTATTCCCCATTTAGGATGTCCCGTATGAACCAGGCCCTTAATTACAATAGCCCCTATTGTTTGTGTACGTCTCTCTCTCTCTTTCTCTTTCTCTCTCTCTCTTTCTCTCTCTCTCTCTTTCTCTCTCTCTTTCTCGCTCTCTTTCTCTCTCTCTTTCTCTCTCTATCTCTCTCTCTATCTCTCTCTCTCTCTCTCTCTCTCTCTCTCTGTATTTCTCTCCCTCGGTTTCTCTTTCTTTCTTTCCATTTCTCCCTGTCTCCCTCTCTTTCTTTCTCACTCTATCTATCTATCTATCTATCTATCTATCTATCTATCTATCTATCTATCTATCTATCTATCTATCTATCTATCTATCTGACATCCGCACACCTACCCATTAACCCATTGTGTTTTCCTTCACGGAAGGCAACCGAGATGTATCAACATGGCATAAACCATTTAAATTCTCAAGACCATTACTAGACATCATCTATCTTCCGAGCAAGGAATTTCATTTGACGGGTTCCCTTGGCAACTTATCAGCATCGCCTCATCTAATTTCCATCTCCCAAATTCAATCCATCCGACGGCAACACCCGACACTAACCAACGCTCGACTGTCAAGCTAGTCACGGTCACCAAACCTTCGCCTATATCCCCTTCAACCAACCCTGTCGTCCTCACTACGAAACTTGATTTCTCTTATTTAGGATTCTTGTCTATGACATCTGATGTGTCTGTCACCTCTTCGATCTGAGCCGCACAAGATGACGACTCTAGAAGTTTGGTTTGCTGCTGGCTGGGTTTTATTTTTCAAATCTCTGTTGGTCAGTAATGGGCAGTTTAACGCTGGATGGTGGTAGTTAAACGAATCCCTGGTTGGACGGTTGTTTTTGTACGTATATGTATGTCTGATCTAAAATTCGTATTGAAAGGCTTTAACGCCAGTCGGTCGATCGGTCTATTACGCTTATCACTTGAAATAGTAATTTTTGAAACGGAAGGTATGTCTGTGACGCTTCAGTTAACAATAGCATTTTTTTATCAACCTCATCATCATTTTCGGTAAGATATTCGCCGAAAGAGGAAGTTTCTAGGGAGTATCCAATTCACATGCGGTCCACAACCGCATGTATACCCCGATCAGGGGAGATGACATACCGCGGCTAGTATTCCCAAATGGTCACCCATGTGATACTGGCCAGGCTCAACATTGCTTAACGTCGTTGATCTAACGAGAACCGGTTTGTCAACATGATTATACCGTATTTTGATCAATTTACACGTCGTTATAACAGACTTTTCATGCTTAAGTTTGAAAAGGCTGGTTTAAGAGGCATGTCAGATTTACGTTTGGAACACTATTTTGAAAGTCCGTGACGCTTAAGTTTTAAATAACATCTTTGATGCATATAAGTATCTTTATAATTCATTTATTTTGTATAAATCCGACGATTATTTTATTGGCATTGGTTTCCCCGATATCTTTCTAGTCAGAATTATTTCTAGAAAGACATCGCATACTTAAAATAGAGCCCACGTGAAGTGAAAGTGTGTCTGTGGACTGAACTGGATTCGAACTTGGCACACCCATGTTGTCAATCCAGGTCGTTAACCACTTAGCCACCGTCACCTCCCATAATACATAGTGTAGCACGAGGACCACCAATATTGTGATACCAACTGTCACCTAGACAGCTTGGGTCGTTGTGTAGATGACACGTCGTAGCAGATCGCTAACTCTCCATCTTCTTTCTCCGTTGTTGGTATGTTGTTCTTCTTAATAACAGTGATTGTATAAATTATTAAAAATTAACAGCCCTAAATCATCGGATTTTAACAATGCTTTCTTTTTTTTGTATTTTTGTTCCCCAATATAAAATACACATACATTATACCCTCAACCCATCCACAGAAGGGCATATGGGCAACTCACCAAAGGACGACCGACCGCTTTTGCACTTCGGAAAAATGAGAAAGATCGTATCCGCTACGTGTCACTGCCGATTTCCTTTTTGTGAAGCAATATCCCAACACGTAGCCCTAACACTAATTTGACTTCGAATAGAATCTTCCAACACTCGATCCTTATGCTTACTCTACGCCTTATCCGAACAAATACTTTTATTAACATTAGTTTTACACTGACTTGTGCCAGGATATACATAATCAATTGATTTTGAATAAATATTTATGAAGATCGACTGAGCTTCAATCTATGCGCCCCTCCCTGGTAAAAAGTTCACAATACAAACTCGTCTAGCTACAAACACTGTCAATACATTAATTTTCTTCTTTTTTGCACCTAGAACTAAACGGAACTTCCATGAACAAGGTTTATTTTCTAGAACTGCCTGTCTGTTGAACACAGTACCACAGGGCTGCATCCCGGATGACTATAACAGTGCCGTTTTCAAGTCCAATGCAAACATATTCTTGTTGAGCCGTCCTCTTAAATAGTCAATTTCTAACCAGTTACAACCATCTTTACTAATCCACTCGGTGTTTCACCGTCTACCTGTCAAACTCAATAATCCTTATCCTCGAGTGGCCTGTGAGCCTTGATAAGCAATCACTCGTTTGAAAATAAATTTAAAAAATGATGGAAGAAATGCCTAACTCTGGGTGGTTCTTATGTAGAGAAAGACTAATAACTGTGCCAAGTTTCATTTATCAACTGCTATGGGAAATGGAAAAGGGGCATTACTTATTGAACGCCCTTCGTACAACTATCGTTACTAATCCCCTCAGTGTTTCACCGTTTACCAGTCAAACCCGATAACTCTTATCCTCGAGTGGCTAGCTGTCTGGGAGTCCGATCAAAACTGCGACCAGAAGCAAGATTTGACGAAACGGCGTTAGCGAGATGCAATCGATGTAAAAATGGCGAGCTAGGCCGGAATGTGCCTGACTAGCTTCAAGCCATGAAGTAAAATGGAATTTTTACTTGATTACTGAAAACTGTCAAATAATTCGAAATAAAGAATCGATTTATTTAATTATTTTTAGTGTGCAATGATTTATATCGGTTCGGAACCGTCTAAATTAAACTTAAAACGTTGTTCAGGACTTTTTCGTACGAGAGAAAACAGATCATTCATAATCACTCAGATAACACTGGTCAACACAATATTTTTGGCAGGAAAAGTAAGACTGGTTTCTGGGGTTTTCAAGGGCGCTGAATCCGAATCTGACATTAGTTTTTTCAAATTGGTTCTAGTTTTTGAGTTATCACAGGGGGGTCGTTTGTCTGAAATCACCCATTCGCGACCATAGCTAAACGTACAAAAAACGGCTAAATAGTGCATAAATGTCAGATATTGATTTTTATGATGATCTTAAACCACAAAGACAGTGTAAAATCTCAATCTAACAAGTTAAGTTAGACATAACATCATTTCATTTATCCTATAACTGAACACTTTTCATAGATTTCGAGGATATACAAAAAATTTGCTAAAAATTTGCTGAATTTTAATTCTCCAAGTGAAAAAAAACATTTACATAATCAGTTATATATCATAAATTAATGCAAAGCATTATACACTAGATTCTTAGTTACAATGAACACACAAAACAATATTTTATTCACAAAACTAAAATTGACGTTTATACGATTTTCGCTTGTGAGCAACTTTTGGGCAGTCTCTCAAAAGGTTCCAGCAGTAGTCTGCCATCATGTGCTCATCCCATTTTCCTTGATACCTCTCTTCCATTGTTTTGATGTCTTGATGGAATCTCTCTCCCTGCTCCTCACTGTAATCACCAAGATTACCAGGAAATCTGTCGAGGTGGCTAAACAAGAAATGAACTTTAATGCTCATATTTGCCCCTAGTTTTCCGTATGCAGTAAGCATCTTACGGACCAATTGCTTGTAATTGTCAGCTTTGTGATTTCCCAAAAAGTTTGTCACTACATCTGTGAAGGACAACCAAGCATTTAACTCAACCGTGTTTATATGATTAGTGAAGTCAGAATCCCTCATGAGCGTTCGAATCTGAGGTCCATCGAAGATGCCACCTTTAGCTTTTTCGATGGAAAGACCTGGAAATTGCCTGCATATGTACTTGAAGCAATCCCCATCCTTGTTCAACGCCTTAACAAACTGCTTCATGAGCCCTAGTTTTATGTGCAATGGAGGGAAGATGATTCTATCCCTGGGTACCAAAGGCTCATTGATGACGTTGGCTGTGCCGACTTCGAGACTTTCTCGTTCTGGCCAGTTCTCCCTTCTCCAGTGCTGGATTCTTGCTCTGCTATCCCACAAACAAACAAAGCAGGGATACTTTGTGTACCCACTTTGCTGACCAAGCAGAAAATTCACCATTTTCAAGTCCACACAAATCAGCCATTTATGAGTGTTGTAATTCAGCTTTTCAAGAACAAATTTGATAGCATCATACTCTTCTTTCATCTTGGTAGAATGGCCAATTGGTACAGGAGCAAACTTATTGCCATTGTGCAAAAGTACAATTTTTAGACTTGCTTTCGAGCTATCTATGAAGAGACGCCAATCTGCTGGGTCATATGATGAGATCCCCATGCAGTTAAGAAGTGCAGAAACGTCATTACAAAAGACCAGGTCGTCTTCTTTAGAAAAGAAACGAAGCAAGCTGCCTTCCCTTGTCCTATAGTATGTTACTTTTGTGCCAGAATCAAGAATGTTTTTCTCTTGGAGTCGTGATGCAAGAACTTCAGACTGCTCCTTCGACAAACAAAGGTCTCGCACTAGGTCATTAAGTTCAGATTGATTGAAAAGCTGAGGGCCATTTGAGGGTTCTTCATAGTCACTACAGCTATCATCACTTGATATTGAAAGATCAGCTGGAATCTCTTCGGTTTCATCGATTTCAGGCAAACTGGTGAAAACAGGCACAGGTACATCCTCAGAGTGCGCAACAGGACGGATAGCAGAATCCAGGCTCGGATACTGCCAATTTGCTTTCTTGTGCTTGTTAAACCCCGTCATGTCATTGAGACAGAAGTAGCAGTCATCAAAATGATTGTTGGGCTCTCTCCACACCATTGGTACAGCAAACTTCAACTTCAGCTTACCGTTGGTCCAACCGCGGAGACTTTCTACACAGGTTTTGCACACCATATGTGGGGCCCAAGACTTGTCTTGGTCACCAAGTATCATATCGAAGTATGCTTTGTACGCCCTCTTGACAAAGTCTGTAATATTCCTCTTTTGTTGTGCCATCATATACTGTCCACAGATGTAACAAAAGACATCCGGTTCATATCTGCAACATCTTCTAGAAGAACTCATTTTCTCTCTGGAACTCATTTTCAACTGTGGAATTAAAAAGAAAATTCTTAATTACTGTTTAATTTATACTGCAACTATATTTATGGAACATGTTATTAAGTAATTACAGTATATAATTATATAAAAATTCTCCCTATATAAATAATTATATAAAAATTCTCCCTGAAATACTTCAATATATACATAATCATTATAATGATTCAATAATATCAGAAAATTATTATTTACTGCTTCTATATTGAAGTATTTCAGGGAGAATTTTAGCAGTTTAGGCTTATTTGGGGCTATCAGTATCTTCTAAAGTAGAACCAATCTGGCAAAACCAATGTTATATTCGTAATCAGCGACCTTCAAAACCCCAGAAAACACTCCTAGGTGGTCTGCCAAAGAAAAAAAATAAAAATTTGTTGACCAGTGTAATTCAATGTTACCTTGCGCTTAAGTCTGAAATCACATAATTGAGTTTCTATCACGCTAATGTTTCAACTAGCATTTTTAGATGTATCAACGCACCTCTATGTACATCCGGTAGTCTGTCAGGCTTGAAATAGCATACTCCTGGTCAGTCGCACTTAAGTTTGAAATGAGATGTATTGGGTGTCCGTCTAGCTTACGTTTGAAATAGCAGTTTGGTGGTTCTGTCACGATTAAGAGTGAAGTATCTGTTCTCATTCAAGACTTAGTCTATTCTGTCTTCGATCAGTTAAGGAGAAGTTTGTCTAGACTGGGGCAATTTTTATTTTTGTTCCAATCCAGAGTGCCCCTTTTGGGGGAGCTGGATTTTCCCTACATTAAAAATTACCTTGGGTTTTACTTTGCCCTCGTGAGGATGCAAGTAAATGGGAACATTGACTTCGAAATCTAGTGGACGATGCCATTTTCTTCTCCCTACTACCTGTTCTCAAAAAAGAGGCGTTGCTAGTCTTTCTCTGCTCTATCGTTATTTTCATGGCAGATGCCCGACTTCCTGTAAAACCTTCACAACAAAAACTCGTCTAGTTACAACCACTGTTAATGGTTTCCTCTCTTTCTCTCCATCTCTCTCTCTCTCTCTCTCTCTCTCTTTAGCTAAAACTAAACGAAACTCCCATAAGCAAAGTTTATTTCACAAAACTGCCCGTCTGTGGAACACAATATCGCGGGGTTACTTCCCAGCTAACTACAACATCGTCGTTTTCAAGTCCAATGTAAACAAATTCTTGTTGAGCCACCCTCTTAAGTAATCAAATTCTGACCAATCACCACCATCATTGCCAATCATCACGGTGTTTCCTCACTGTCAACCTGACATTCATTTAACCCTTATACTCAAGTGGCTTTTTGGCCTTGGTAAGTGGTGACACCTTAGTAAAAATAAGTCAGATACACCGACGCATATTTATACGACGCACTAGAAATCGATTATGTATCACTCTGTAACGTTTTAGTTGTATACAAGATTTCCCTGTCTGTCACGCTAAGGTTTGAACTATCAGTCTATGTATCGGACCGTCTGTAACGCTGAAAATAGCATTTTGAAGTTTGAAATTAATTGGGTGTCCATCACGCTTGTCTTAATAGAATGTATATAAGAGGACTATATGTATCCGTCGGTCTATCAAATAGCAGTTTGTTTGCTATTCGCACTTGACAATTATTGGGTGTCTGTTATGCCTGTTTTAATAGCATTTCTTAAATGCAACGACGCGTTTCTATAAGGAACTCTGTGTATAGGTTGGTCACTATTCATTTTTGTTTTTGTTTTGTTTTTCAAGATTTATAGCACCAGAACTTTAAGTCTACTCGTCTAAAAATGTAATTTGATGAACAGTAATTTTTTTTATGGAAATCGCAAGGCATGAAGCCACTTGAAGAAAGGAGCTAAAAAAATAATATTTCAAGTTCAAGAACTAGCAAACGATAAGTGTTATATGGATAGATTCCGACCCAGAAGACAGCAATTCTTTCCCTTTGTCAGAAACATCGCTCATGGACTGTGAAGACCAAAGGACAAAATAAGGGAAGCGAGTTACGACTTGTTTCCCCTTGAGTGCAGAGTAAGACACAAGGTTAGTTTTAATGTGGGGGTGTAAAAGGCTCCCAAAAAAGGGGCACCCTGGATTCGGACAAACATTTAAATAGCCTCGGTCTAGAAGGATTTCTTCACTGATCAAGAACAGAAACAAATGAAGTGTAGTATCAGAATGTATACTAAACATTGCTGATAGCCAAAAGGATCGGTTGGTCTGTCATGCTTGAAATATAATTTTTGGGGCTACTTAAAATTATTTTTGAAATTGATGTGGAGTAAGCTGGTAACCCTTCCTGAGATTGGAGAACGAGATGTTCCAAGGGGGATGAAAGGGAGGCAACTCTCACGACGACACGAGGAGGCAAGTCATTCAAGTCACCGTTTGGACCGTGTACGACTCTCAACATATTTCTATTATATGTTACCCGACCTTTTCCAAAAGAGGTCTAATCAACATCATAATATTGGCGACATAGGATTTCGATCCAAGAACTCACATTGAACGACGGAAAGAAAGAAAAATCAGCACGTTTGAATTTTTCGAAACACAACGACCGGATATTGTGACTTCGACAAACCTTGGCTGGAACAAAAAAAAAATCGTCAAAAGTAAGACTTCTTTTTTTTTTTTACTTCGTTTTAAGTGAGTTTTTTTTGTTGTTGTTTACAGTTATTAACTGGTAAATGAAAAAATAAAATTTTTTACGCCGAGTGAATTCTAACTCGCGACGTGAACATTACGAGAAGTTGTGTTTGTTCCATATTTTTGTTTTTTGGTATATTCATTGTATTGTGTATAGTTTACAAAATGGACGAACTGGCCGAACTGACAAAGACATTAGTGTCTTCTCAAATAGAACAGTGGATGACGCAAACGGAACAACAGAAAAGGCATCAAGATTTCCAAGATTACTTACAACAAGAAATGTTAGAGTTACGGAAACAGCAAGCAAACGACACGAAAGTGTTATTTGAGGCTGTTGCAAAAGGTAGAACGATGGAAAATTCTAATTATTTCACAGCCGAGGGTATTGCAAATTAAATATCGGAATTCGTATATAACCCTGACAACAAAATAACTTTTCAAGCCTATTTTCGACGGTTTGAAACAATTTTCAACAAACGGTGCGATACTTGGTCGGACGAACAAAAAGTTGGACTTCTATTACAGAAGCTTGGTCCTAACAAAGTACACAAATTTACTATTGCCTAGAAAACCTGACGAAGTATCGTTTGAGGGGCCATAAAAACACTCACAAGCATGTTTGGTGAGAGAAGCAGTCTTTTTCATGCGCGTTTTAGTTGTCTGAACATTGTTAAGCAAAATGATGATGATTTTATTACGTATGCAGGAAAAGTAAACCAAGAGTGTGAACGATTTTCCTACACGAGTTAACAATTGACATGTTTAAATGCCTTGTTTTTGTTAAAGGTTTGACGGATAGTATAGATAAAGATGTTCGTTCGAAAATATTGTCAAAAATGGAACAGTCCAGATATTACATTACAAAAAGCTACGGAAGAAGCTAAAAAATAATGAATCTGAAACATGACAATACTAAAATTGAGAAAAGAGACATTTCACATATTTCGAATATGAAAGAGATTCGTAGGACACGTGAAAGTTAAAGAAAATGTAAATCCCCAGTGAAATTGCTATGCTACAGATGTGGTGGACCTCATTCTAAAAATGACTGTTTTTTTTTCGAGATAAATGTTGTTTTCAGTGTAATAGAATAGGCCACAAGAATTCTCACTGTAGAATGAAGCAGACCGAAACAGGAATGTCGAACGGAAAAAGTAAAGTAAGAATGGTTTTGACCAAGGAAGAAATCGAGCAGGGTCAAAAACGAAAATGTGTGCAAGTGAAAATAAATGGAGAGAAGGTACAGCTTCAACTGGATACTGGAAGTGATATCTCCATAATAAATGAAACTACGTGGAAAAGAATTAACAAACCCAGGTTAACCAAGACCGATAAAATAGCCCGTGGAGTTTCGGGAAGAAGGTTAAAGTTCAGTGGGGAATTTTTGTGTGAAGTATCGTTTTTAGGAAAAACTAAAAAATCTAAGGTTTATGTTTTACAAAATTCTTCTAACCTACTGGGAAGTGATTTAATTATCCTGTTCGATTTATTCGAGATTCTTATAAACTCATTTTGTGATAGAATTTATGATTCACCAGCTGGTAAAAATAAGGTTACGGATAAATTGATAAATGACCTTAACAATGAATTTCCTAGAGTTTTTTCAGGTGGTCTCGGTAATTGCACGAAAACCGAAGTAAAATTTGAAGTAAAATTGATTTGTCTGACGCATACCTCCAAGTAAGTGTTGACGAAGATTGTACAAAATTATTAGCAATAAACACGCATAAGGGGTTGTACAAATTCAATAGACTTCCGTTTGGATTAAAAGTCGCCCCTAACTTATTTCAACAGATCATGGACACAATGTTGGCTGATCTAGAGTTTGCAGTAGCATATTTGGACGATGTGTTGATTAAAAGCAAAAACACTAAGGAGCATTTAGAGCACATAAGAGCTGTATTTCAAAAAATAGAAGAATACGGTTTCAAGTTAAGTTCAGAAAAATGCGATTTTTTTATGTCTGAAATTAAATATTTAGGACAAATAATTGACGCAAAAAGAAGACGACCAGACCCGAAAAGAGCAGAAGCCATAAAAAATATGCCGATCCCTAAAAATATTACAACGCTTCAAGCTTTTCTGGGTTTAGCGAATTACTATGGAATATATATTTAAAAAATAGGCATGACTTGAGAGCACCATTGAACAATTTATTAAAAAAAAGGTGTAAAATGGAATTGGACTGATAAATGTCAGCAAGCTTTCGAAAAAATAAAAAGTATATTGACGTCGGATTTAGCACTAACACATTATGACCCTAAACAAGAAATAATAGTCACTTCTGACGCAAGTGATTATGGCATTGGTGCCGTAATTCTTCATAAATTTGAAGATGGTAGTCAGAAACCAGTAGCCCATGTTTCCAGAACTTTGCTTCCGGCAGAAAAAAATATTCGCAAATTGATAAAGAAAGCCTTGCGATTGTTTTTGCGTTTTATTAAATTATGATTTTAAAATGGAATTTTTGCCTTCGAAGAAAATAGGGCACGCAGATGGTCTTTCCAGATTAATGCCTCGAAGATCGGAACCACTAGAAGACATGGTTATTGCAGCCTTAAGGGATCAAACGGATTTTAAGGAAGCATTATGCAATGCTATACGTGAATTACCTGTCACGTTAGATGAAATAAGAATCAAGGCTGGAAAAGACGATGTCAGCAAAAAGATGAAAGAAGAAGTAATTTCAAAGAAAAAATATAAAACTTCAAGAAATTCGACAGCATATTCAATATGCGATGAAGTGCTACTCTATGCTGGAAGAGTGGTGATGCCAGTTGTACTGCAAAAGCGGATGTTAAAAGAATTCCATCAAGGGCATCCATGGATCGCCCGTATGAAAGCTTTAATGAGGAGTTATACTTATTGGCCGAAGATGGACAAGGGTGTAGAACAGATTGTTAAAGCATGTAGAGGATGCCAACTTGCAGCAAAAGAACCACCAGTGAAAATTATACCATGTCCGAAAACAGATGTCCCATGGACGAGACTGCATATCGATTATGCTGGACCCATAAATGGTAATTATTACCTAATAGTTGTAGATAGCTCCTCCAAGTGGCCTGAGATTTTCAAATGTAAACACCCGACATCCACAACTACTATAAAGGTACTAGACGAACTTTTCAGTCGTTTTGGTGTACCAAAAGCAATAGTAAGCGACAATGAGACACAATTTACCAGCAGTGAATTTAAAGATTTATGCAGATGTTTGTCCATTGACCACACAACAATTTCACCTTACCATCCCAGATCCAACGGTCAGGCTGAAAGATCTGTGGACACTTCTAAAAAAGGCATTGAGAAAGAATCACGGCATGGACACTGAGGAGAAGACCATTCAGAAATATTTGTCTGTGTACAGAATCACACCAAACCCAAACACAGTTTCAGACATGTCACCAGCCGAACTGATGTTTGCTAGAAAGATACGCTCAGTATTTGACAGATTGTTACCGAGTCCAACGAAGAAATACGCGAAGAAAAGTAATTTTTCTTGTAAGTTCTTTAATACCGGAGACAAAGTTTTTTTCAAAAATTTCAGAAATGGAAAAACGTTTTGGGATGATGGGGTAATATCAAAAAGAATTGGTGAAATTATGTACACGGTGAAAAGTTCCAAATGGGAACATACACTCATCTAAATCAATTGAGATCAAGGTTTACGGAAGATGTCAGGGAAGATCAGGAAATCCCGATGGATATATTGTATGAGACATTTGACATTCCAGCACCACCAATTGCTGAAACAGTTATTCCAAGACGGTCAAGCAAAAGAAAAAGAATACCGGTAGAACCGTTAAGTCCGGACCCGAAACGTAAAAGATATTAATTTCTGTTGTGAAGAAATTATCTCAGAGGGGGGTGATGTGGAGTAAGCTGGTACCCCTTCCTGAGATTGGAGAATGAGATGTTCCAAGGGGGATGAAAGGGAGGCAACTCTCACGACGACACGAGGAGGCAAGTCATTCAAGTCACCGTTTGGACCGTGTACGACTCTCAACATATTTCTATTATATGTTACCGACCTTTTCCAAAAGAGGTCTAATCAACATCATAATAGAAATTAAATGTATTCGGTGTCTGTCCATGTTGCTGTGACCGTAAAGGGCCGATAATAAATAAGATAAAACTGTGGTATACTTAGAAGAGTGTTTATTTACAGAAGTATAGCATAGTATGTAACAGAAAAACTGCGTCGTAATATTCTCTATACATAGAGTATGGAAGAGTCCATGTATTCCCGAAATAGAGTAGATCACCATCACACATGTTTAGATACATCGACATACTATCTATTAGATTAGCTGTGCATCGATTTGTCTGTCACGTTGAAATAGCACCTGTCACCTATGGCCGTAGATTGAATGGGCGCATCTTAAGAATGTCCGTTTTTTTAGTCATGTTTTTATTTGCTTCCTTTTCTGTATTTTCTGGCAAAACCCTGTCCAGTGTCCAAAGGAAACTCATCCATCAGAGACTGTCACTGCGAAGAGACTGGTAAACATGGCGTTCCATTATCGAGTCTTAGTGACAAAAGTCCAGTCCCGGAGACACAATCCCCTACTTGCTCAAAATTCTTCATTGTCCTTCATTGACTTTATCTTAATCTCAGACTTTATCATTTCGTCGGTGCCATTTTTTCCCCATTAATTTTAAGACGATCTTTCGCCGAAAACAAATATTTCGTTTCTTCCTTCATCGCATTCTTGTATTCCACTGACGCAATTTAGTTTATTTATTTATCTGCTGCGTGTATTGTCAGATTTTTAGACGATTTTTCCTATCGCGCTCTCTCTCTCTCTTTCGCTGTCTTTCTCTCTCTATCTTTCTCTCCCTCTATCTCTCTATCTTTCTCTCTATATATCATTCTCTCTCTCTCTCTCTCTCTCTCTCTCTCTATATATATATATATATATATATATATATATATATATATATATATATATAATTACTATTTCATGTATCCACATTAAATTTAAAAAAAATATGTATCAATTTTCAGTATTTACTTCAACAGTGCTCGATACGTAAGTAGAGCAAGATAGTAAGTTATGAAAATATATGTATGGCAATTAAGCTACACAGAGGCTCCCGCGTTTCATTCCAGGGGGGAATTTTCAGGCTAAAATGAATTTTAGCCTGAAGATTTCCCCCGGGGATGAAACGCGGGAGCTTCTGTGTAGCTTAATTGCCATACATATATTTTCATAACTTACAATATATATATGTGTGTGTGTGTGTGTTGGACGTTTTTTAACCTTTAAAACTATAGGAAAAGAAACAAAACGCAATAAACAATTTTTAATCCCTAGTCCTTCGTTGGAAATCTTCTTCTACTGGCGAATCTTCGATAATCCACTTCCTGTTAATCTGAATAAACTACAATTAAGACATTTTCTTCTTCTTTATTTAAACGACGGGTAACTTGCAAAATGTTTTCTCTTACTTGTTCATACAAATAAATAAAGGTTCAATTGTAGCATACAAGTTGTTATATTAACCCATACGTTCATTTTTCTTTAACTCCTTTTTAAAAAACTTATTAGGTGCGAAAAAGTGACAATCCATTTTCATCCGATTTTTATAAACTATCATTCAGACATTTTTCTGTTTATTTCACTTCAAAATAGTATTTACAATGTATAGGATGCGCCAACCCAAACTCGCACGCCAATCCAAAAATCAATACACTTTAAAACTAAGTAAGATACAAAAAAAATAATAGAAAAAGAAATTGCTCTATATCAAATTTTGAATCATATTAAGTAATACATTTAAAAAAAAATATTTATCGGGATGATTGTGTGAAGAAAAACAACACACACGTACAAAATGTTTTAGAAGGAGGTGGTGGCAGTGGTAGGCTAAAAGGGCCGCTTACGAAAAAATAAATTACGAGATACAAATAGGTGGTGGCAGTAGAAAATTGAGTTAGCAGTATAGATTGTGGAGGAACTGTGGCGGTTGGAGTAATAAGATCATTAGGGAGGGGGAGTAAGTCAGTGTTATGTAAGTAATAGAGGTCGCTTATGATAAGATCAGTTATGGGCTCATCGAGATGGTGGAAGACATTACAATAACTGTGGAAGTTGTGCGGCAATTTATTTCCCCCTACACTTTCTCCTGTGAACTCAATTTCCCGCTGCCACCATTCATTTGTATCTCGTAATTTATTGTTTCATTAGTGACCCTTAAAGACTACTACTGCCACCACCTCTTTCTCAAACATTTTGTACTTGTGTGTTAATTTCTTCAGGCAATCATCCTCAGGAAGTCTTCAAATAAATGCGAAACGTTGATGAATACATAAATAAGATTTTTCAGTTTTCCCTTTTTTAATTTCCATATATATATATATATATTATATTATGGATTCCTAACTGTATAGCATGTAAATAACACACACACACACACACACATATATGTATATGTACATATATATATAAAGTGTGTGTGTATGTGTGCGCGCGTGCATACACATATAGATGAATAGACATAGCTAAACATATATAATACGACGCAAACACACATAGAATTTAGCGTGAGCAAAACCTTCCAAGTGAACAAGTGCGTCCAGACATTTAATAAGTGATGACGAACTCAGGATTAGCGTTGAATATGTTTACTTAGTCATTTTTTGAAAAAAAATGCAATCACGAAACAAAATAAACAACAAATATTACACATGGATTTTGAATAAATATGGAATGATCTTTAAAAAAAAATCCAACAAGCTATCTGTGTTGTACAGAAATAGTTTTTTAAAAGTGGGCGTTTTTTTGGGGGGGGATGGGGTTATTTTTAATAATTCATGCATTCTTTATAATCTGCAGTAGGTGTTATATGTTCGCTTACAGATTCGTGTATAGACAATTATACACTCCTGTCGTCGTCGTCGTGGACCAGATTCTTGTCTGCGGATAGAAAACTACTCCACCGCCGGTGTTTATTTATAAAAAAGTTATTTGAAAATAAGAGACAGTCGCAGAAACCATTGGGGTCACTGGCTGCTGAAGTACGCGTGAGAGAAAGAGAGACAGACATATAGATAGACGGAGAGCTCGTCTCGTTACTCTCAGTCACACAGTGCTCGTCCCACCGCCCATTGGAGATAGTGTCTTAGACATGTATTTTCTGTTTGAAATCTCGCCAGATAAGAGATCGGAAAATCTCTTCCAGAAAGTCACGTGGTTTCGCCACTTCCGTTCTTGAGTCACCTCTAACTCTTAAAAGTGTCACTGAAACTTTTCCATTCAAACACATGTCTAACAAAATCATCATCTTCAGTGTTGTCAGAAATAGTATCAACATCGTAAAATATGGCTACTATTACGTCACTTTCTCTTCGGTTTCATACCAGCCCTTCCCAGTGATTTATCACGATAAATAACTGATAATTTTCCTTAGATACTGAATGAGAGCAACTCTGCACAGATATACCAGTACTCACCTTTAAAGTTCACTACTATTGTAACTCACTTGGTGTCCTTGCGTTAGCCGTTACCAGCGGTTTTTTGCTGACAGCTACCTGTAGTTTTGCAAAGTGATGACATATACGGCTATAGTATTTTTTACGTCATTTTTTACTTTTCCAGTTTTTTTTAAATTTATTTACGTCATTTATTTATTTCCATAATCCTCGCTCTCCTTCTCTTGCGGTGATGCTGCTACTACTATTACTTTAGTATTTTACGTTTCTTCTTTATTTACGTCATTTATTTATATAATTTTCGCTCTCCTCATCTAGCGGTGATGCTACTACTATTACTTTAGCTTTTTACTTTTCTTCTTTATTTACGTCATTCATTTATTTACATAATCCTCGCTTTCCTTCTCTTGTGGTGATGCTGCTACTACTATTACTTTAGTATTTTACGTTTCTTCTTTATTTACGTAATTTATTTATTTATATAATTTTCGCTCTCCTCATCTTGCGGTGATGCTGCTGTTACTATTACTTTAGCTTTTTACCTTTCTTCTTTATTTACGTAATTTATTTATTTATATAATTTTCGCTCTCCTTCTCTTGCGGTGATGATGCTACTACTATTACTTTAGTATTTTACCTTTCTTCTTTATTTGCGTCATTTGTTTATTTACTTCGTACTGTATAAGCTTATGATACTACTGCAGGTATTAGTCCTAATTTAATTTTCTCCTCCGATCCGCTTATCCCTCTCCTCCCGTTAGATCACTAAAGTTAAGCAATGTTGAGATAGGTCAGTACTAGATGGGGCGCGTTTGAGAATACCAGGTGCTGTATGTGGGATGACAAAAAAAACTTTACGAAGCCCGCCATGCAAAGCTCGCGTCGTCTATGGGTTGCAGACTAGCAACTAGAAGTAAAGGTTATTTTTTATATAATGTCTACCTTTCACGGTGGCTACGGCTGTAGAAAGACAGACTGCAGCTGTAAGATGTTACACTAGTGTCATAGCGATACCGTCTGGAACTCCGGACAGGTTTGTCACCAATCGGTATTAGGGTCGTAAACCGTCTAACAGGGCTACGGCGAAAATCCAGTATAACTCGGCATCAGGATCCGTCGTCCTCTGGTCGTCTTTGCCTCTGCGTGTTGGAACAAATGACCTGTTAAGTGCGTAACCACAAATCAATGAATTCAGAGTGGCAAGTTTGCTTCTGTAATATTCCTTTGTGTGTTCTTAGCCAAACCTTCCCCGACTTCACATGCAACCGCTGAGCCCTGTTGCTCTCGGTGTTGGAGATAAAAAAAGCGCAATTTGCAAATTAACAAATTGGTCTTACCAACGAGGAGGACTTCATGCAGACCAGACAATCCTGAGGCACGATCTTCGTGAGCTCTATGCAACATTAACAGCAGCAACAGCAGCAGTATTTGGTTTTATTTATGAAGTGATAAAAAGACTCTTCGATACTCCAGTACTTTCTGGGGGGGGTTTTTCAGTTGAGGTCTGGGTTGTTTCTATCGGTTTTTTGGGTTCTCCATTTTCTCGGATCGTTTCTGGCAACTTTCCGAAGAAACATCGGGTGTTTATGTTATGGTGATCTACCCTATTTAGTCACTTCAAGAACTCTTCTCAGCAGTATGAATAGTGGTAACACAGAGACTCGCTATGACGAATCCAGAAGCCGTCTCTGACAATCCATTACTTCTGTACTTTCTGTAAATGTATACTCTTGTTAACTACCTCCTAGTTGTCTTATTTATTTCCGACCCTTTAAAGCCACAACAATTTATGTCACTGACTTTTTTGGTGGTGGGAGTCAACTTATAATCGTTTCTTAAATATAAGTTCCAGATCTTTGGTTTTTCTTAATATATGACACAATTTTTTTTCTTCGAGCTGTATCTAATGTGCAGTTGTTAGTGGTATGGAAACTTTATTCGAACTCACCTATGGTTCGTTAATGTTATTTCCTCATGTGTGCGACGGTTATAGTGATGACAAGGAGCATTTACATAAAGAACATGATGAAATAAAAATAACAAAGATAACGAAAATTCTTCAATATGTAAATAAGTTAAATTCTGGTGCTAAAATTCATAAAAAATAAAGTGGATCTTTCCCCTTATTTTATTGATTATTATAGTTTTCGAACCCAAACCAGCATATGCTAATCAGTTTCGGCAGCCACTTAAGCCAATTCTTGATGCGTGTTTTCAGAAAATATCCGTTCGTGTTATTCTCTTTCGATGTTTTTTTTTTGCATTTTACCTGGCATAACAGCATCTTACACAATAATTCTAACAGTAGATCGGAATGACTTTCACTCTTACGTTAACATCTACTCCAACTGTCACCCATTTCACTGGGAATTGTTCTTAACAGGTTAATAATAACGACCGTTGGGTTTCTCTGGGATTTAAGTATCAATTATATCCGAGGTTCTAGTCTTCTGCTTTTTCTTTTTTTTTTTTCTTCTTCTTCTTCTTCTTGTAATTATTATTTTCTCTTACTCCGCCTCTTTTTTCTCTTGCGGTTTTTTTTTTTACTCCTTTCTGTCCTAGCTCTTCTTTTACTTCTGATTTGTCCTCTTGTTCTTCTTCTTTTATTTAATTAATACTTTTTTTCTTTTCTTGAATGGGCCTATATCTTGTGAGGTGGCTGTAAAGCAGCGGGTATCTCTGCAGAATGCTTACTCGGCGTGGTGTGTTCAAATCCTACCAGATCCATAGCACTACTTGCGTTAATGATTTTTGAAACTTTCACGTGGTTCCTCCTGTGTGTACACTATTCTAAAAAGAAAATTTATGAAATCAAAACAGATTCAAGCTTTCCCCGTATTCATCCATTGCTTTAATTCATAAGTGCTTTCTATCTAGTATCTTTTGACTAATTTTACACATTTTCTGTCCAATGGGTTGAAGTCTAGGTAACGGTTTAGTTTGGAAATCGAGTTTATGATCTTTTAGTAAGAGATATGGTTCTTTATCTCTTAATTTTCCTGCTCTATCACTAATCTGTAGTTAATCTGTTATAGTTTTACCCCCAGAGTGTATTATTCCGACTAAGTCTATGTCAGATTGTTTGTATTTATTTGTGAGATCCGGATCAAGCGGTTGATAGTCGTCATGTTTAGTAAGTTTATAAAAAGTCTGGAGTTTATTAGCTTACACTAATATGTATTTAGCGTTGTTAATTTCATTTACTATTTTATCAAGTTTTCTTTGAAATTGTTTTTCTTTTTCTTTTAGCTATGTTAGATCATTTTCAAATTCATCAAGTTATTACACACGGGGGTCAATTTTATCGTATTTAAATCCGAAGTATTCCCTTAAATCGTTGCACGTAGATCCTTCCAGAAAAAAAGTGTTGCTTCTACATCATTATACTTAAAAATAATAATGATTTAATTTATTTTAGTTTGTTTTTTCATTTCATTTTTTTAATGTTTCGTTCATTATTTCTTTATTCTTCTGAACCGTAACAATGACATTCTGAGAACATGACTCAAAGACGAATAAAAGTAAAAAAAGGAACGAAACAATCACGTGACATGGATAATTGGAAGAAGGAAAAGATTGAATGAAAAATAAAGAAAGAAGAACGAAAATGAAGAAAGCCGAGAAGGAAAAAAAGAAGAAATTAAACATGAAAAAATAAAGATGAAAAGAATGAATGTATAAAGGAAGAAAGAACAAAACAAAAAGAAGAAAATAACAAGACTATCTATCTGCTTCCTTAAACCAGACAACAATAAAAATAAAGACCTAAAGACGTAACGCTCTACTAATGGATTAAAAAAAATTAACGTTTTATGAGAATAACGAAGATAATAATTACCAAATTGCGGCGTAGACGGGAATATAGTTTTTAAAATTTTAAATAGTGAAAGATGAGAAAAATAATAGAAAATGGCGTAGAAGTAAAGGCAATAATTATACAACACAGAAAAAAAGAAGTTTATTAAGAAGGAGAATTACTTGAATGAGTTCATGAGGAAGGAGAAGAAGAAGTATATGGGGAAGTAAAGAAAAAAAACAGGAGGAAGAAGACATTTATGGGGAAGAAGAAGGAGACGAAGGAGAAGAAAAAGAAGAAGGTGAATACATCTATGAGGAAGAAGACTAAAAATGTGTCTAAGGAAGGAAAAAGAGAAATCATAAAAGAAGAAAACGAAATATATGAGGAAAGAGAAGAAGAAGTCTATGGGGAAGGGGAAGGGACAGGTGAAGACACCAAAGAAGAAAAAGATGTAGATTAAGAATAAGAAAAAGAAGGAAAACAAGAAGTCTAAGAGAAAGTAGAAAGAGAGTAAGTTGAATAAGTTTATGAGGAAGAAGAAGTCTATGGGGAAATAGGAAGAAGATATATGTGATGAAGAGGAAAAACTAGAGGGGGAAGAAGTTTATAATGAAGGAGAAGAAGAAGAATAAGAAGAAGAAGAAGTCTAAAAGAAAGAAGTCTAAGAGAAAGAAGAAAAAGGGGAATTTGAATAAGTTTATAAGGAAGGAGAATATGAGGAATGGGAAATAAAATATGTCTGTGATGAAGAAGCAGAAGAAAAAGAAATACTGAGGAGAAAGAAAAACTGTTATGAAAGACACAGAAGAAAAAAGAAGTATATGCAGCAGAAAGAAGTCTAAGAGGAAAAATTAAGTTAAATAAGTTTATGAGGAAGGAGAAGAAGAAGTCTATGGGGAAGGTGAATGAGAAAATGTCTAAGAGAAGAGCAAGGAAAGGGGGAAGAAAAAAGTCCATGATGAAGGAAGAGAAGTCAATGAGGAACGAAAAGAAAGAGAAAAATAAGTCCCCATGAGAAGAAGAGGAAAGAATAATTGCAAAAGAAAAAAGAAAGAGTCAATGTGGAAGACATAGGAGAAAGTGTATATTAGAGAGAAGAAGAGCAAGAAAAGGAGGAGGATGAATAAGTCTATAAAGAAGAAGAAAATAAGTCTATGCGGAAAGATGAGAAGGAGAAGAAGGCTATAAAGAAGAAGAAAATAAGTCTATGCGGAAAGATGAGGAGGAGAAGAAGGCTATAAATAATAATAAGAAGAAGTCTATGAGAAAGAAGTCTGTGAGGAAGGAGAAGAAGAAAAGTTTTATGAAGAAGGGGGATAAGAAAATGGGAAGTCTATGAGGAAGGAGAAGAGAAATAAGTAGTGGAAGGTAATTAAGGAGACGTCCACGAGAAGCAGAAGAGAAATAAGAGAAGGAAGAAGTCTTTGCGGAATAAGAGGAAGAAGAAGTCTATGAGGAATAAGAGGAGGAAGAAAAAGTTTTTGAGGAATAAGAGGAGGAAGAAGAAGTATATGAGGAATAAGAGGAGGAAGAAGAAGTCTATAGGAATAAGAGGAAGAAGAAGAAGTATATGAGGAATAAGAGGAGGAAGAAGAAATATATGGGGAATAAGAGGAGGAAGAGGTCTATAGGAATAAGAGAAAGAAGAAGTATATGAGGAATAAGAGGAGGAAGAAGAAGTATATGGAAAATAAGAGGATGAAAGAAGAAGTCCATGGGATATAAGAGGAGGAAGAATAAAGTATATATTGAATAAAAGGAGGAAGAAGAAGTTTATGAGGAATGAGAGGAGGAAGAAGAGATCTATGGTGAATAAGAAGAGGAAAAAGTCTATGAGGAATATGAGGAGGAAGAAAAAATCTATATAAAATAAGAGAAGGAAGAAGAAGTCTATGAGGAATAGGAGGAGTCATAAGAATTCTATGGTGAATAAGAAGAGGAAGAAGAAGTATATGAGAAAGAAGAAAACGTTTATGAGGACGGAGAAAAAGAAGAAGAGTTTACAAGGAAGTAGAAGAAAAAGAAGACAGTAAATTAAATGAAGCGGAAGAGAAAGATAGAGAAAACCGTGAATAATAATAAGAAGAAGAAGAAGAAGAAGAAGAAGAAGAAGCAAAACAACAACAACAATACGAAAAAAGAAATTGATGAGAGAGAGATGGGGGAGGGGACCGTTGTAGAAAATGTGTTGGTTACGTCGTTTGCAATGGGTAATCAATGAGCGCAGAATAATGCCTCTAACAAGCTTGATTAGTCGAATAGTCAATAAAAACAAATTTCATCATCGTCCAAAGATGCCAACAGGAAAACACTGTCAGAGATTTCGAAAATCCCCACTCAACCTCCAGTGTCCATCTTCGGATTTTGAACCCTTTCCTCGTCCCCTTATCATGAACAAACATGGCGAGGCGTTGTGCCTCTACAACACCAACTGTACTTTGGATAATGTAATTGTTAAGAGGACCATCTTTAGAAACTGTCATTCTACGTGTGGTCAACGTTATCAACGCTACCGGCATCGGGGTGGGCGTTGTTTTGCGAGGGTGATTGGGTGCCGATGGGGTGGACGGCGACGTCCTTGGTGCGCGGGTGAGGTTGGGTAAGTTTGACAAAGTGTCATCGTCCCGCGTGGGGTGCCATCACAGCTTGCTTTTATCACCGGGTGTGTTTCCGTCAGAAAGTATTATGTCGGAGGCTGTACTGATAGCAAAATTGTGCCCATGACTAACAAATAGTACCGATTACGACGAGATGAAAGAGCTGAGACGAAGAAGTCTGAGGAATGAGAAAAAGAAGAAAACATTTATGAGGAAGAAGAACACTTCTATGAAGAAGGAAAAGAAGAAAGAGGAGAAGACGAAGAAGAAAAAGAAGAAAAAGAAGAGGTAGAAAAAGAAAAAGAAAAAGAGGAAACAAAAAGGAGGAAGAAAAATGATGAAGGAGACAAAAAGAAAGAGGAAAAAGATGAGGAAAAAATGAGAAAGAAAATACTATGCAGCAAGAGAAAAAATACAAGAAAAGAGGGAGGAAGAAAAAGAAGAAGAAAATAATAAAAATACTATGTAAAATCAAATACTATGAAAAAAAACGAGAAAAAGAAAAAAAGACGGAGAAGGAGAAGGAAAAAGAGAAGAGAAAGAAGAAGGGGGAAAAAACAGAAACAGAAATAGATAGGGAGGGATAAGCGAAAGAATGATGAGGTTAATGAGTAGAAAAAAAAAGTAATGGACAATACTATAAAGAATGAAACGAAGAAACATTATGAGAAAAGACGGAACCGGAGAAGGGGAAAAAGAAGTAAATAATAATAAGAAATAAAATACTATGAAAAAGAACGAGAAAGAGAAAAAGAAAAATACTATAAAGAAGGAGGAGAAATAAAATAAGAAGAGAAAGAAGATGTAGGAGAAAAAAGAAGAAAGAGAAAAAGAAGGAGATTGAAGAAAGATAAGAAGAAGAAGGAAGAGGAGGTGAAAGAGAAGAAGAAAAAGAAGTTAAATATCATGAAAAATGAGAAGAAGAAGGAAAAGGAGAAAGAGGAGAAGAAAGAGAGGAAGAAGAAGTAAATACTATAAAGTGCACAAATACGATGAAGAAAAACGTGAACAAGGAGGATCAGGAAATATTATGAAGAAGGAAATTACTATAAAGAAGAAAAAGGAAGATAAGAAAAAAAGAAGGGAAAAGAAGAAGAAGAAGAAGAAGAAGAAGCAGAAGAAGAAGAAGAAGTGGAAGAAGAAAAACTGAGAAGTTATTGAAGTAGGATGAAAACTAAAATAAATGTTGAAGTAGAAGCAGAGAAAAAAGAAAAAGAATGTCACACAAATGAATCTATTTATAAACGCTAGTTTAAGAGTATTAGTATATGAATAGGTCAATGGGAAAGATATCTCGCTGACAACATCAAGATAGATTGTGAAGTAAACCGTCCTTAATATAATGTTGCATATGATGCTATCCCACACTCTAATAATACAACGTCGGATAATACTGCTAGTATATATATATATATATATATATATATATATATATATATATATATACAGGCTTATTCATAAGTCACTTAGCTATTTATTTTTGAAATTCTAAAGTTCAACAATACGTTAATACAAACCAGAAAGTTTATTCAACAAATTCATTCATGGAAGTTTAAAATTACAGCAAATTTTCAAAATTTCCACCTTCGTTCTGCATGCATAGCTCCATTCTTTTTTGCAAGGAATTTACGACTCTTTGTAGCATATTTGATTGATTATGAAATAAATATATATAGAAACAAATATATAAACGAACAAATTTAAAATAACAAATAGCAGTAATTAGAGAGTAAGATAACAATTATCAAAAGTTCATAGTATGTTTGTGCTTCATATGGTAATCATTTTAAATAGCTAAGTGAAGTGACTTAGGAATCACCCTTTATATATATATATATATATATATATATATATATATATATATATATATATATATATATATATAATTTTTGTTATTTGTTAATATCATAGGCGATAACAAATCGTACATAGATCGGGCCGGGCGTCTTGGCCTAGTGGTAAAAGACCAGACTATAGACAATTACATTGAGGGTTCGATCATGCTTGTCCATGGATGTCCTTAATGTACGCAAAAAAACATTTACAAAAATTAACATTATGTGTTTAGAATTTACTTCGTCAGTGTCGTATACATGAGTAGAGATTGGTAATAGTATAAAACTATACTTATGGCAAGTAATCTACACATAAACTTTGTGTTTCATTCACGAGTTAAATCATCAGATTAAATACAAGTATTTACATTCTATGGACGTTTTGATTGTTAAGCCGTGTCCGTTCCAACTAATCAGTCTTTACTGTATTACCCTCTCACTACCTGCCCTTTTCTTTAACCAATGGGATTTCCTCCCTTTGTTTGGCGCTTTTTATTTCTAAATGGGTGAAACAACCAAAGGGTGATCTTGCTTTACTATGAAATCGATTCTAAAATGTAAATCCCTGCAATTAGCATGATGATTTCCTTTGGGAATGAAACACAAACGATTCTGTGTATCTTACTTGCTATAAAGTGTGGTGTTTCACCTCAGAGTAATTCTATTGGTATATTGCTTGCATTTAAGGTGTTTATACCCCCCTAAAATCCTCAACAGAGACCAAATAACCAGCCATAGTTTATTCCTGGGTGTACCGCTGCAGTTGTTCAAAGAAACTATTATTTTAACAGAAATTGGTAGTTCGTTGGAAGCATTGCTGGGAGTAATAATAAAAGTTTTAAAAAGGTTGAAGGCAATGTTCTTCACAGCTTCCAGCGATCCGGAACTTTGCATTGCCTTCAACCTTTTTAAAACTTTTATTATTTTAATATTTGTCAATAGTATAGATGCCCTGAAACAAAAGCCACTTTTTAAAGGTAACATTAACCGTTTCTAATGGGCCATAGATACGCAAAAGACTCTTATTCTTAATCTGTTAAATCTATAATGGATGAGTGGATACTTGGTTCTCGTGAGTTTGGGAAAACAACAAAAAATTGCGATGAATAGATGTAAAACTTCTATCGTAACCATCATTAATATCCAGGGGTGTTTTCTTTAGCATCTGATAAAACCAAACATATTGCAAGTTAATTTACTACAAATTGCACCCTTTGCGATCAGGGTCACTGACTGAAATATCCTTAGTGATATACATATATCGACCTGGGATGTGGAACGTCAATTCCGGCTAGGCTACAGGTCCTGACAAAAGTTCCAGCCATTGTGCTTAAGAATCAGCAGCTCGTATTCTTACAAAAGTATATAATATTTACTTAAATGATGAATGTTTTCCATCTGTTTGTAAACTATACTGGTCTGTCCAGTATATAAAAATACTAGTGAGCAGTCTTCCGCATCTCTTATGCGTCATGAGTAAATTGTTGTAATCTGTGATAAATGAAGCAATTGCAAACCACCTCAGCAAAAACAATCTATTTAGTGACAAACTATATAGATAACTTGTACCATTGTTTTCATTAGTCAAAATAAATAGCTCGCTTTGGGGAAGCTCCTTGTTTTGATAAGCTCCTACAAATGAATTTTACTCTAGATCTAAAGTGATAAGCTCGCTAGATAAATGGTTCGATCATTCTACGGCTCCTGAAAGTACCTGCCTTCTTCTGCAATACTCTACTTATATAAAAGTCAGATATGTCGTAAACTAGAGTAATGTTGCCACATCTAAATAATTAATATAATTGAGTGGGACAGGCTTAATCTATAACTATACATTGAGCTGGTCTTATTTAATTATACATTTGGGCTTGTCTTATTTAATTATACATTTAACCAACTGGGAATCCCTTTACCCTCTTTAGAACATTTAACTATGAAACACTAGTCTTTGCCCGATTTTTTACATATTCAACATTTAAACTACAAATTCCCATTAATGGAATCCTAATCTTCCCAACGGAAACCCTTTTGAACTTTCGAAATTATTTTAGTCTTTCGTTCAAAATCCGTTTTAATTACGGACCCCCCCCTCTTTTTTCAAATAATATATACACTCAATGACCTAAATTTCCACCTATGGCCAATCCCAACTCGCATCGGATTTAGTACCTAGCAACAATAACCTTATAACTAGAACCCTTCCTCCACACTCTCTTTTCCTTTCCAGCAGCAGCCATGGCTCATTCAACTAACCCTCCCACCTTCTTCCCTTTATGATTCACTTTCCCTTTTTCCAGCCCCCTCCCTCATTTGGCCTCGTTTTTAACTAAAGGATTTCTTCTTAGAATTGCTTAAATATTTCACTACCAAAGTCATTTGTATACAATTCAGCTCCCGCCCAGGAAGTATTTTTAAAATGGCCCGATTTCTCATATTAATTTCGATTGAGTGCGCTCCACCTACGATTTGAACTCAACATCTCACTATTGGAGTTACTTCATTTTTGAACGCTTTTCCATGCTGTTTTCACGAAAAAAAATTTCTTCTCCATCTAAATCCCCTTTCATTGGACACCTTATCAACGGACAATTACCAACTGGACAAACCCCATATCTTTTTACACGAATTTTTTTTTCATTCACCATTTCTTAATATGTTTTCAAATGTTGAATTTTGGCTTTTCCACTGCCAACTTATCTATCTATATAATTCCCCTGATGATAAGATTTCGATCTTTGAAAAGCCTTGGCTTAAGGAAAGAATAATAAACCTAATTTTATTACAGAATATACCTTGCATTGAACAATTGAAGTTTAAAATAAATCTGGACATTTGTACATGTGTATCACTCTTCTTTCATCTATCTTTATCATTGCTCTATCTCGTATATTGAGCTGAAACCATTTCACTACAGGTTCTATCTACTACGAGTTTACTTTTAGTTTCATATTTGATTATTTATTTATATATATATATATATATATGTATATATATATATATATATATATATATATATATATATATATATATATATATATATATGATCACAGGTTTCAGGAACGTTTTCGATTCTTCGTCGAATCATCCTCAGGTGTCAAAAGGAAATGAACAAAAAAGCTGGAGAAAGAAGAGGATGTTAAAAAGGCAGATAACGTTTTTGCATTATCCCAGACTGTCGTTGACGATTTAAATTCAGCAACACTGGATGGCATCACAGAACAAAATCGCATTACGTTAAGCATTTTAAAATGTTACAACTGGTTTCATATGTGATGTTATTAATTTTAGGTTGTTGTGTTTTTATGTAGATAGCTTCGAGTATTTTTAATTTTTTTAAATTGTTTTCGGAATGTATAATTTTAGGGTTATTAACTAGTATTCGTCTTAAATCAGAGAGAGAGGGCAGTTATGTTTTTGTAGATGTTGGTAAATTTAGCTAGAGTTTACAAGATGAATGGTGAGGCGGCGGGAGAGGGTAGTACTTGTAAAACCAATGTTGCTATTAGCTTTATTATTATTATGGGAGTTACATTATTATTATGTGTGTGTGTGTTTGTGTAGAAGGCAATACAATTATATATAAATAGTATAAAATATACTTTTTTGTACTTTTGAGTAAACACATATCAATGTCTAAAACCACCCGAAGATAAAGGTTTATTACCAATAAACAAACCATATTTTCAACGAGAGCATGTAAAGCCTTGAAGGGTGGGCCTCTAAGAACTTACCAGAACCATACCCAAGATCGACAGCTCCAAAACCACTGTCCGACTGATTGCCGAAAACGAAAATCCAATACATATATATATATATATATATATATATATATATATATATATATATATATATATATATATATAATTGTTTACAAACAATATTTTCAAATTAACCGATATACACATGTGTTTCATGTTAAATCTGCAACCATCAGTATGGGAGAAGACAATACATGCCGGTCACGCGGTTTGAAACCCAATACGAAAATCATATTTGACTCACTAGTCTGAGCGCGTACCGATGTGTCCACCACGCATTGCCGTAGAAATGGGCGAGTAAATTAACGTGTAAATGGCAAGTTTAGCGGCCATATCAGCAAGCGGGGCCTAGAGTGAGTATAAACAAAAATATTATGGAATAAACACCCATATATAAGACCGCAGTATGTGCTTATCGGGATTACGCAACGCTTCATTTATTAAAGACTCTCCGCGCAGACACTCGTGCAAGGGGCATCTATTGTCTCTCAAGACTTAAAGGGATGACTGTTATATCATAGATATACTTAATATAATAGTATTGATGTCTCCATAAATATACAATTAGATAGATAGATAGATAGATAGATCCTACAATGGCGTAATCAAAATACGTCAAATAATCTAGTTACGTCATTTAGTGATATTCTTCCATTGGATAATTTTGACCGGTTTTTTTTTTGTATTTTGTTAAATCTTATTTATTACATTTTCGTCTGCATCCCTTTCAAAGTAAAAACATATATAAGTGAGATATAAAATAATAATAATAATAATAATAATAATAATAATAATAATAATAATAATAATAATTAATAATAATAAAATACCAAAGGAAATAATTATTATAATCCAGTAAGATACTCTCACTGTCCCATGTCTGTCTACATTCTATTTCTTCTTTTACTTATCTCCCTAAAGTTACGTAAAAATTAAAAGAAAATAATTTATTGTTAAAAATGAAGACATTAAAATAGGATGCTAATTTCAGACTCACGGCCGTAAGCAATATTGTCAACTCGATGAAGCATCAGCCAATCAGATTTGAGTATGTATCTTGCGACTGCGCAGTGATTTGAAAAGTACTCAGCGTGAAATCTCGTGTTACGAGAAGGGGAAAATGACGTAATCTTTTTTATACATTAAAAAGTGGATTCCTCTTTTTAAAAAAATTCGTAAAAGGAAGTCCAGGTTAAGATTATTAATCCCCATCGGTTTAAAGCTCACTCATTTAAGACTGGGGTCAGAATGGGGAGGGAGTGGCAAACCAATTCTTAACCGAAGAATACGGTACTAATTAGATGCTCTTCGACATTGATGAAAAGTTACAAAATTTAATTAATTCACTATCCCTCGACTAGAATCGAAATGATGGCTTCGAGACAAGCTATTAATAAGGGCGTGCTAATTAACCATATCTCCCTCATTAATTAGAAGAAAACATATTTAATTTTAATACAATGTTAGTTTAAGAAACGAATCCAAAAAAGGGAGGCGAAAATATTGAACACTCCGTCTCCTTAGTGGTTGCCTAAGATCAAAGTGTAGTATCTGTTCCGATGGATACTGCACGCCTGTTCTGTGCAGTTCTAGGAGGTCCACCCTCCCAGGCTTCGCCTCCCCTCTTTGGGGAGGAGTAAGTTTATTGCTTACTGTCTGAGGCGCCCCTACCGGGGAATGCCGACGGGGCTGCCCAGGCAATTTTTAAATGGCCAGAGTGCTCACCTCTCGAGCGCTGGCTTTTAACCCCACTTGCTCGACCCGATCTTGGGTCACATCTTACTTGTGGGAGTAAGATAAAACTGGCCTTGTGCCTAACTCCGCGATGAGTAAATAAAGGTCAAGCATACTAGTCGATCATGCGTCCTCTTCAATCAGTCCGCCAGATCATTGTGACTGCGACAGCTTTGCTCTGTCGGTGTGAGGTTTTTTTTGTGCAGTCCTAAGAAGTCCACCTTCCCAGGCTTTGCTTTATCTTTTTGAGAAGCGGTTGCTTTATAATGAATCGCCTTTACGGTAAACAAGCAGAGCTACCCGGCCAACGAGGAAAAGTGTAACTTATTTATATTAAATATTTTATTTCTTTACCTCTCTCTACCAATCTTTCTATCTTTCTCTCTTTTCCCCTCTCGCAACCCCTTTTTCTTCTCCGACCGGCCTATTCCTCTCTCTGGACATACACACATACACGCAGACAACTTTCCTTTATATAGATTCACCGAGAGAATGAATCGGCAGACGAGAAGTAACTCTTAGATAAAAAAGCAGAGTTATTACCCTTTAGTATATAAAATGGCTAACAAACCGAACCCGCTGACGAAATTTGCGCCGGTTAAAAATCAAATAATAAATGTTGTTTTTGTAAATCTTTGATATTATTCTGTCCATGGCAACGCTGATCAAGAATATACCAACTTTGTGGGTGTTTGTTTTGTAGTTTCTTACTTTTAACTGGGCATACACACATACCGATACAACTGCTCTTTATGTAATAGACTATCAGGGCTACTCGGCGTTACCCGGTGCAAACGTGTAACATATTTCTATTAAAACTTATATTAATCTCTTTGCTCCCCCATCCCTATCCACCCACTTTCCTTCTCTGCCCAGCCCGTTCCTCCCTCTGGATATACACACACACTTTTGTAGATTCCTCAACGAATGATTCAGCGTAAGAGATATAACTCATTAAAAAAGTTACTTCTCTTTAGTTTGTAGATCAAATGGCTGAAAAAAAGAATTCCCCCTAGCGAAATCTGCGCCAGTTTAGGGTGAAAGAATGTATACTTTTGTCTAAATTTTAGATATTATACTTCTTACATCACTTTCATTTCTTTGCATAACTTCAATAAACCAAATATTTACGGGGTATTTTCATACATGTAATATATCAAAAATAGATCCTTACCATAACGGAGCTTTTGTGTCTGTATATTTGCAATCAAATACTAGGAATACTATTTAAAAAGAACTCAGTGTTACATAGGATCGGCCATTAGGGTTTTCTAAAGTGGTGCATAAATATATTGATCGGATATATTCACGTTTTTATACGTGTAATATATTGCACTAATTTCTTCCCATAATAGAGGTTCTGTGTCTATATATTTGTAATCAGAAAATTAGAATTGTACTTAAAAATAAATACGGTGTTAAATAAGTCCAGTCAGCATCGGTACATCAATATAATAACCGGCGGCGTATAGCACAATTTTCTTTAGCAGCATAGGGGCCAGTGAATAAGAAGGAATAACAAAACGTCTAAAGTTAACGGGCGAAGAGAAGCTGCTGATAAGACCTTATGTGAGGAAAGTGACAAAGAAGTAAAAATAATGGAAATTAAAATATTAAGTTGCGTAAATATTGATGGGACGTTAAAAGTCTTACGGTAGTTTGAAAGTAAAATAAGGAAAAGCTGCTTTGGTTTACATGAATACGACTTTATTATACGGGTAAGACTACTATATTTATGCAAACGGTACTTAAAAATGTAATTATGAGTGTTATTTAAAACCACGACTGATCAAATATTCCAATTGCTCAATCGAGAGAGACTCAGACTAATTACCTCGAGTGTGCTGTTTCGATCCTCTCTCGGTACTTTCCGGATATTTCGGTGGACTGCCAGAAAATGCCGACGTCAAGTCGATTGACGACCTGCGTCTAAAACGTAAAAAATTAGGCTGAATATATAAGTGGAAAAAATATTAACCAATATTTAAAGCCAAAATAATCAAATAATACTTTAGTCAAATTGTATAAAAAAAGATTTATTTTTTAAGTTTTTATTACTGAACCTTATTTTTGGTTTTTAATCAGGTAAAATGGCGTCGTTAAGGTAACGGTTTAGGATTTAGGTATAGGGTTATGATTATGTATGAAATGTTATTTGTTTGCATGAAAACGTTTGATTAAGAATAAATCAAAGAAATGTTGTTGTTTTTTGATTGAAATATTTTTAATAAAAAAATTTTAACAAAAAATAATTTTCACTACTTATTCCGTTCAATTTTCTTCACAAAATAGAACTTTTTTACTACTTCTTCAGTTAATTTTTTTTTACAAGAAAATTTTTTTACTACTTCTTCCGTTCAATTTGTTTACAAAAATATAATTTTCACTACTTATTTTGTTCAATTTTCTCCACAAAATAAAACTTTTTTACTACTTCTTCAGTTAATTTTTTTTACAAAAACTTTTTTTACTACTTATTCAGTTAAATTTGTATTACAAAAAATAATTTTCACTACTTATTCCGTTCAATTTTCTTCACAAAATAAAACTGTTTTACTACTTCTTCAGTTAATTTTTTTACAAAAACTTTTTTTACTACTTATTCAGTTAATTTTTATTACAAAAAATAATTTTCACTACTTATTCCGTTCAATTTTCTTCACAAAATAAAACTTTTTTACTACTTCTTCACTTAATTTGTTTTACAAACACTTTTTACTACTTATTCAGTTAAATTTTTATTACAAAAAATAATTTTCACTACTTATTCCGTTCAATTTTCTTCACAAAATAGAACTTTTTACTACTTCTTCAGTGAATTTTTTTTTACAAGACAAATTTTTTTTACTACTTCTACCGTTCAATTTTTTTACAAAAAATATAATTTTCACTACTTATTTTTTTCAATTTTCTCCACAACATAAAACTTTTTTACTACTTATTCAGTTAATTTTTTTTTACAAAAAATAATTTTCACTACTTATTCCGTTCAATTTTCTTCACAAAATAGAACGTTTTTACTACTTCTTCAGTTAAGTTTTTTTACAAGAAAATTTTTTTTACTACTTCTACCGTTCAATTTTTTTACAAAAAATATAATTTTCACTACTTATTCCGTTCAATTTTCTCCACAAAATAAAACTGTTTTACTACTTCTTCAGTTAATTTTTTTTACAAAAACTTTTTTTACTACTTATTCAGTTAAATTTTTATTACAAAAAATAATTTTCACTACTTGTTAAGTTAATTTTTTTTTACAAACAAAACGTTTTTACTACTGGTTCAGTTAACTTTATTTACAAAAAAAATGTTTACTATTTGTTCGGTTAAAATTTTTTTATTAAAAATATTTCAATCAAAAAACAACAACATTTCTTTGATTTATTCTTAATCAAACGTTTTCATGCAAACAAATAACATTTCATACATAATCATAACCCTATACCTAAATCCTAAACCGTTACCTTAACGACGCCATTTTACCTGATTAAAAACCAAAAATAAGGTTCAGTAATAAAAACTTAAAAAATAAATCTTTTTTTTATACAATTTGACTAAAGTATTATTTGATTATTTTGGCTTTAAATATTGGTTAATATTTTTTCCACTTATATATTCAGCCTAATTTTTTATGTTTTAGACGCAGGTCGTCAATCGACTTGACGTCGGCATTTTCTGGCAGTCCACCGAAATATCCGGAAAGTACCGAGAGAGGATCGAAACAGCACACTCGAGGTAATTAGTCTGAGTCTCTCTCGATTGAGCAATTGGAATATTTGATCAGTCGTGGTTTTAAATAACACTCATAATTACATTTTTATTTCTTGTGGAAATTGTTAGAAAACGGCCCATGACTTCCTTAAAAATGGTATGTAGGATGTCAGGACTAATCCCAGCATGTTCATAGGAACATTCTACATGCGTAGCAACTTTTATATTTTAGGATTATTATCTAGTTTGTCTTTCTATAAACGGCAGACGCACACAAATACGTTCACTTGTTATATATGGGTAGGATGAAAGATGTGTACACCACCACATGTAATCGATGGATGGAACCCTTTCAGGTATTACCATTCCAGACCAGAGCGAACTTGGGAGTAATAGTCACTAAGCATTGACTTGACACTCATCAAAACTCCCAAATTGGAGCCTCATTACCGGATTCAATTTAATGTAATTCACAAGACATCATCGCTATTTACATTCCATAACTATTTTTAAATGGTAATTGCTCGAAACAAAGCCTGAAGCTATGAGGTGTAAGGAGCTAAAAATAACGAAAGATGATTGGCACAAAGACAAAAGATACCTATTGACCTTAGTCTTGCAAAGACTATTAATAGAAGAAAAACAGTAAGCAGAGAGTCCAACAAGCCGGCAGTTCTTGGGAAGAAGATATTAAAATATAAAGTTTTATATCGGGGTATCAAAACAGGGAATCTGTGAAAATCACTAGACTAGCGAATCAAACGAGCTGGAACAAAAGAAGCAGGGAATAGATCAGACAATTCTGAAGAACACATGTCATAATAGTATTCATAGAAAAGACTGAGACTAGCTACATCACGTCTGGACACAGAGAAAAAGAAATGATGGGCCAACCAAACTACAGTTACCCTTACATAACTTAATATGTGTCCACCCCTGTTTTTTTAATTCTTTTTTTCTCTTATAATATTTTAGCAGAAGCTTCTCTTCGACAGTTAACTTTTCAATGATATTTTAATTCTTTTTACTACTCGTTCATATTTATCATGACGATGTTTTAATTTTTTTTGTTTCCTGTTAAGATTTAAGTGATTATTGGATAATCGTTCATATTTATTATGACGATGTTTTTATTTTTTTTGTTTCCTGTTTAGATTTAAGTGATTATTGGATAATCGTTCATATTTATGATGACGATGTTTTAATTTTTTTTGTTTCCTGTTCAGATTTAAGTGATTATTGGATAATCGTTCATATTTATTATGACGATGTTTTTATTTTTTTTGTTTCCTGTTTAGATTTAAGTGATTATTGGATAATCGTTCATATTTATGATGACGATGTTTTAATTTTTTTGTTTCCTGTTCAGATTTAAGTAATTATTGGATAATCGTTCATATTTATCATGACGATGTTTTAATTTTTTTAGTTTCCTGTTCAGATTTAAGTAATTATTGGATAATCGTTCATATTTATCATGACGATGTTTTTATTTTTTTAGTTTCCTGTTCAGATTAAAGTGATTATTTGATAATCGTTCATATTTATTATGACGATGTTTTAATTTTTTTGTTTCCTGTTAAGATTTAAGTAATTATTGGATAATCGTTCATATTTATCATGACGATGTTTTTATTTTTTTAGTTTCCTGTTCAGATTTAAGTAATTATTGGATAATCGTTCATATTTATCATGACGATGTTTTTATTTTTTTAGTTTCCTGTTCAGATTTAAGTGATTATTGGATAATCGTTCATATTTATCATGACGATGTTTTTATTTTTTTAGTTTCCTGTTCAGATTTAAGTGATTATTGGATAATCGTTCATATTTATCATGACGATGTTTTTATTTTTTTAGTTTCCTGTTCAGATTTAAGTAATTATTGGATAATCGTTCATATTTATCATGACGATGTTTTTATTTTTTTAGTTTCCTGTTCAGATTTAAGTGATTATTGGATAATCGTTCATATTTATCATGACGATGTTTTTATTTTTTTAGTTTCCTGTTCAGATTTAAGTGATTATTGGATAATCGTTCATATTTATCATGACGATGTTTTTATTTTATTAGTTTCCTGTTCAGATTTAAGTAATTATTGGATAATCATTCATATTTATCATGACGATGTTTTTATTTTTTTAGTTTCCTGTTCAGATTTAAGTGATTATTGGATAATCGTTCATATTTATCATGACGATGTTTTTATTTTTTTAGTTTCCTGTTCAGATTTAAGTGATTATTGGATAATCGTTCATATTTATCATGACGATGTTTTTATTTTTTTTATTTTCCTGTTTAGATTTAAGTGATTATTGGATAATCGTTCATATTTATTATGACGATGTTTTTATTTTTTTTGTTTCCTGTTTAGATTTAAGTGATTATTGGATAATCGTTCATACTTATTATGACGATGTTTTTATTTTTTTAGTTTCCTGTTCAGATTTAAGTGATTATTGGATATTCGTTCATATTTGTCATGACGATGTTTTTATTTTTTTAGTTTCCTGTTCAGATTTAAGTGATTATTGGATAATCGTTCATATTTATCATGACGATGTTTTTATTTTTTTAGTTTCCTGTTCAGATTTAAGTGATTATTGGATAATCGTTCATATTTATCATGACGATGTTTTTATTTTTTTAGTTTCCTGTTCAGATTTAAGTGATTATTGGATAATCGTTCATATTTATCATGACGATGTTTTTATTTTTTTAGTTTCCTGTTCAGATTTAAGTGATTATTGGATAATCGTTCATATTTATCATGACGATGTTTTTATTTTATTAGTTTCCTGTTCAGATTTAAGTAATTATTGGATAATCGTTCATATTTATCATGACGATGTTTTTATTTTTTTAGTTTCCTGTTCAGATTTAAGTGATTATTGGATAATCGTTCATATTTATCATGACGATGTTTTTATTTTTTTGTTTTCCTGTTGAGATTTAAGTGATTATTGGATAATCGTTCATATTTATCATGACGATGTTTTTATTTTTTTAGTTTCCTGTTCAGATTTAAGTGATTATTGGATAATCGTTCATATTTATCATGACGATGTTTTTATTTTTTTAGTTTCCTGTTCAGATTTAAGTGATTATTGGATAATCGTTCATATTTATCATGACGATGTTTTTATTTTATTAGTTTCCTGTTCAGATTTAAGTAATTATTGGATAATCGTTCATATTTATCATGACGATGTTTTTATTTTTTTAGTTTCCTGTTCAGATTTAAGTGATTATTGGATAATCGTTCATATTTATCATGACGATGTTTTTATTTTTTTGTTTTCCTGTTGAGATTTAAGTGATTATTGGATAATCGTTCATATTTATCATGACGATGTTTTTATTTTTTTTTATTTTCCTGTTTAGATTTAAGTGATTATTGGATAATCGTTCATATTTATTATGACGATGTTTTAATTTTTTTAGTTTCCTGTTCAGATTTAAGTGATTATTGGATAATCGTTCATATTTATCATGACGATGTTTTTATTTTTTTAGTTTCCTGTTCAGATTTAAGTGATTATTGGATAATCGTTCATATTTATCATGACGATGTTTTTATTTTTTTAGTTTCCTGTTCAGATTTAAGTAATTATTTGATAATCGTTCATATTTATCATGACGATGTTTTTATTTTTTTATTTTCCTGTTGAGATTTAAGTGATTATTGGATAATCGTTCATATTTATTATGACGATGTTTTTATTTTTTTAGTTTCCTGTTTAGATTTAAGTGATTATTGGATAATCGTTCATATTTATCATGACGATGTTTTTATTTTTTTTTATTTTCCTGTTTAGATTTAAGTGATTATTGGATAATCGTTCATATTTATCATGACGATGTTTTTATTTTTTTAGTTTCCTGTTCAGATTTAAGTGATTATTGGATAATCGTTCATATTTATCATGACGATGTTTTTATTTTTTTAGTTTCCTGTTCAGATTTAAGTGATTATTGGATAATCGTTCATATTTATCATGACGATGTTTTTATTTTATTAGTTTCCTGTTCAGATTTAAGTAATTATTGGATAATCGTTCATATTTATCATGACGATGTTTTTATTTTTTTAGTTTCCTGTTCAGATTTAAGTGATTATTGGATAATCGTTCATATTTATCATGACGATGTTTTTATTTTTTTAGTTTCCTGTTCAGATTTAAGTGATTATTGGATAATCGTTCATATTTATCATGACGATGTTTTCATTTTTTTGTTTCCTGTTCAGATTTAAGTAATTATTGGATAATCGTTCATATTTATCATGACGATGTTTTTATTTTTTTAGTTTCCTGTTCAGATTTAAGTGATTATTGGATAATCGTTCATATTTATCATGACGATGTTTTTATTTTTTTAGTTTCCTGTTCAGATTTAAGTGATTATTGGATAATCGTTCATATTTATCATGACGATGTTTTTATTTTATTAGTTTCCTGTTCAGATTTAAGTAATTATTGGATAATCGTTCATATTTATCATGACGATGTTTTTATTTTTTTTATTTTCCGGTTTAGATTTAAGTGATTATTGGATAATCGTTCATATTTATTATGACGATGTTTTTATTTTTTTTGTTTCCTGTTTAGAGTTAAGTGATTATTGGATAATCGTTCATATTTATCATGACGATGTTTTTATTTTTTTTGTTTCCTGTTTAGATTTAAGTGATTATTGGATAATCGTTCATACTTATTATGACGATGTTTTTATTTTATTAGTTTCCTGTTCAGATTTAAGTAATTATTGGATAATCCTTCATATTTATCATGACGATGTTTTTATTTTTTTATTTTCCTGTTTAGATTTAAGTGATTATTGGATAATCGTTCATATTTATTATTACGATGTTTTTATTTTTTTGTTTCCTGTTTAGATTTAAGTGATTATTGGATAATCGTTTATACTTATTATGACGATGTTTTTATTTTATTAGTTTCCTGTTCAGATTTAAGTAATTATTGGATAATCGTTCATATTTATCATGACGATGTTTTTATCTTTTTATTTTCCTGTTTAGATTTAAGTGATTATTGGATAATCGTACATATTTATCATGACGATGTTTTCATTTTTTAGTTTCCTGTTTAGATTTAAGTGATTATTGGATAATCGTTCATATTTATGATGACGATGTTTTTATTTTTTTAGTTTCCTGTTCAGATTTAAGTGATTATTGGATAATCGTTCATATTTATGATGACGATGTTTTTATTTTTTTAGTTTCCTGTTTAGATTTAAGTAATTATTGGATAATCGTTCATATTTATCATGACGATGTTTTTATTTTTTTAGTTTCTTGTTCAGATTTAAGTGATTATTGGATTTGCGTTTCTCTGAGTGAAATTGCTTAGACGTTTATAAATATATTTTTAATGTTGACATCGTTTAGGGCATTTTTCTCCACTGTTGATGTCTTGTTTATTAAATAAATACACCTTCAATCTGCTATCTTTTTAACAAGAAGAAAATGTTGGTAGTCATAAATAGCACGGTATTCTATATCGCATTCTAAAGACGTATGTCCTGACAAATCCGGTAATTCTTTCATCCCAACAGGAGCATACCTTTTTTAAGAGAGGAGGGAGTTGTTGGTTTTGTCTTCCAGCTAAATGACGTCAATTCGCACGAAGTCACTGCTCGGTCATTGCTGAGAGCGAAGTCCATTTGCTGGTGATCGTCAAATAATCGAGTTTCTGCGGGCCTTTACGCTCCAGCGAGAGTGCAAATGTTCACCGTTTTGAAGCCCTTTGGCTTTCGGTTGCGTCGGTGGTCGGTATTGCTTAAGTAAGGCGAGAACGGAGAAGAGAAAATGCGTCTTATAAGCATGCTTTCCGGGCGTGTATCGCGCAGCTGATACTCGTAAACGCATGGCCGTACGAGTGACCAGTCAGGTCATAATGGATCGTGGCGTTTCAGTTCGGACACCATTTTGAAATAAAGACATATTTCTCATTTCAAATGAAGTTCAGAATTAATTATTTTCTACGTCATTCAATGGTTCCATAGTCATTCTTGCCTTCGTGTTACCTCGCCCAGGTTTCCCTCTAGTGTTATATGACGCCCTCCTCGCCCAGGGACTTTGGCAATAGGTACTATTGACCAAAGTTTATAGCCATTAAAAATATATTGATGAACACGTGGTGCAACGTATACAGGCGTTGAATAACAATCAGTTCTAAATGACGATTTCTATAAATGACAAATTCTAAATGACAGTTTTGAATTGAATATATATTTTTTGAATATATATTTTTTGAATATATATTTTTTAAATATATATTTTTGAATATATATATTTTTGAATATATATATTTTTTTAATATATATATATTTTTTTAATATATATATATTTTTAATATATATTTTTTAACATATATATATTTGTTAACATATATATATTTTTTGAATATATATTTTTGAATATATATTTTTGAATATATATTTTTTGAATATATATATGTTGCATAATTGAATAACAATAAGTTCTAAATTACGGTTTTAGGGAGGTTGAAGGTGTGATCTTCACTACAGTCGCTACTAACTCAGAATAAAAAATTTTTTAAATGCTTAATACTTATACCCAGTCACGGCTGAGAACAATCTACCCCCATGGATTAAATAAACGGTTCAGTTCGAAATCCTGAGTTCGGCATACAGATTCTCGATTTACCTGAAGAAGGTCGGAGGTTTCATCGGCCGAAACGTTGTGAGAATAACATCCAAGATTAGAATAGTAGTCCGAATGATACAAATAACACATAATACTGTTGTAATTAAGTAAAATTATTAAAAAGTTGAATTAATCCGACTCTATGAATATAATTGTTACATGGGCGTGACTAATACCGTTGAATATTTATAATATTCCTAGATTTATTCTACAAGCCATCATTGACGGCCGCAGTACTTGATTGCATCGTAATTTCCTATTATCAGGCAACGTCGTCTCGTCAGAAGAGATTATCAAATAATTAAGTCAGTTTTAAATTTGTAAAAATAAATAGTTACCATATCGTTTTCGCAAGTAAGCTTCGCTGTCTCAGGATTTTAGATTAAAAAACATATTTGTGAACAAAAGGTTCACGTCACGAGCCAAACGTAGACATAGGATTGAGAATTGTATTAGACAAGACCCACATTTTCTACCAATAAAGTAAAATAAATTCGTATGAATCAGAATGGTACAACTTTGCTGGCCGGTTTGATTCTGTTGTCGGCATTCTTGCAGGAGAGACCACGTAACGGTTGCCAACATCTCTAAGTGAAAGTGACAAATGGAATCGGTTGGATTCGAACTTCGAACACTCACATCGACAGTTCGTGTCGTTATCCACTTAATCACTGTAGGTTGTGATTATATAAGACAACCTGTATTAGCTGTCAGACAGTCAAATAATTTGAACTTTATTATTTGTGTTTCTCTCCTCCTAGGCTTAGCGGTATACAAGGCTATCAACCAAGAGACCTTACATAGATGTTAGAAGTTTCAAAATGAACTTTTCATAAATACCAAGTACATATTTGTAGTTAGTATTACTTAGGTAATATTATATAGTTAGTAATACTTAATTAATATTTTGTGGTTAATATTAATAAGTTAATAATGTATAGTTATTATTACATAGTTAATATTAAGTAGTTAGTATAACTTAGTTAATATTATGTACTTAGTATTACTTAGTTAATATTATATAATTATTATTAAATAGTTAATATTATTTAGTTCGAATTACATAGTGAATAGTATGTAGTTAGTATTACTTAGTTAATATTATGTAAGTTCTATTACTCTGTTGTTATTATTGTGTCCGACTAAATTTGTTTTATTTCTATCCTGTTATTGGTGTGATGTTAAAATACATCCGGTAATGAGCTCTTGTTTCCGTAGATTAAATGAGTGCAGAGTCACCTCTTTGTTAACATTACGTAGAGGTCTAGGGTTAGGGTTAGCGGTCTATTCTAATATCTGATTTTGAATGGTAGTACCTGCCAGGGTCCTATCTATTGGTTAAGTATTACTTATTTTAGATATGACATGAAAACGCGTGCGGTTATATACACATACGTGTACATCAGGAATAATTATTTAAAGATATTAAGAACTTGAAATATAAAAACTTTTACCGAAATGACTTAGTTAAATAACTAAAACGGAGTGATATGCCGTAAAACAAAAGAAACAGGCAAATAATTTTCGTCCTTGGTAAACGACCTAATAATAAAAGTTAATCCCCGAAATTCAACCAATCAATGTATCATATTAATAATTTCATGTTTCATATTAATAATTTCAGCCGTCAGCATTCCAGGGAGAATTGTACACCTGACGTCACTGTAATCGTCATGATAGCAAAATGAAATGACCTTTCTGGAAATGACCTTTCTGGAACAAGGGAACCAGAGAAAGTTGGAACTTTGACAAAATCCGTCGAGGCATTTTTAGGGGAAAAGTGCAGAAGTTCGCGAAAGAAATATCGTATAATTTAATGATAATATCCTGCGTGCAATCAATGCTTTCATGTTTGGACGCTTCGGGATGTCAGTCTACAGATGTGTTCGAGCCAACTCGGTCACTGCTAGTCAATCTTTTAAAAAGATGTCTATGCAATATCTAAAATATGATAACAGTGACAAATACAACCCGAATCCTACTGTAAAACGATATTATAATAATGTGTGTAAGTCTACCTATTCTTCACGAATTGGCTCCCAAACTACTCAACAACATTGCACGAAATTTTGCCTGAAGCACCCTTGGTATTCCGAGTAAGTCATAGATGCGTACAACTGTTACTACCACGACAAGCTCTACTACTACCACTACTACTACTACTACTACTACTACTATAATTACTACTAATACTATTATTACTACAACTACTATTACTACTACTATTACTACTACTATTACTACTACTATTACTACTACTATTAATTAAAAAATATATAAACAAAGCTAAGCGCTACTCGAGGAAAGGGTTATGATCTAGGCTTTTTGGCTAAGATCAAAGTGTAGTATCTGTTCCGATGGATACTGCACCCCATAGACTGGTATTGTCTTGGCCTTCGGGGCTTGATTTACGCTGGTCTATGGGTCTGTCCTGTGCAGTTCTAGGAGGTCCACCCTCCCAGGCTTCGCCTCCCCTCTTTGGGAAGGAGTAAGTTTATTGCTTACTGCCTGAGGCGTCCCTACCGGGGAATGCCGACGGGGCTGCCCAGGCAATTTTTAAACCCCACTTTCCCGACCCGACCTTGGGTCACATCTTACTTGTGGGAGTAAGATAAAAACTGGCCTTGTGCCTAACTCCTGGAGAGGAGTAAATCAATACACGAGGAAAGGTTTAATGCGATTCGTAGAATTTCAGTTAAAGGATGAAAATAGTATGAGATGATTCCAAATTATTAATGAGAATAACACATTCTGATTACTTATGAAGACGGTTTGCAGCAAGTATATATTGAAATCGAATTTAGAGATGGCCATGATGTAGCACGCAGGGAAGCAATCTCGTGGTACGTCTTCCACAAATCGTTAATTCTTAGAAAGAAATGCTGTTCTAATTCTGTTTGATGTCAAGCAGGAAGACAGGAATGTTCTTTGCAGATGTGGTAATAAAACAAGTGTTATGCTGGGGAGGTTTTACAAAAAGGGACGAGAGATTAGATCTTCGAATAAATCTGTTTTATTTCTATCTTTTGGGGACAACTCGATTATAATAATAATAATAATAATAATAATAATAATAATAATAATAATTAATAATCTTGGGGTCTCCTGGTTTTGTAGAGCTCGACGTAGAACTCTTCACATTTTCTTAAAGTCAGTTGTGAAGGGACCATCGTCTTATTTCGATTTAATAATGTTATTTTACCTGATACATTGTTTCTTCTTAGTAGCTTTAGGACCTTTTTTCTCTCTCAAAGCGTTTAGCTGTTCGTCCGCATTGTAAGCCCTTCTTTCCTAATTCATTCGGTGACGTATGGTCTTGTATACTTTAGAATATTCAATGTTTTGAATATTCGTACCTCTTCTTTTATCTCTCTCTCTTCTCTCTCTCTCTCTCTCTCTATATATATATATATATATATATATATAAAACATCCTGCTTTAGATATGTAGTATGACTAAAAAGCTGGAGAAAGAAGAGAATTTTAAAAAGACAGCAGAGAAACGCGCAGAGAACGTTTTCGCATTGTTCAAGGAAGGCGTTGACGATTTAAATTCAGCAACGCTGGATGGCATCCTTACTCCAGGCGATTATTACTCGGAATAAAATAATAATTAATTCACATTTTTCTACCCGGTCATGGCTGACGAAACGAGGACAATCTACCCCGTTGATTAAATAAAGTGTCTCGTTCCAAATTCAATATAGGTTCCCTAGTTCAACATTAAGAGTCTCAAGCTCGAAAAGATGCATCTGAAAAGGTCGGAGGTTTAATCGGTCGAAATGATTGTGAAAATGCATATCAATATGAGGATAGTAGTCCGAATAATCCAACTTATAGAAGCAAACAGTTTTCCATCAATTATGACGACCCAATAATAATAATGTTTAATCCTCAAAATCTAGATAATTAGGTTATTTAATTCATAATATTAGCCCTCAGCATTCGAGGTGGAATTGAACACCTGATATTGTCATCGCCAGGCAATGAAAGTAAATTGACATTTGGGAAACATGACAATCGGAAAAAGTTGGAACATTGACAAAAATCCGCCGAGGCATTTTCCAGGAAAAGTGAAGAATTTGCTGAAGGAAATCACGTCTTTTTTGTAAATTTTGACCGTTTAGCGCACTGACAGTGTGATTAAAACGCCAAATTCATATCCAAATTGAAGTTTAGCTGAATTTTTAATTTTTTATTTTATGTATGGAAATCGCTTCAGACAAGGAATGACGCTACTTTATGTAAAGAGTTTTATAAAATACCACTTTAAGGTAAAAACTAGCAAACAATAAATGCTAGAAAACAGCAATTCTTCCGCCTTTGTCAGAAACATCGCTCATGGAATGTGAGGACTAAAGGACAAAATAAGGGACGCGAGAGTCATGGTCTTCTTTCTACTCTCGATGTCTAATATACTAAGCATGCTTATACGATTGACATACTAAGGTTTACTGATTTACATAATGCCTTGCAAAATTACATCTCATTAATTCACTATTTATTATTTAACATTCGAATTCAATGATTGTTTTCATTTTATTTCTGCACATAGTTTTATTGACGTATATTTTTATATCGTGGAGAGAAAATTAGCATTTTTGATTGAAAAGAGTCATTTCACGCATTATTTCTGGGGGTTACGATCCAATTCTACATTGTACCCCCTACATCACGAAATTAAATTCCATTATAATGCATTTCGATTATTCGTACAAAATTGAGCTGTTTTAATCTTTTTTTTTCAATTGTAAATTAAATGCATACACCCCCTGAAACAATCTACACCGCAGTCAAGCTAACAAGTCAGTAAGTACCCTCTTAAAAACGCGTTTTAAATATTTCTTGTATCAACTTAGAGTTGTTGGTGAAAGGAGTCTCCCCAGTCCTTCCCGGTCAATTTATTGGAGGGGGGAGCGATTCTTGGTTTCCTCAATTTTCCCGCTAGTTTACTGATTGTCTGCTGTATGGATTTTAATATTTCATGTTTAGACGTTTCAGTTGAAAAGATGCAAGCCGCCGTGGAGGACCTAATATACTGGACGAAGATATTAGTTAAACATTGAAGCCGACTTCTAAACCCTAATTAGAGAGGTTTCAGGAATATGGATAGGCACTGTAATGCGAATAGAATAATTAAGTAATGTTTTCTTATATTCTTAGTATCGCTAGTACTGGGAAGAGTTCACATATTCTGGTCGCGCAACGGATAAAGTACTAAGTATTATTTATTTCTAAGTGACAGTTTTCTGGGGATTGAAGGTTCAATCATCAGTAAAAGCGATACTAAAAAATATAATAAAAATAACTTAAGAATTCTATCCGGTGATTGCTGATGAATTAAATTACGGGTCCAGTTTGATCTCTTTTAATGTTGATTTCCGTATTTTGATAGCCACGACTTTTGTTATATTTTCACTTAGCGATGGGAGTAAAAACCGTTATACACCCCTGTCGTTGTTGTGAACCCAGTTTCTTATTTGTCTGCGCATACAAAACCACTCGAACGCCGATGTTGATTTATATAAAAATTCTTACTTAAAAAACGAGAAACAGTCATAGAAAACTTCCAAGCGACTGGATACTAGGGTACGCGTGCGTGAGAGAAAGACAGACATATAGATAGACGGATAGCTCGTCTCGCTACACACAGCCGCGGTGTGCGCGCTTCTCTCAAGAAAAAAGGATAAGATAAATGAACAAAGGAGATAACTTGTGCAGAACAACTAGAGACCTAAAATATTGAACAAGTGATGATGTGTTACTTGTATCATTCCTAGTGTTGAAAACACATTTGTTGTTAGCGTTTCGTACTTTAAGTGTATCCCTGCACTACCTACATATAATCTATTATCTGTTGCGTTTTGTTTAGTTTAAATAGTTAATAATAGGGGGTTACTTTCGCGAGAGAGAGACAGAGAGAACGAGACAGACAGACAGACAGACAGACAGACAGACAGATATAAAAAAACTATTATACACCTATCTCGGTTGTTGATCGTCTGTCGACGCCGATGTTTTTTATAAATATGTTTATTTAAATAGAGAAGAACAATCGCAGAAAACATCAGAGAGAGGGGTTACTTTTGCGAAAGACACAGACAGAAAGCAGACAGACGGACAGATAGACGGATTATTCGTCTCGCTACACCCAGTCGCACTGTGCGCGCTTCCCCTAATGGTGACAGCACGCAGACAGTTATTTTCGGCATGAAGTCTCGCCAGCCAAAGAGATAGAAAATCTTCGCCCTTAAATCACGTGGTTTCGCGACTTCCGTTTGGGGTCATCTCTGACCTTTAAGGTGTCACTTAAACGTTTCTATTCAAACACGGCTCTCGTTATCTAAGACCTTTTTACAGCATTAAAAAACAATATTATTTCTGAATTTACATGCTATGGGAATACTTAATGACTGACAGGAGTGAAAGAATTATTGATTTTTATTGATTTTCTTCCCACGGCGTAAAGATGTGACACAATGTTGGGAAAGTGTGATTTAAAACCAGCGCCCGGGAGGAATAGCACTCTGGCCGAACAAAAATTGCCTGGGCAGCTCGGTCAACATTTCCTTACAGGGGCGCTTCAGGCGATTAGCAACTAACTAACCCCTTCTTAAAGGGTGAGAAAGTATAGCTTGGGAACATTGACTTTCTAGATCTGACCAGGACCATACCTTAGGCCGACAAAGAACAAGCCATCTGCAAAAATGGCCTAGACTAATCCAGTCTGATGTTGGTATCAACTAACCCCGGAGCCTTGCTAGCAGTTTAATCCTAGGTTAAAGGAAATGCCCAAGAAATTAGTAGACTTAATAACTTTGAGATTCTTTACTTTCATATTTTTATTAATAATCCCTTTTAACCTACCACACTTAATTCTGATTGTGTTCTGAATTATCAAGAAGAAGTTGGTATAGAAGTGTCGTATTTCTGCTGTGCTTAAAACAAAGACGACAAAAACCGATGTATAAAAATACAACGATATATCTTTATTGTCGGTGGCGGTAAAAAGAATGCGGGTTAGTGAGAGAGACGGAGCACGTACAGTAATTGACAAGGTGGTTTTCTCGAAGTCGATCGCCAGTCAACTCTCAATGTACATTTCGGGTAAGTTTATATAATAATTCGGGACACCCACGCATCCACCTGTAAACAACCATTCTGGGATTTCGCCTTCGCTGTCAATTTAGCCACGCCACATATGGCGTCTATTTAGTGACGGGGTATTACCATCTGCAGCTAGCGGTTTGTCGGTGGTTTTGTAATCAATTAACATTTATTTTATTTCTGAAGAATTGGTTTTCCGTGTCAATCAACAGTATTTTGTTTCCTCCGGCTAGGTGCGTGTCTGCATCAAATACGTTTTATTCTTGTCAGGTGACATTTCCACTACACCCGGCTCGATATTCAACAAACGTTTTACACATTATAATTTTAATATAGGAAATGTTGGTCAGTGGCCTGAAAAAATTTAATAATGTAATGCTATTTAACCCGAAGTTAGATGTTTTTTAAAAAGAGAGGGAATAGTTACGAGCGATACAAGCCTAAAGACATTTTTAGGTTTTCCTTTTATTTCCTTTATATTTAACTAGTTATACAAACTCATTTTTTCTGGATTCAAACAATTTAACAGAAGTTCAATGGCTCAGAAAAACAGGTCACAGTTTATCTAGTACACACACACGCGCATAAATATTTCTCTCTTTCTTTATCGACTAAAAGAAAACGAGTACATTTGGTATTTTTAGCCCTGTTGGCCGAGTTTCGAGGTATCGATGGACGATCAAACTAATGTATAGTGTTTCTGAAATTCGGACATGGATGTTGTAAGGAAGTGAGTGACTTTAGTCTGGTGTTCGAACCCAAGCTTTATTCATTAACACTGACGAGTCTTATAAAAAAACATATATACATGCGGATGGAAATAAATAATATATATATATATATATATATATATGTCTAAAGAAGCTTTGTTTCATTTTAAACAAAACAAAGGAAAATGTAGTTTAAATTCCCAGAGAAACTAACTAAATCCAAGATATATATATATATATATATATATATATATATATATATATATATATATATATATATAGTACAATAAAATATGTAACTTCAGCCACGCTGATGAGTCGTATAACGATGAAACATGTGTCAATGGATACTTATATTAAGAAAAATATATCTGTCGCTCCCCACTTCGGGGCATCACATTAGTGAAGGAAAATTATTCACAATTAGCATTTACGTAGAGTGCTTTTCGTTCAAACGTATCGCGGAAGAATAAACAAATAAACAACACACACACACACACACACACATATATATATATATATATATATATATATATATATATATATATATATATATATATATATATATGTATAATCAAACCATGTAAATAAGCGGATGGATTGAAGAGCCACCTACGGATACATCGGAGAAAAATCGCGGGAACTGACAGGGGAGATGTTGATGTGCAGGACAGCAATCATCTGTGAAGAAACAGCAAAAAATATATAAATAAATAATATATATATATATATTATTTATTTATACAGGGAGAGAAGGGGGAGAGAGTAGGATCCATAACAGAAAATGATTAAAATAAAAACGAATCTTCCTTAAATGTTGTGAATTCATCTTGAAATGCCTTATTTACTTCTGAACAGGTTTTAATGGAAGAAAAATTGCTACTTCAAATTTGCTTCAACGTCAGTCCTTCCAAGGACGTGCGTGGGAACCACAGCTGGGTGATTGGAAAATCCTGGACCACCGCATAACCATATTCCCCTCTTTTTCTAACCTCTGTTCCCCACCCACCCCCTCTCTCTCTCTCTCTCTCTCTCTCTCTGTCTCTCTCTCCCGCGGGCGCGCGCGCGCTATCTCTCTCTCTCTATCTATCTATGTCTCTATCTCGCATTGTCGCCACCTCCTTTGTTTCTCTTTCTGTTCCTTCACTTTTCTCTGTCAATAATGGCTTTGTAATTGGTAATAGAAGGCCTCCCTGTCACGTGACAACACCGGATCAACTCATGACCAAACACAGTCTTATTAGTGTCATTGATGATTACGTGCCGACGCAAACTTTGACGGTTGTAATAAGAAGTGTCTTTATTAAGACGCTGACGATGATGATTATGATTATGATTACTATTATACTGGTGTCTATGGTAGTACACGCGATACAAGTAAAGTATATATTAGTCTGAGTGGTATTACTAGTTGGTGAGGATTGTATTGGTAGTGGTTGTGATGGTGGTGCGTTTTGTGGCAATTTTGTTGTACTGCTGGTGATACAATTAAATGTATTAACGAGGGAAGGTATGTTAGAATGGCGACAATTAAAGAATTGTATTCAAATGTAGAGAGCTCCAATGTTATAGAAGAATCAGTTGATGGAGAAAGAAGCAAAGAAAAAGGGGAGGAAAGAAGAGAAAACAAAAAAGTATGAAAGTAAAAATGAAAGTTTAATAGAAAGAAAGAAAGACAGAATGAAAAAAAGAAAGAAAGACAGAAAGAAAGAAAGACAGAATGAAAAAAGATATGATGAATGTAAGATAGAAAAAAATAAAAAGAAAGATATATATGAAAAACGACAAGACGAAGAAACAAAATAAGAAATATAAAAATAAGTAAAATAAAAGAAATAAAGCACGAAAAATGTATGATATTATAATAGAACAAAAGAAAGACAAATTAAAAGAAGGAAATATACAAAAAACGAAAGAATGAAAGAAAGTAAAACAAAAAGAAAGGAAACTGGAATAGAAAGTAAAATAAAATGGAAGAAAGACAGAAAGAAAAATGAATGAAAGAAATATAGAAAAAAGGAAGAAAGAAGAAATTAAAGAAATTGAAAGTAAAAAAAACAACAAAACAAAAAAAATGAACGAAAGTAAAAAAGAAAGCAACAGAAAAGAAAGAGAGAAAACTTAAACACAATTATGTAAAAAAAAACAGGAAAGAAAACAGACAAATTAAATAAAGTAAAATAAAAAAAAAATTTTAAGATTGAAAAACATGAGTCAAACCGAAATTGAATGAATAAAAGCAAAAAATGAGAGAAACCATAAAAGAATGAAAGAATAAACGTTTTAAATTAGTTACTCCATTAGTATATAAAACGGTTGGTTGCTAAAAACAAGGAAGTAAAGTACAGTCGGGTTCAACTTGCTGAACTAGAAATTAGGATTACTGAACTGTTGGAATTAATAGAAACATATATGACGTCACATGGCTTAAAAGGAGAGAAAGAGGGAGAAACAGATAGATCCTTGGAAGCGCGCATGAACGTGAAATGCGCTGACAAGATATGGTTAAACAGTGGTTATTGACCACTCTCTGTCTCCTCTCACCTTACTGATCAGTGATTTGAAACAAAGATCAAGTTGAATAAACCTCCTATGTTTCCATCAGTTTTGTCTTGGTCTAATCCTTTAGAAAGTATAAATAAGGAGCTTTAATTTCAGGACGATCAGCGATCAGGGGGCAGTATAAAAACTAGCAGCTAACAAGATATGTATAATAATTGCGAACTTTCATGTGTTTTTTTTTGTAATGATAACGGCAACTTTGTTCTCTGTATGTGTGAGGCGAGGTCTAAATGTACCTATGGAATAAAGTAAGAGAAAAAAAGAAAAAATTAAATTCATAAAAACGGATATATCGTCACATGGCTCAAGGAGAGAAAGAGAGAGTTAGAGTGAGAAACAAAAACAGTCAGTTTGTTGGAAGCGCGCAACGTGTGAACACGTTGAATTGAAATGCGCTGACAAGATATGATTAAATAATGAGTATTATTTTACCTCTTTCTGTGTTTTCCCTCACCCCAGTGTTTGTGATTTGGAACGAAGATCAAGTCTAGTAAACCCCCTTTGTATTCCGACAGTTTTGTCTTGACTTAATCATTTTGAAAGTATAAATAAAGAGAGTTGATTTCAAGACGACAAACCTGCAGTGTTAATGGATCCCCGAAAGGGTGGGGTGTATAAAATAGCAGCTAACAAGGTGTGTATAATAATTGCGAACTTGTATGCGTTTTTTTTGTAATTATGATGGCAACTTGGTTTTCTGCATGTATGACACAAGGTTGAAATGTGACAATGAGAGAAAGTAAGATAACAAGAAAGAAAAAAGGAAAGAAAAGAATATGCGAGAAAGTTATGGAAGAACGAATTAGAGAAGAAATGAAAGAAAGAAAAATAGAAAGAAAGAAATGATGAAATACAGAATGAATGAAACTAAAAGAGAAAAAAAGAAAGAAAAAGAAAATACAAGAATATAGAAAGTAAAAAAGAAAAGAAATATAAAATAGAAGTAAAACGGTTTGAAATAAAAATAAACCGAAATAATTAGAAAGAAAAAACAAAATAAGACGCGAATGAAAGTTTTTTTTAAAAATACTAGTAGAGTACCCGGCATTTCCCCGGGCCATAAAAATAAAAAAATAATAGGCTAAAAAGTGTGTGTAATATATTTATATTAAAACTTATATCTTTCAATACGTCTCTCTATCTTTCTCCCTTCCCCGCTTTTACACATCACTATCCCCACCCTCTTTCACCACCCTATTTTTTCTCTATCGAAAATAATAATAATGTAAGTCATTCACCTTTCCTTTATACAATAGATAACATTGCAAATGGCTAAAAACCCGAACCCACCTAACGAAACGGGGCCTAGTTGAGCTCCAAAGTATAAATATTTTAGTTTTAGATCTTATTCAGCCAGGGCAACGCTGATCAAGAATATACCAACTTTGTGGCTGTTTTTTTTTTGTAGTTTCGACTTTTAGTTGAACACACACACATACAAAGAACAGCTCTTTATATAATAGATGTAAGAAAAATGAAAGAAAAGTACGAATATGAAAATATGAAAAGAAAAAACAAAAGAAAATGTGACTAAAAGTAAATGAATTTAAAAAAAAAACAAATGGAAAAAAGAAAATACGTAAGAAGAAATAATAATAATATAAAATAACACGAAAGAAAATATGAATGAAAGTGAAAAGAAAGAAAGACAGTAGACATGAAAGAAAATGAAAATAAAAAAGTATACAGAGATGATATTAAAATAGACGTAAATAAAAAAAACCTTAAATATATAAAGAAAGCAAGAGAGAACAAAAAAAGAAATGAAAGTAGGTATTTATAAAAAGTTTTGTTGACAGAAGGAACATCTGAATTGTATCTTTCATTAGAACTTCAAAACGAGCTAGTTTAACATTTTTTGTAAAGACTAAACAAAAATATTTAAAAATATTATACATTTATTCAGCCACTTGATGAAAGGGGCTAACAAAAATTACTACTTCAAGGTCTAAAACTAGGCAACAATAAGCGCTACATGGATACATTCTGACACTGAAAACGGCAATTTTCCCCCTTTGTCAGAATCATCGATCATGGAATGTGAGGACTAAATGAGAAAATAAAGGAAGCGAGAGTTACGAGGCTGACGATAGTAAACCCATTAATTATAACATACATTTTAGATAATAATCAGTTTTAAGTGACTGTCTTCTGGTAGTTAAAGGTTAAATCCTCAGTAAAAGCGATACTAAGAATACACTTACGTGCCCGGTCATGACTAACGAAACGAGAGCAAGCTACAACGCGGATTAAATAAAGGGATCCGTTCGAAATTCCTTGAAAATTCCCGAGTTCGATAGAAAGATTCCCGAGTTCGACAAGAGGCAACTGAAGAATGTCGGCGGTTACATATGCTGAAACGTTGTGAGGATAACATATAAGATGAGAACAGTAGTCCGAATAATCAAAATAATATAAATTATCAATCCTCATCTAAAAAATTCCGAAATATAAAATAAATAACGTAAATAGTTTTTTTTCATCACCAAAATAATGTTACAATACATTAAATGTTCAAATACATTGAATGTTCAAATACATTAAATGCTGAAATGCATTAAATGTTCAAATACATTAAATGTTCAAATACGTTAAATGCTGAAATGCATTAAATGTTCAAATACATTAAATGTTCAAATGCATTAAATGGTCAAATACTAAAATGTTCAAATGCATTAAATGGTCAAATACTAAAATGTTCAAATGCATTAAATGGTCAAATACTAAAATGTTCAAATGCATTAAATGGTCAAATACTAAAATGTTCAAATGCATTAAATGTTCAAATACATTAAATGTTCGAATGCATTAAATGTTCAAACACATTAAATGGTCAAATACATTAAATGTTCAAATGCATTAAATGGTCAAATACTAAAATGTTCAAATGCATTAAATGTTCAAATACATTAAATGTTTAAATGCATTCAATGTTCAAATACATTAAATGTTTAAATGCATTAAATGTTTAAATGCATTAAATGTTCAAATGCATTAAATGTTTAAATACATTAAATGTTCAAATGCATTAAATGTTTAAATACATTAAATGTTCAAATGCATTAAATGTTCAAATACATTAAATATTCCAATACATTAAATTTTCAAATGCATTTAATGTTCAAATACATTAAATGTTCAAATGCATTTAATGTTCAAATACATTAAATGTTCAAATACATTAAATCAAATAAAAACACATGTAAACGGGATGCTGCGTTTGATCACAGTGGATCAAATACAGCAACGCGTCGACGATTCAGAGCATTTTTTGTAAGTGTTTCAACGTAACATAAAGGCGTTTTGAGTCAATATGTGACAATGGATGAAACATGGATCCACCATTTCACTCCGATACATCATCGACAGACGCAGTAGGTTAAAAACGCAAACACAAGCTGTCAAGTTTTTGGCCTCAGTATTTAAGGGTGCGTAAGATATTTTGTTCATCGATTACATTGAGAAAGGAAAAACCATCAATAGCAAATATGATATATCATATTGTTGGTGCGTTTAGAAGAGAATATCGCCCCAAACTGTCACAAATGTAGAAGAAAAAGTGATCTTTCACCAAGACAATGCACCGTGTCACAAGTCGGTCGCAACGATTGCACTTCGAATTGCTTCCGCACCCACCCTATTCTGCTGGTTTACCTTCCAGTGACTACTAGCTGTTTGCAAACTTCAAAAAGATTGAACCATGTAATTAGCGTATCGAATTGTTAGAGAAGCGTTGAAATCACCCTAAAGAAGGAGACTATTGATGACTAAAGTCGAATTTTTGTCTAAAAGTTGTTGTTTTATTAGTTAGGCTTAGGATTTATAAGTGTTGTGTTAAATGACCCCAACTGGGATTATCGATGAAAATAAGTTTCCGCAGCAATCTCTGTGTTTCCATTATCATTTCGATTCCATTGATGTTATCGCATCAGCCGTTAACCATCGTGTTCTGGTTTATAAAGACCGGTTACTTTATTAGTTAGGCTCGGGACTTATTGATTGTTGTGTTGCATGACTTCCACTGGGATAATCGATGATAATAAGTTTCCATAGTCATCTCCGTTGTTTTTTTTTTATTATCATTTCGATTCAGTTGATGTTTTGGTTTATTCCATCTCTGACACAGATTGTAATTATAAGTAGATGCACTTGCTGGTGGGGTGAAAGTTGACAGATATTGCATGTGTAAATCAGAAATGTTTGACCAGGGCGGATACGATGGCCAATTTATGTACACATTACATTAGCATGCTGGTCATTAACCTTTGGCGACCATTTGGTTGTCTGTCGTTAATGAAATGCACAGTCAGTCGAACTAGTGTAGGGATTTGTAGTTGACTAATAAAATCATGGAGAGAGCCTCGTGAAACACGGCCATCTTTACTGCTTTATTCTCCAATTTAGTTTAAATTAATTTATACTCAATTGCCATGTTTCTTCTTCTACTTCTTCTTCTTCTTCTTCTTCTTCTTTTTCTTCACCTTCTCTTTTTCCATCACTTCCATTTAATGTCTTTTTTCTGTCTTTTCTTCTTTTTCCTCTTTCTACTCCTTTTTCATCTTCTCCCTTTTCCCCTCCGTAGTCTTTTTCTCTTCTTCATCTATTTCTTCTTGTTCTTATTCTTGTTCTTGTTCTTGTTCTTGTCCTTGTTGTTGTTGTTGTTGTTGTTGTTGTTCTTCTTCTTCTTCTTCTTCTTCTTCTCATTCTTCTTCTTCTTCTTCTTCTCATTCTTCTTCTTCTCTCAAGTGTCATTTTTCTTCGTGTTATCTCAACTGTAATTTTTCTTTCTTATCTCAAGTGTTCTTCTTCGTTGTTTTCGTCATCGTCTCTCAGTTGGTCTTTTATTTCTTTTCATTATTGTTGTACTTCTGTTTCTTCTTCTTTTTTCTTCTCTCAATTGTCCTCCCTTTTCTTCTTTTTTCAACTACTTCTTTTTTCTTCTTCAAGTTTTCTTCTTTAGAGTTCCCTTCTTTCTCTGCATTTTAGTCCTGTTGTTGCGTGTTGGTCGCAATTCTCATCTATTTCTTCTTTCCTCCTATGATCGCCTTTCTACGTAGAGCTCTTTTCAGTGCTCTTAACAGTGATCTTCTTCTTCTTCTTCTTCAAGTATTCCCTCTTTAAGACAGTTTTCTCATAGCTCTGTATTTATTGTTAATTGTAGTCTCTTCTTTTTCTACATCTTCTTCTTTGTCATATTTTTCTCTCTCTTCATCTTCTCCGTTTTCTTCTTCTTTTTTCTTTTTCTTCTTCTTTTTCTTCTTAATCAAGTATTTTATATTCATAGACATCTTTCTCGTAGTTCTGTCTTTCTTGTTAATCGTAGTCTAGTCTTCATTTTCTCCTTCTCCTCCTTCTTCTTCTTCTTCTTCTTCTTCTTCGTCTTCGTTTTTATTTTTCTTCTCCCTTTTCACCGTCCGTTTCATCTACTTCTTTTTTTTCCTTCTTCTTCAAGTATTCCTTTTTGTCTCGTAACTCTGTCTTTCCCGTTAATCATAGTTTCCTCTTTTTCTTCTTCTTTGTCGTCATTTTTTCTCCCACTTGATCTTTCTATCTTTTTTCTTCTTTTTCTTCTTCTTCTTTTTCTTCTCTTTCTTCAAGTATTTTTTCTTTATAAACTACGTTCTCGTGGTTATGTCTTCCTTTTCTTCTCGCTCTTCTTATTCGTAAACCTCTTCCTGTAATTCTATGTTCCTCCTTAGTCGTTGGTATCCCTCTCATCTCTGGTCTTTTTTTTCTTTCTATTCTTCTTGACCAAGCCTAACACTTTCTTGATCATACACGACAGAAATACATTTTAAATACCCCGCCACGTACCTACACATATTTCTTATGCAATCCCCGTGACCCAACTTCTTAATTATCTCATCTTCCCTCCCATTTAAACTCGCACCTTTCAAATCAAAAACTTTAAAAGCGGAAATTGGCCTGGAAAACATTCACGCTAGCGCGCATGCGTCCGAACGCAGATCACGCCGTTTCCAGAAGAGCACTTATAACTTCATAAAAGTATTTTCTTTTTATTTTAAAGAAAGAAAAGGCCAGACCAGTTTCATAATAACGCTATTGTGATCAAGCAAACATCAGTGTCCAGCCGCCTCACGGGCACTCCCGGTTGACCATTTTCATTCTCACAAATTCTTTTCTTCGTTTCGACCAACCCATACAAATCCCGACCCTAACCCTAGCCTAACGATGCCCCCATACAATTTTCAATTCCTACTCCACCTTAAAATGTTTTATGGCCTTTCTGTTGGTCAGCTGTCCAGAGACTGACCGACGCTCGTTTTATAACTTAACTTATTTTATGAATTTTCTATAGCCTTACTAATGCGACCAAATAACCACTAGGAGCGGCATTAGATTGGTCAGATTCTGAACTCTGAACTCAAGCTTGACCGTAGCCGGTCATAAAGCAGTCTGAAAGATTATGGCTCCCCGTTAAGATCCCTTATTGCTTTATTAATTCAAGATTAACTTCTAACAGGGTCTGTCCACCATTAATTATTGTTAGGAGTTCGTCCACGGTGGCGCTGCCGTTTGAGGAATTTCAGGGCTTATCATTCCCCCGTCGAGTCGTTCCGTTTCCGATGTTTTAATAAGCAGCCGTATGCACTTCGCATCTTTAGGAAAAGACTGTCGGCCATCATGAGAACAATGGCAATGCCAGCTGCGTTCCAGCAACTGATCCCCCCATCAAAATTAACGTGCTTACCGAACGATAGATGGACAGATAGATCTGCAGAGTGTGTTCGATACGTCTAGCCACGCTAATGAGTCAGTGGAAGAAAATCAAAGTTTCCACTGAGCATTAAAGCAATAATCTTTCGTAAAAATAATTGAGTAAATGTAAATAAATAAATCGCCTTTTAAAATACGATATTATTCCCTCCACTATAAGTGGTAAGCCTGATAGTTCAGTAGGTGGAACACCTGACGCCAACCACTGGTGTCTATATTTCGAATCTTGCTGCTCCCTGCCATAATTATAAACGGTAGAGATGACGAAACACGTGTATGTGGATATATATATATATATATATATATATATATATATATATATATATATATATATATATATTGGTACAGAAAAATTAGTACAACATTCGTATCGTCGGTTTCGAACACGGAAGGACTTAGCCATCCGGCTCTCTTCAGCTTCTGTTGTCATTTGTTCCTTACACTAAATTTAAACAACGCTATAAGCAAATAACGCGTCCAAATGAGAGTGACACGTGACTTCACATTTCCAAAACAGATGACAACAGAAGCTGAAGAGAGCCGGATGGCTAAGTCCTTCCGTGTTTGAAACCGACAGTACGAATTTTGTACTAATTTTTCTGTACCAATATAAATAAATATTACGCTCTTAATTTTTTATTTTTAACTTTAATTCTGAATTAATCGAGCACTCTGCTGGGATTTTTCCTACTATATTACAAAGAAGTTATATATATATATATATATATATATATATATATATATATATATATATATATATATATATATATATATATATATATATATAGTACACGTATTGTATTAGTTTCTGTAGATGTAAATCCGTTGAAACTCAAGTGTTTATAAAAAGTGCTCAATAACAAGTAGAGCTGTTCTTAAGTATAATTTTGTATTTATACAAACATTATTGGTTACATCTGTGCATACATGTTTCGGGTGTACACTTCACAGAGAGTAAACCTCTAAGCGTCTGTATATATATATATATATAAAATAATATATATGTATATGTATATATATATATATATGAAATAATATATATGTATATATATATATATATATATATATTATACATATATATTATTTCATATATATATATATATACATATACATATATATTATTTTATATATATATATACATATACATATATATTATTATATATATATATATATATATATATTATTTTATATATATATATATACATATACATATATATTATTATATATATATATATATATATATATTATTTTATATATATATATACATATACATATATATTATTATATATATATATATATATATATATTATTTTATATATATATATACATATACATATATATTATTATATATATATATATATATATATATTATTTTATATATATATATACATATACATATATATTATTATATATATATATATATATATATATTATTTTATATATATATATATACATATACATATATATTATTATATATATATATATATATATATATTATTTTATATATATATATATACATATACATATATATATACATATACATATATATTATTTTATATACATATATATATATATATATATACTTATACATATTTTTGTTTATCTACATACGTATCCGTTTCATATTTATAGGAATTGTTAGTGTAGAGATGAATTCTTCACACCGGTCGCCGGACTCGAACCCCTGAACACGAGTAATGTTTCAAACTCAAATTCCGAACGTCTTAACCCACACTGCCGTTGTCAACAACTCGGTAAACTAGCGAAAGATTAATCCTATTTAAAGGTAGCTGTCGAAGAGGGTTCTACTATTAGAAGGAACATATCATTTGAAGCGACGATAACAGCTGTGTTATTATTACTCACTATAAAGCCCAGCTTAGATTTTAGCGACAACAAATCATTATTAATATTTGTCTTTATCTACGTACGTATAAATTTCATCCTTACAGGAATCGTCAGTATAGAGAAGAATTATTCACACCAGTCGCCGGACTCGAACAACAGAACACGAGTCATGTTTAAAACTCAAATTCTGACGCCTTATTCCACACGGCCGTTGTCAACAACTCGGTAAATATGCGAGAGATTAATCCTGTTTAAAGTCAGCCGTCGTAAAGTGTTTTACTATATATATATATATATATATATATATATATATATATATATATATGTAAGGTTTATATCATATTCCAATAACCATGTTTTTATTTTATTATTTTTATTTTTATTTTTTCACATTTCCAAAAAACAACATTTCTGTGAGATATATTTTTACGGTCCGTTTCATTTGTCTTGTGCCAAACAACATTTTTATGTCAATATTGTCTCTGCAACATTACAAAATTTTCAGAAAAATTCACAAAGAGTAAAAAATTCTTGGATTAAACTGTCTTGAATAAACCTACACTATACTGTTGTTATATGTGCTCTGTTGTCACTAATTTAAAATCATCGAGCTGAATCTTTTAAGGAGACTGCAAAGTACAAGGGCACTTATAGTATATGCTAATACATATATTGTCATTAATAATTATATATATATATATATATATATATATATATATATATATATATATATATATATATATAAGGAGATTGTAGTTTGCTTGAAGCATTGCTGGTAAATATAAGTGCAGATTAGTAATCCGAGGCTGTAGCAATGCGATATAGTTGCCGGAAGATAGAAAAAGTGAACAGAAATAAACGACGAGAGAAAAAAAAATCTCAAAACGATTTATTAATATTTCACGAAAAACTGATTAAATACCAGAATAGTAGCGTCTCATCTATGTTTACCTTGCTGCCTCCTAAAATAATCCATGCTTTATTTCGAATAATTGGGTCATACTGCAAAATTTCAGTAAAGTGTTCAAACTAAAGGCTTTTTATTACTTATTATTTATAAAATGTGATTCAGATAATTTCCCATTGATTTCATATGAGTGTTTTATCAATCTGTCTCTGTGGTAAGATCGTCATTCTGAAATCGATCTATAGGGTCGAGAGATGAAAATTAGCAATTATGATAACTCGATTTAGTCAGTTTGAAGTTAACTTAATCAGTTTCTTGTAATTATTTGCTAGTAAAAGTGTAACTTTATATCTTCAAATATTTATTTATGTCGTTTTGTAGAAAGAAAATTGTCGTTTTTGTTTTTAGCTTTGCAGAACCTGATTGAGTTTTTTGCAAAAGGGAAAGGAAAAAAACAATAACATCAATGTTTTGTGTATCTTAGGTCAAGAAGCCAGTGTTTTCAGATAGCCTTATCTGATAGCACCCAGAATAACTAGATTTACATTGTATGCTTGTTTTTATAGATAACTATTGCCTACTCTAGCGTCTAACCAATCAGAGTGCTTGGTTTTATTAAACCCTCACTTCTATTTTTCAGTCAGCCACTGAATATAATTCTCTTTTGTTTTAAAGGGATATTTGCGCTCCTAATTTCGAAGTGGCCTAAACAAACAAAAGGGGACCGTATTCTTATACGGGAAAAACGAATGCATTTTCCATGTTAACTATCGCCATCTTAGATTTATTTTCGAACTACATATTTTAGTAGTATATAGGTATTTGGATGTTTATGTATTTATGTTCATTATTTATTATTTATTTATTTATCTAAATAATTTATTTTATTTATTTATTAGTTATGCCAGCATTAATTTCCACGGAGCTCTGCTAGTAATACCTAAGTCTGCAGGGATATGTATATTATTAAATATCTTATCATCGTCCCTTTCATTTGTTCCTTTTCGCACTGTTTGTCTCTTCGTCCCTTCTTCTGCTTTCTCTCTAATGCATTTACGGATGCCTGTATTGCTTCATTAATTGAAATCTAGCTTGTTTTATTCAATACCTGCACTTGCATTGTCACTGTACTCTATATCTGCACTTTCATTATCACTGTATTATTAGATTGGATCGTTTTCAGGAGAGATGGAGAAAACAGCATAGGTTATTTGAGCCATCCGTAACTATAAGAGTCTTCTTTTTTTTTTTGAATGAACTAAAAATATGCGACCCGTTCTGTCACCCGTTCATCCCGGGTTAGATTTTTTAAATCAAGAAAAAAATGAGTAAATGAGTTTGCAAAGCCAGTTATGTATAAAAATAAAATAAAAAAGACACTATCTAAAATGAGTATCTTTCTGTTCGCTACTTCTTCTCGTGTGGCATGCAGCATAATCACCTTGACATACCGGTTTTCGTTAGATCACCGAAGTTAAGCAATGTTGATCCTGGTCAGTATCACATGGGTGACCTTTTGGGAATATCAAGTGCTATGTATAGCAAGAATGCAAAAACCTAACGTCGTTATCCCCCCCCCCTAAACGGGATATACATGCGATTGGAGACCACTTGTGAATGTGATACTCCCATGAAACTTCCTCCAGGGTGAATGTCGTACCATTTACAGGTACTTCTCTCTTTCCCTTTATAGCTACAGTTTAAATAGTATTAATACCCATAGTGATTTTCTCTATTGTCTATAATGGACTATTCCATATTTTTTATTTATAATAGACTATTCCAATTGTTTTGGTTTGAAGTTAATATTATTACGTTTGACTGTTAAAAGAGGGAGAAATCAAGAGAGAGAGAGAAAGAGAGATAGAATCAGGGGTGATAGACACTGTATAAAATAATAGTGAGTGGTTTAAACAACATTCAGTAAGAGAGGATGAGAATAATTAACGGAAACTTAGTAAGAGATGGATGATTTGGTGAGTAAATTGCAAATTACGGTTAATTCGGACAAGTAAATTGATTTTAAAAAATAACTCTTGATTGATACTTTGACTAAGCTGATGAATATTTTAGCTTGTATTTTGTGTGATTAAGATATATATGTAAAAAAAAACTTAGGGGAACAAATGTTGATTAACTCGACTTTAATATAACAATATTCTTGTAGAAGACGATATGGCTCATCCTACACACATCTCTATAAGCTGTGCCTTCTCCTTTGTCTGTCTCTGCCTGCCTGTTTGTCTGTCTTTATTTCTCTTTCATCCTCTCTTTCTCTCTCTCTCTCTCTCTCTCTCACTCTCCTGTTTTTATTTTAGCTTGAGGACACGTAGCTAATAGACCCGGTTTTAAACCACCATAGCTTCATTATACAAACTAATCAGCGCGAAGGATCATTTAGCTAATTCACTTAATAAGCCGCTTCTCTTAGTCGCACAGGGCTGGTATCGGGTTGGATGCCGCTGATGATGCGAGATCCACATATTCACCGCCCAACCCGCAGATACCAACGGGCATTCGATGTTTGGCAGTTACCCCAACAAAACACGCTTCCTTGGAGGTCCTCTTTCATGAGCAAAAGCTTCCTGGCATTTCCCTACGGCTGTTAATAGACAGAACAGTGTGTCTTGTGGCGATTCCATCAGTGATTTTTGAAAACAAATGGGACAGAAAGAGGGAGGGACAGAGATAAGGAGAAAGAGAAACAGGGTCGACAGGAAGAATCTTTCACGGAATTTCCATAGATTTAAAGAATCTTCAAGAAACTAAAGAAGTAATCAAAATGTAAGCCCTTTTTATTAATGTATATTCAACTCCGTCTTGTAGATCATCAGAAATTAATTTATCTAGCTTACACTAAATCGAAAAATGTTTGACAGGTTGTCTTTACTTAATTGAAAAAAGAATCGGCAGCCCTTCATGCAAAGCCGTATACCGCCAGAAAAGCCAAAATTTCACGGTATGGAAGTTTTGCCTCATCCACCCATAGCACAGACGTTGCTCCATCTGATTACCGCCTTTTCCGATCCATGCAGCAATTTATGAACAGTCTTTGATTTGAGTCATTCGCTGTAGTTTAAAACACCCGCAAAGGATTATTCGATTCATAGCCGAATTCCTGGTACTTCCACACACTCTGAAAGCTTACATGTCTTTGATATAAGATTGTGGACAATGGTGGTATTTGGTTTGAAGAAAAGTTTTTATTTTTCAATCAATTTTTGCATAAGAAAGCATTATTTTAATACAGCAGACGAACCTTTTACCTCAGTCTTACATAACAAAAACATGAAAGAGTAGCTTATCGGAATCGGAACAGAGCCGAATGAAGACAACATATATTAAACTTACAAAAAGGGTCGATATCCTTTCATATAAAGCTTTATAACAATAATAAATAATTAAAAAAGAAAACACGGGCTTCGTTTAAAAATCAACATTTACTCTATTGTACAAAGATAAATAGATGTGAAAAAGTGTCAAGAGAAGCCTTTTAAAAGTATTTATTAGTTGTATATACATATTAGAAAAATACCCGTCCCAGAATGGATACAATTAACTCCTCGAACAGAACAGTTGGGCACAACATTTATGTCTCCTTGCGAATATTAAGATCAGGATATAATGCTACTAACCATAATGTCAAGAATCCTTATTCTAATTTTGATCAAAGTCCATTACATGATTTTGATTCTAGAAAATGTTTTAAATTCAAGGCTTAATCTTAAGAGTTCTTAAGAAGAAATTGAAATTCAGTGCATCTTGATCAATTGGTGTCTAATGACTATTGATGAAATTTAATGCAAATCTGAAATATTTGAAATAAAAAATTAGAGGTTGTGTCCATATTATATCCCCTAAAACCCTTTATAATACGTCAAAGAAACTGAAATTCGAGAAAATATTTATTAATTGATGCTTAATACTTATTGTTAAAATTTCACCAAAATCGGAGGTATCTCAATTTTCACGAAGGGGTGTCTCCTCTTTGCCGCTTTTAACATAAAACTAAATATGGGCCACATTACCCACGCTTACGCCTAACGGTTGTGCTCCAAAATTCATAATGATTGGTTTAGTAGTTTAGGAGTGAATCCTAAACATAGAAATACAAAAACATGTACACATACCTGATTTATAGAAATGTCTGTGGATAATGACTATTTATTCATAAAAATAATTACAAAAGTTCGCTTCAGATCGAGCACTTTGAGAGAAATATCAAAAGTAAACAATTGAGTAATATTGTCTTTGTGGCAGATCGAACACTGTCTGAAACTTATTTGATTTGTAAATGAATATAAGGTTTATTTCTCTCACATTTTATATAGGGGTCACAGTGGCCAAATGGATAATGATGTTGAATTAAAGTAAACAAATAATGACAATACAATAACATATAAGCCACACTGATGATTGCTAGTTAAGATGAAACATATATACCTGTTGATATTAAATGCTTATTCAACCCAAAAATTATCAAGATTCCGCAAAGATGAAATGTATACGTATGTGAATAATAATGTCATATTTAATTAAGATAAATTATGTAAGCCGTCTAATCTAAGCAACATTCAAGTTCATGTCAACGTGATTTGTTGAACACTAAATGGCGGTTTACTATGTTGTCCGCTTGAAATGCCATAAATAGGGTTTATTTATCTTCTTACGTATAGTCCTTGGAATTGACCTCATCAGTTAGAATGTTTGAATTTGAGTTAAATGTAATCGACAAGAATAAAACGTATATTTATTATTAAATAATTATATATATATATATATATATATATATATATATATATGTGTGTGTGTGTGTTTGCGTGTGCGCGTCTGTGAGTGGTGTATACTTAGCTGATGATAATCTAATAGAATGTATAGGCAGCAAAAATGGAAATGAGGAACTAACTGGAACAAAAAGAAGTTAACAGAGTCATGATATGAATCTATATTTCGCCTAAACTTAGGCTTTATCAAGATACATGGCAAGGAACAAACTGCAATATTTATATATACATTGGTGTGGGGGTAGGAGTAAGAATCCACTAATGTTATACTATTAGTAGTATTATATAGATATATTTTTTTTAAACACATAAAAGTGGATATAATGTTATACTTTTCCATGAATTAAAATTTTTTATAGGATTTTCAGCAATTTAATTCATTGTGAAGTTACCGAATTTCAATCAACGATGGCAAATAATTCGCGTGCAGCGAAAGGTTTAAGAGAAACTCAAATTTTAAGAGGTTGCCAGTGCTTCAAATGGAACTCTAACATTGACATATTCGAATAATAATTTATTTCAACATTGAATGGCAAAGTTGGATAATACAAAACCTGACATAAATGAACATAGCAACCGCAATAAACTGGAATCCATTATTTTAAAATACCATACTGATCAAATATTACTTCACTGAAGTTGTCTTCGGATCGATCGATAAAAAAGGCCTATGGATATCCTAACATTAGCTATTATTTGTGCACATAAAAAAAACCTTGAAGGACGTGAACTTCGAGTTTTATTTAAACTTCGTGTCTCTTAAGTAAACAAGAAGTAAAGCGCATTTCTATTTTGAACGAAAAACAAAGGCCGTCAACGCAAAGGAAGTGACAATAATAACAATGACCCTAACTTGTTAATACGCTAGTGGTTGCGTGTATTATTTAGTGAAGCTTGGGTTGGGAAAACTCCATTGAGAAGGTTACGACAGAATGCAGAGGCAATACAATAGAAGATGGCGAACAACAAGAAAGAAAGAAAGAGATGATGATGATGATGATGATGATGAAATAGCAGAAAGACAAGAAAAAGAAAATGGTGAATGAAAAGAATTTGACTTCCTAGCAAAACATCGAGGAAGAAGCAACAGAAGTCGAACACATCAAAGAAATTATGAACGAGAACAAAACGAAACTTTCATCCACCCCCACACCAAAACAATTCGGTAATAGAAAGACCCAGGGCGGATAGAATTATCGAGAATTCTACTTGAAGTGAATAGAAACTTCAAAAATACTGAGTAGGCAGTAAACCAGCGGATGTTATTAGAGATAAATCACCCATAACGACTGATGCGGACACACACAATGAATTATAATGATACTATAATAGAACGGGGGTAATCTGGGAGAAACTGCTTTCACTCAGATCCTAAGAAAAGCCGCGGGGTTTTCTCACCGAAAATCACTATTAACCATCGGTATGAGAGTGACAATTAAATAATAATAATAATAATAATAATAATAATAATAATAATAATAATAATAATAGTAATAGTAATAATAATAATAGTAATAATAATAATAATGGTTCTTATCAACGAGAAATCAATGGTAAATGGCTGTTGTGATACTGCAAGTTTATTTGCGGTGGCTGTCAAAAAGGGGTGAAGAATACTGGAAATCTGGGGAGACTTGTTGTCACTCAGACTCCAGGGAATACCGCCGGTTGTCGGTGAGCAATCACTGATGACCTGTGTGAGAACTCCTAGTGAGTAAATAATAATAATAATAATAATAATTAGAAACAAAATCATATAGTAGAAACCTAATGAAAGGAATAAATATATGGGCAGTATCACTAGTAAGATATTGTGGATCTTTAAAGACTGGACAAAAGAATAACTTTTGGACGAGATAACGTATGTACTTTGAAGATGTAGACAAATAGTATAGATAGAGGCCGGGGCAGCACTAGAAAATGAAAAGCACAAAATACTCTGAGACAAATAATAGAAGACTGTGTGAATGACATAAAAAAGGGAATTTGAAAAATACATAACACAGAACACAAAAAGGCTAACCACCGCAGCAAGAGACACCGTCAAAATTAACAATACATGAAACATAGAAACGAGAAACGGAGAGACGAGAAGAGGAAAGTAGCAACAGAAACAGTTACCCGGACGATTCATAAGAATGACAAGAGAAGAGACTCGTGAAAACACCTGGAGATAGCTATAAAAAATACGCATAGGCAGAGAAATGAGATCACCACTAACAGCTGCACAGAACAATCCGATTAGAAGAAACTATATCGGAGCTAAAATGGACAAAACACAGGAAAACAGTAAATGTAGACTCTGCGGACAACGAGACGAAACGGTGAATAACATAATAAGCGGATGCATCCAACTAGCCCCAAAAGAATATAATAAACATACATGATTGGGTGGGGAATGCAATCTACTGGAAACTATGCAAACGTGCGCACTTTGAACATGCAGACGAACGGTATAGAAACACGCCGGAGGTACAAATAGACAAACCCATACAAGCAAGGAGACCAGAGGTAATAATAGTCAACCAGAATTTTTTTAAACTGCCAAATCGTAGATTTAGCCGTTCTAGCACACCGCAGAGTAAAGATCAAAGTGGCAGAAAAAAACGAAACAAATACACGGAACTCGACAAAGAACTAAAAAAAGGAATATGGAACATAAAGAAAATCACTAAAATACCAATGATTGTGGGAGCACTAGGAACATTCGCAAAAACACTGAAAAAGACTAGGACCAATTTGAATCAAAGAGAAGACTGAGACCATACAACGCACTGAAACAGCTGAAATCCTAAGAAACGTCCTCAAATGCGTCAACCAACGCAGGCGAACCAGGCACAGGTAAGTTGAACTATACATAAAACAAAAACATTGAAAGAACGTCACACGAATCCAAAGGAACTGAAACTGCAAGACATCCTATAAACTGAGCCGCCCCCCCCCCAAAAAAAAAACACGCTCGTGCGCATGCGTGGTGACATCAGCCTTGGTAGATACCGCACAAAATTATCATGACGGGTCAAGAAAAGTCGAAAAGACGAGAAGAGAAGCAGGTTTCCACTGGACGGGTGCAGATAGTATTGAGACTTTTGGGGGGCTTTTGCAACCCAAATTACAGACAGAACCAATAATCAATGACAGCAAGAAATCAATGGTAAGCCGCTGTGGTGATAATGCAAAATGATTTGCAACGGTTATCGAAAAAGGGGTGGAGATTTGTCGCAATCTGGGGTGACTTGTTGTCACTCAGACTCCAAAGGATCACCACTGGTTATTGCCAGTGAACTATCACCGATACTGACTTGTGTGAAAACTCCTAGTGTGTAAAAAATAATAGCAATTATTATAATAATAATAAGAAGAAGAAGAAGAAGAATATAATAATAACAAATAATAATAATAACAAATAATAATAATAAATGATAATAATTATATTAATAATAATGATACTAATACAATTAATAGTAATAATAATAATAATAATAATAATAATTAAAATTAAAAATGATAATAATAATAAAATTAATAAAAAATAATGATAATAACAATACTATTAATAATAATATAAGCAATAATAATAATAATAATAATAATAATAATAATAACCAATAATGATAATAACAAATAATAATTATATTAATAATAATAATTATATTAATAATAATGATGGTAATAATATTAATAATAATAATGATAATAATAATAATATAATAATAAAAAACTAATAATAATAGTATTAATTAAAATAATAATAATAACAATAATATCAATAATAATATAAACAACAACAACAACAACAATAATAATAATAATAATAATAATAATAATAATAATAATAATAATAATAATAATAATAATAATAATGACTATAAGGAGAAATTGTAATCAAGGGGAGGTTTTACACTATACAACCCATGGCTCTGATGAAAACAGCTGAAATATTAAGAAAAGCCAGCAAGTGCGGAAACCAACTCACATAAGCATATAACGCCAACCAATGATAGGTGAACTGTAAAAGAATAACACTGTGTTAACATAACTAAAAACAGAGAATGAACATAAATAAATAGAAAGAATGTAGATAAGAAAGATCACTTCATCTACTGGCGACCTTTCTAAAAACACACATACGCACATGTTGTGACACCGGCATTTGTTGGTGCTACATGAAATGGTTATGAAGAGTCAGAGACTAGAAAGATCGAGGAGGGAGAGCACGATATAGACATCCATTGGAAGGGCGAAAGAGTTATAGAATCTGTGCGAGGCTTATTGTCACTCAAATTCCAGAGAAAACCTACGACCGTTACCAGCGATAAATAAATGATAAACGGCTGTTGCGAGTACGGGAAATAATTTGCAAAGAAAGCATAGAATAATGGAAATCTTGAGAGACTTGTTGTCACTCAGACTCCAGGGAACACCACTTGTGGTTGTCAGTTATAATAGCTTGTGGGAGAACTCCTAGTGATTAAATAGTAATAACAACCACTGTAATACTAATAATTGGAGGAACACTAGGAACAGTTAAATAAAAACTGGAAAAAAGACTAGGAGAGATTGGAATCAAGTAAAGGATGTGCATCATATAAAGCACAACATGGTGAAATGACTGGAATATAATGAAAAATCCTCAAGTTCGTAAACCAGCTCACATGACCAGATAACGTCGACCAATCAAAATTACACTGAAATAGAATAACATTGCGTAAATACAATAATAACATAGAATGAAGATCACACGAAACAAAGATGGCTGACGCAACCAGAGTAGATAAGGCAAATCACATAATTTAACTGCCCCTCCCCCCTAAAAATAGTCATGAAGATTCAAGGAAGATGGAAGGAACGAAGAAGGAGAGAATCATGTAGATTACTACTGAAAGGGCATAGAGAGTACTGGAATCCTGAGAAGACTTATTACCAAATCAACGACCGGCGTAAGCGAGATATAAACCGTAAACGGCTTTTGCGAGAACACGGAATGATTTACAACGATTATCGAAACGAGTGGGGAGTACTAGAAAATTATGGTACACTTGTTGTTACTCAGATCCACGGGGAACACTATCTGTTATTTCTAGTTAGCGAACACTGGTCATCCATTCGTTCAGTAATTTCGTATGAATCAGATGATTCTATTGTTGCCATTATAATTCTTTCTAGAAAAACATCGCGTACTTACAGGAGGGGCAACGTGAAGGTTGCCAACATCCGAAGTGAAAGTGTTTCTGTGGAACGAACTGGATTCAAACTTGGCACACCCAGGTGGTCAGTCCGTGTCGTTAACACTTAGATACCGTCACCTTCCGAGCACTGGCAATAACTCATATGATAATTCTCCATGATAATAATGATAATAATAATAATAATAATAATAATAATAAGAAGAAGAAGAAGAAGAAGAAGAAGAAGAAGAAGAAGAAGATGAAGAAAGCGACAACTGTTTGTATCCTTGACAATCGTCCAACCCAAAGGAGGCGTGGATAATAGAATTGACACAAGAGTCGAAGAAGACATGAAGTGCGACACTTCTTGTGCTATTTCTAAAGCTCTTCTGACGAAAATATAGAGAGATCGTCGGTCGAGGACATGTACTCAAAAGTACTTGTTTCACTAGTACGTACTCATGAATGACTAGTATTGGTACCGTAGTATTCGACACGTGCGAAAATGAAAAGGGGCGGTCGCTCGGATTTCGAAACAGGGCCGTGGTGTTTACGAACGGTTAACATAAGAATGGTCATTGAAGCAGTACTTGAAGGGTCACACTCTGTAAAGGCCTTGAACATACGCACACGTGAACCATACATAAATACACTACCCTCTCACCCTCTCTCTCTCTCTCTCTCACTCTCTCTCTCTCTCCTATTTCTCTCTTCTCTTAGTTGTAAGACCCGTTGTACTAAAAGTGACTATTTTCAACGCTGGACTAGAGTTCGACTTAGTGAGAGGTGGGAAAGACGTAATAGTAATACAAGCATTGAAAAATAGAAGTGCCTAAAAATCAAAGAGTGCAGCATATTTCTAGTTGTCCGTTCCCCTCTCTCCACTCACTTCAAGTTGACAACACAAGTATGTGAGAGATGACTGTTGTGTCGCTTGACGGTGTAAATTCTATTAATCAAGAATACAAATACATGCATTCTAACTTTCTCTCCAATCATTTCTAAAATACGGAAGACCAGCATAAACAATATTCTTGTACGTGTCTCCAACTCTCATGAACACTAGTCACATCTAAAAAACTAAACCAATAGTGGCATTGACATATACATATATACAAAAGATTGGTTGATAATAATGTTTTTCCAAGAAAATATTGACTTAGAAAAAGGAAGGCGTCATAAAAGATGGTTGGTAGCTTTTAGTAAATTTTGAAAACATAAAACTCATTCTGTGACATCATTCATTCATCCATCTACATATCTATCTATCTATCTATCTATCTATCTATCTCCCTCTCCCTCTCCCTCTCCCTCTCTCTCTCTCTCTCTCTGTATATATGTATATATATATATATATATATAATACCGATTTGCTTCCATTTGCAGGTCTTATTAATTTTCATTGACGTACCATATATATATATATATATATATATACATATATATGTATATATATATATATATACATATATATATATATATATATATATATATATATATATATATATATATATATATATATATATATATATATATATATATAGGTATACGGATATTTATGAAGGCTGCTAGCAATGCAGAAAAATCGGAATTGTGATAAAGAGTATAAACAAAAACAAACACTCGAAGACAATATTTGAGGTATAAATCTTCACAATTATCAATTTATTTCCAATGTATTTTTCACATATCATATCAGTACCTATGAGGCTTGAGACACTTATTAGACTTCCTAAATCAAGGGAGTAGCGAGAGCGCTCTATCCCTTAATAGACTTCAAAAACGGCCTATGCTAGAAATCTCATTTCTTTTATCAATCATAACTCAAAAACCAATAAACGAAATTAGTTAAAACTTTGCACAACATTCTCATTTGATAGGTTCTATAAGTGTGTAAAATTTCAGCATCATTAGTCAAGGCAACCCAGAGATCCAGAAAGGTCAGGCATGAGTTTGTGTTATCCGTGTGTACGTACGTACGTACGTACGAATGTGCCACCCTGTATCTCATCAACTATTTGATGAATTCAGCTGATTTTTGGCAGAGATAGAGGTTCTAGGGTCTAGTGGATGGCATTTTAATTTCAGTTTACCATATACCTTAGTTTTCCAGAAAATTCCAAAAAACCTTTAAAATGACCATTGTATTGAGACATAGCATTTACAAAAGTAGTGACATTCCATGATAAATGCCAGTGTACTGAAATCATAACCCTATTAAGTGTTAAGATTAAAATTCATATACACTAAATGTACAAAAGCAAGGAAATTCCTAATTTTTTACATTTTTATTATCATTAAGGGTATGCGAGCACAACAGGGCTATGTATTTTACTCATAGGAATTTTTCTTCAGCGCACCTCACACACTTCATTCGCTCATGCATAGAGATTTATACTGTAGTGATATGATAATTAAATGGTTTGGTTGATATGTAGTCATACCCTTAATTAATGACAATAAAAGTGTCAAAATTTGGGAATTTCCTTGCTTTTGTACATTTAGTGTATATGAATTTTCATATACCCTATTAAAGGCATATGATTTCAGTATACTGGCATTTTTCATGGAATACCCATATACTTAGTTACCAAGAATGTTTTAAGAAAACTACCATTTTGCTCTCTCTCTCTCTCTCTCTATATATATATATATATATATATATATATATATATATATTATTTAATGATAAATATTTAATTATTATTCACATGCGTATACATTTAATTCTTGCGGAATCTTCGGTGTGGAGATAACTCTTCAAGCCGGTCACACGATTCGAGCCCCCAACTATAAGTCACCTTTTAACTCAAATCTAAACGCTCCAATTGATGAAGCCATGTTACCTTTTTGTAGTAAAGTTCGTTTTTATCACACTAGTTGTTGTTGCTATGAGATGATGTTATTTAAAAGTTTGAAATAGCTCTTAGTTGTGAACTTTAACGAATCATGGCATGCCGGAAAATATAATGGAATATAGAAATATGTGTATATTTAAGTAACAAACAATATTCCATATGTGTCAAGTGACAACTTTCATATGTTGTGCTACATATGTCTCTAGCTTAAACTTGCAACCTAAATTGGTGCGCTATTTATCTAATTGTTAACCTTTATTGAGAAAGCATTTATCAAGTTGGGTATAGGATGGTCTTCAGATTTTACGAGATTTTTTTTTGGGAAGGATGGTTATGCGTATCGTTGAGAATGAGAAAATATGCAATAAATAAAAAATAGACGAAACTAAAAAAATAATCGATTACTTTAAGGGTTAGAGGTCAATAGGTTATCTTGACCATATATATATATATATATATATATATCTTGATATGAGCGTTTTTTTGTGGTCCTCATGACCTGCCCGACATTGAGTATTGATCTTGCGTTGCATCTGCGCCAGTCTGACACAAGTAGTAGACACCAACAATGCATAATATAAAAGGTTACTTCTAAGCAAAATGCCTAATATAGCCGAATGTCGGAAGCTACATAGCTGTCAGAGGGTACTTTGTCAATGTTATTAATGTGTATGTGGGTTCAAGTTTAAAATGTTTTCAAAATAGATATGATATAGTGTTGCATCGCTCATGTCTCTTTTTAGTTCATGCCATCTGAACCTGTGACGCACGTAAGGCTCAGCTACCTTAAAATATATCCCCACGTGATTGCAGTTTAACATCATAAGAAAATACTACACAACACTAGTTTGCATTTTCGTTCGTTTATGTAATCCTAGTCAGAGAAAAAGATTTCGCGAACTATGGTGTAACGCAGCGGACAGAATCTTCGCCATGTAAACAGATATGGCCGCGCGCATCGTCCACAGTATGTGATGTTGCGCAGTAGTAGTAGTAGTAGTAGTAGTAGTAGTAGTAGTAGTAGTAGTAGTAACTGTGTGCAGATGGGGTCTGTCTCCTAAAGATCGGACGGTTGAGTGCAGACTGTAGCAGCATGAAAAAATAGCTACGTTTCGTTTATCTGCCCATAATGGCTGGCTGTGGAGCTGTTTGCCCCTCTCGTAGAAATAAAAAACAATAACAGATGTTTATCCCTCTGGGTTTTCTGTGTAGTTTTCTATTTTTACAGTATATATATTTGAATAATACCCAGCATTTGTATACCCTGTCGTCTATTCCCAGTAAGGGGAGAGAAGAATTTATCTTAAACACGTCTGTTCAGTTCCGCAAACAGGAAAAAAAACAAAGAGAGCAACTACGGCGCCCTTTTTGTCACCCACGTCCTCTCTTACTCACTACCTGTTTGCTATTTTACTTCTTTGACACATTAGCTTACTTTCTTAATTTTAATTAGAATTGGAGATGCTATTTTTACGTAACGTACTTAACCCACTCGCAATAGTGCTTAAATGTCACTAATTGGCACTAAGTTCTACCCTTTACAAGCACATGAGTTGTCCGCTCTGTCTCATCTAGTTCATAAAAGAGACTGTATGAACCTCCCACTTCTCCCATTTGTCGCTACACCGTGACATATTACAATATTAATTTCTTTCTCCAGTTGGGGGAGAGAAGTTCTCTGAAACACGTCTGTTCACTTCCGCAAACAATACCAAAGAGAACGAAAAAATGGCAAAATTGATAAAATATGAACATTTCATTTAGATCATTTGGATTATTCGGATTACTATTCTCATCTTGGTTTCCACAACGAGCGTATGCATTGACTAACAATCAGTTCTAAGTGACAGTTTGCTAGAGGTTAAAGGTTCAATCCTGGCTAAGACATTTATAGCAAAGAATAGAATAATATTTGATTAACTCTCCAACCCAGTTATGACTGAAGGAACAATAACAATCGACTCTTGTAGATTTAATAAATGATTCCGTTCGAAATTCCATATAGGTTCCCGAACTCGACATAAAGATTCCCAATTTCGGAATGATACACCTGAAGAAGGGCAGCGGTTACATCGGCCGAAACGTTATTTAAATAACAACCAAGATCAGAATAGAAGTCCGAATAATCCCCGAATCTCGAAACATGAACATTTCAGTTAAGACTTTTTCATAGTTAAAAATTTAAAAGGTCGATTTAAGGATTTTAAAATATACAGTAAAACTTCTATGCTGTGAACTTCATAGGTTATGAACTTCCTACGCTATGAACTTCCTACGTTATGAACTTTCTTACGCTATGAACTTCCTACGTTATGAACTTCCTACGCTATGAACAACATTAGATATGAACTAAGCTTAACAAAAAAAAACAATTTTATAGTAAATTGATATATTTCTATAAATTAATATATTTAAGATATTTTGTCGATATACTAACGAACGTACATCCTTTTTAAAGTCGCAAAAAGAAATACATTCTAACATTCTTGGAAGAAAAGAGTTGATTTAGTAACTACGATATAAAGATGGTTTCGTGCTCTACAAAGAAAACTGTTTATTTAGAAAATGGAACTTAACAAAATATTCAAATTTCGACAAAATATGAAATAATTGAACGAGCATGATTTTGAAAATAATGAGGATATTCAATAATTTTAGTGCAATGATATACATGCAGTATCTATTAACAATGTTTTTTTTTAATATTTAGGCATTTAATGTATATTTGCGTTGATTAATAGTAATTTTCCTAATTAATCCAGTTAGTTTACATTTAGTTTCTTTAATTATCCTAATAAAATATTACTATAGTTAGACAAAACTATACTGGTTTTCTATGTCTTTTAATAAAGAAAATTTTCCAAGCTCATTTAATTTATCTTACGCTATGGCCAATCATACGCTATAGACAGATCAAAAGTTTATAGCCTATGAGTTTTACTGTATATATTTCAAGACGTAAATAATTTTTAGATCCAACGATGCACTATTATAACAATAACGAACCTAAGATTCGGTCACAAACAAAATGAGACTTTACGTCGGAGTTGTTCAACTGTAATTGAACTCGAAAACGTTTAAAACAGTTCAGACTGAACTTGAACTCGGCCTGCCATTTTCAAAGTCTGCATCGATAATTATTTATCCTCTCTTCGTATCTTTATTTCACAAATTTAGACTTGCTTGAAACACTGATGATGGCCCCTGTCTTTTAGTAACGTCTGATTGGCCCGCCGAAACAGCTGCCGGTTCTAAACACTTCACAGAAGATGGCACAGCACTTTGAACCTTCTTTAATGGAGATGTTCATGCCTTGCTTAATTGCCTAGCGGGTGTGCTGAAGGATGGTAGAAAAGGGGTTGTTGAGAATAAGGGGCCGTTTATTTTTAAGTACGTCATTGCGTCTCTAAGAACAGTTTCGTCCGTCAGTAGGTCAGTCGATCGGTCAGTCGGTCACGCTAAAATTTGAAATGGCATTTTTGTCGGTCTCTCATGCTTCAGCTAAGAATAGTATTTCCCGTTGGTCAAACATACCCACGAAGATGTAAATTAAAAAGCAGTGATGAAGATGCTATCTCAAACTAAAGTGTGACCGACCGGAATAATCCATACAGATGCGAGAAATCATCTACTTAAGTCACAAAGACCTGTTTGTTTTCGCTCAGTAATTTGCTTTTATCCAAGGAATACAATCCATGTAACCCGTAAACCGCATGCGGCCCTTTACAAGCACACTTGCGGCCCGCGTAAAAATACTGTAAGTGTTGTCATTCAACGGCTAAAATTGCAGTTTTTATAAACTTGATAAACATACGTCGTTCGTTGGAAATCGATGTTTTTTTATACTTAAAAAAGATATTTCACTGATTATCAATTTTAAAGAGAGAAAGAAGCAGCAATTCGTCTGTAGGGTAGGTGTGATCAAACTTTTACGTTTTTTAAACTCTTATGGATTATAATTTCAGAAAGCTCTCATAAAATTAAATGAAACGTGGTATAATTTTTAGTGTATTATCAAGAAGAATGATTGAATAAAAATTGTTTGCACATTGTATGTGTCTAAGTAACTAAAGTTTTCTGCAATAATTATATTAACCGACATCAATAAGTTGACTTGAGCCTCTCAGCATCATCATCATCATCATCATCATCATCATCATCATCATCATCATCATCATCATCATCATCATTAGGGTTTTTGATCGGTCCAGGAAGAGGGATCCCTCCCTAGTTTCCTTCGACCTTGTTTTGTCCTTAGCTAGGCGTGGCCATGTAGGACCCAGTTGGCTGTCAAGGTCGCCCCTCCCCCCGAACGGGCTTTTGGCTTTCCATCTTTGGCTTTTCAATTGGCTCTGATCCATTATGTCGCTCTAGATGCTCAACTGTTGTCTGTAGATATCAAAAGGTGGCCTGCCCATCAATGGTTTGCCCTTCATACGATGGTGATGATATCAAAAGGTGGCCTGCCCATCAATGGTTTGCCCTTCATACGATGGTGATGATATCAAAAGGTGGCCTGCCCATCAATGGTTTGCCCTTCATACGATGGTGATGATATCGTTTACTCAAGTTTGCTATCTGGTCCAGGTGTTTCTTTTTCGTTTCTTGTGGACGTATGGTGAGCATAATGTGTTCTATTTTGCATTGTGCCACTCTTAGCTTTTCTTTTGCTTCATTATTAAGTGCCTATGTTTCGCTACCATATGGCATAACAGGCATAATGTATTCATTAAACACTTTACGTTTAATGTACATATTGAATTTTCGATTTTTCATGGTGATATCTACTTTGGAAAACGCTGTCCACCCAAGCGTAATTCACTGTTTCATTTCAGGTATGATAATAGCGTTGTTTTTCACCATTTTCTTCTAAGTAGGGTTAGGGTTGACAACTACCTCGACATTTTTACCGCTTACTATGACTGCGGCTTTTGTAGCATATTTGTTAGACATGACCTTGGTTTTGCCAGTGTGCATCTTAAAGTCCTTATAACAACACAAATCGACCCGCGCGGTCCTCCAGGGATCCTGAGTTTGACATGCCTTCTTTGGTCTATGTCAAACCACACAAATCGTATTTTCGTTAGTCTGTCAAAATTAAGTCTGAAATAGAATTTTAATTGGTCTGTCATGCTTACGTTTGAAATAGAGTTTACCTTTCTCTCTCAAGCTTAAGATTAAGACTATATTTTCATCAGTCTGTCAGGTTCACGGTTTTAATAGAATTTTCGTTGGTATGTAAGACTTATATTTGAAGAACAGGTTCGTTAGTCTGTCACATTCAAGTTTGAAATAGTACGTCCGTCGGTCTGTTATATTTGTTTTAAAAAAACATTTATTGGTCTGTCACACTTAAGTTTGAAAAAAAAATACGTTTGTCTGTCACGCTTGGGTTGGAATCAAACGCTCATCGATCTGCCGGGCTTAAGTTTGAAATTACTTTTTCTTGGTCTATGCCGCTTAAGTTTGAAATAACAGTTTCGTCAATCTGTTACGCTTATATTTTAAATATTATTTCTGTTGGTACGTCACGCATGAGTTTGAAATAACATGTTCGCTGGTCTGTCACAGTAAAGTTTGAAAAAACATGTTCGCCGGTCTGTCACACTTAAGTTTCAAAGAACATGTTCGCCGGTCTGTCACACTTAAGTTTCAAAGAACATGTTCGCTGGTCTGTCACACTTAAGTTTTAAAAAAAACATGTTCGCTGGTCTGTCATACATAAGTTTGTAAAAAAACATGTTCGCCGGTCTGTCACACTTAAGTTTCAAAAAAACATGTTCGCTGGTCTGTCATACATAAGTTTGTAAAAAAACATGTTCGCCGGTCTGTCACACTTAAGTTTGAAAAAAACATGTTCGCTGGTCTGTCATACATAAGTTTGTAAAAAAACATGTTCGCCGGTCTGTCACACTTAAGTTTGAAATAACATTTTCGTCGTTCTTTGACTATTAAGTTTTAAATACCATTTTCGTTAATCTGTAATCTTAAACTCGAGATAGAATTCCCATCGCTTAACCTACATATTGAATTTATGCATTTCCAGAATGGATTGGCGCTTGTTTTCTTCGGCGACCTTCTTTTTCTGTCAAAGACAGGCTTCTATCCCTTGAACCCGCGCCAATAAGGAAAAGACACGAAAGGTGATTAAATTGATGTTTAGGATCAAATTATTGCCCCCCACACACACACCGTCCACTACGCCCTTAGAAGAAAACAAAGATAGTCACGAACTCCAGTCTTGGAGATATAGAAGAGAGAAACAGTCGTGACTCGATGGAACAAATCAATCAAGAGGGCTTCTCTTGGCCGATACCTTGGGGAGAAAAGGATCGCCGCACAATACAGTCGACGGTTGAAACCCTGAAGGCCCGTTATTTGTAGCTTGATCCCAAGGAATCACAATTCTTTTTTCCCTGTTAATAAATTCCGATTTCAGCTGATTCTTAATTTATTCCCTAAAACCTTTTGCACGTGTTGACCTAGCTTCGACTATTTTGCAGTCAAGCGTAAAATTGAATAATGAGCACTTCAACATTGTGGTGACTATTTTCCTCGTTTGGTCAAGTTGGTCAGAAAATAACCCCGAGTCTAAAAATGATTGAGATGTTTTCGTTTAGTGATTTCATTTTAGTTCGCGCCATCACTAATTCGAAGATGGACCCTGAATCAAAATTGACTTGTGGGTTTTCTGTTTGCAATTTGTTTTAATTGTACTGTTCTAATGGATAGTAAAATCACAATACTAACAAAGCATACAATTAATAATGAGACTATCAAACGTATACGGTATGATATGCTGACCTTGTTGGAAGAAGAAATCGACCAGCGTCTCTTTTATAAAGATACTTTAATGTCCACGGTCGTGTCGACGATTCAGAACGTTGTTTGAAACTGTTTCAACGAAACACAAGAAGGATTTTACTTCAATATGTACCAATGGATGAAACATGGATTCACCACTTTACTCCGGAGTAAAATTGGCAGTCAGCTTAGTGGACAGTAGCAGGCGAAAGCCGTCCAAAGAAACCAAAGATGTAAATATCAGCAGACAAGGTTTTTGGGTGCGCAAGGTATATCGTTCATCGATTATTTTGAGAAAATAAGGACAATCAATAGCGAATATTATATAGCATTATTGGTTCGTTCGATGAAATAAATAAAAAATCGGCAACAAATGAAGAAGAAAAAAGTGTATTTTCACCAAGACCATGCACCGTGTCACGAGTTGATCGCAACAATGGGGAAACTGCATGAGTTCGACTTCGAATTGGTTCTGCACGCACTCTATGGTCCAGATCCGCCCCCAGCGACTACTGGCTTTTCGCAGACTTCAAAAGAATGCTTCAGACAGGAAACGAGATTTGGCTCCAATGATGAAGTGATATCAGAAACTGAGGCGTATTTCGAGGTGAAAGCCAAATCGCTCTACAAAAAAGCCATCGAACTGTTAAAGAAGAGTGGACATATTGGGAGACTTGTCATCACTCAAACTTCAGAATCAAACAACCTTTTTTGTCAGTAGGCGATTATGTGAGAACTCCAAGTGAGTAAAGGGAACAAGGGAACTAAAACTGCAAGAAATTTCATAAACTACCCCCCCTTAAATAACAATGTGATGACATCAGCCTTGACTGATACAACTCACAATAGCCATGAAGGTTCAAAGAAGAATTGAAAGATCGAGGAGGGAGAGCACTAACCAGACCTCCACTGGAAGAGTGCGGAGAGTAATGGGGCCTTGGGAAGCCTTATTGCCATTCAAATCCCAGAAAAGACCAATGGTCGTTGCCAGCAGGAAATCAATTGTAAGCGGCTACTGCGATAACGAAAAATCATTTGCAATGGTTATAGAGAAACATGGAGAGTACTTGAAATTTGGAGAGACTAGTTGTCACTCAGACTCAAGGGATAACCACCGCTATGGTCAGTGAGCAATCACTGATGATGACTTATGTACAAACTGCTAGTGATTAAATGATAATAATTAGCGATATTGTAAACGTGGGATGTGTAAGACGATATAGAATATAAAATTCCTCCTAGAAACTTGAGTTAGGAGCTAAATAAACATGGCAAAGGAAGTGACGTAGCAGGAAGTTTAGAGTGAGACGTGGCAGATGAAAATCGAGAGGCGTTCTCTTAGGGAGTTAGCATAGAACGGGTGAGAGGAACTCTGGTACCATGCAAGTTGATACGTAAAACTTTTGTAAAGAATACTTAATGGAAAAAGTATCACACGGAAAACGTAAATGAAATATATGTGTGTTATTATATGTTTTGCTGTTTCATATTCTTTTTGTGTTTATTGAATATATTTATATTGCTGGTATTAGTAGTTACTCGATGGCCTATTAATTGATGGATTTGTTTGAAAACTGCGAGTAGATGGTTAGAGTCTTTATATATATAATGATACACTAAAGCATTTCATTTTTATGCGTACGTTATCACCTTCCACGCCCATTTATTTTAATGGGATCGTACGATTGCCAACGATGAAATCCAATGCAAAATTTAATTGAAAATGTAATAATGTTATTATGGTAATAGTTTTGACTTTACCCATTTTAAAAATAAATTGTTCCAATATCGAATTCTGGTATCTCGTTTTCACTTTAAAAACCCTACTATTTGCATTTATTTCACTTTAATAAACATCTAAGCGTTGCAATTTAAAATAAAGAAACAAAAGAAAGATGAAACATATTCGTTTCATTTATTTAAATTTTCGTTGAAAATTACAATTATTCCTACGAAAAAAGAAAAATGCAATATATTTATGTATATTATTAAACCATAAACAAATGTATTCTTTAAAGAGATATATTCGGATTAACAGTAAATTATACCGCTTAATGGGAAGATGGCTGTAATGAAATGATTAACGACGAAGACTGGCAACCTGTGTGTGCCAATTTTGAATTCAGCCGGTTCAATTGTGGATGTTGGCAACCTTCATCAGGTCTGTCCTTTAAGTACTCCATTCTAAATGTATTTGTATACAGATGGGTGAAGAAAGCAGCCGTTAGGGTTAGGGTTAAGGTTAGGGTTAGGGTTAGGGTTCGGGTTAAAGTTAGGGTTAGGGTTATGGTTAGGGTTAGATGGGCGAAGAAAGCAGCCGTTAGGGTTAGGGTAAGGTTAGGGTAATGGTTAGGGTTAGATGGGTGAAGAAAGCAGCCGTTAGGGTTAGGGTTAAGGTTAGGGTTAGGGTAAAGGTTATGGTTATGGTTAGGGTTAGATGGGTGAAGAAAGCAGCCGTTAGGGTTAAGGTTAAGGTTAGGGTAATGGTTAGGGTTAGATGGGTGAAGAAAGCAGCCGTTAGGGTTAGGGTTAAGGTTAAGGTTAAGGTTAGGGTTAGGGTTAGGGTTAGATGGGTGAAGAAAACAGCCGTTAGGGTTAGGGTAAAGGTTAGGGTTATGGTTAGGGTTAGATGGGTGAAGAAAGCAGCCGTTAGGGTTAGGGTAATGGTTAGGGTTAGATGGGTGAAGAAAGCAGCCGTTAGGGTTAGGGTTAAGGTTAGGGTTATGGTTAGGGTTAGATGGGTGAAGAAAGTAACCGTGAAATTTCCAGGCGTCCCGCGAGTTAATATACAATACGATGTCGTTTGGTTGTCGATAAGGCTAACGTGTTTCCCTGGTTAATTTAAAGCTTATGTCTAAAGCATTAACTTCTTTTATTTCTGTCAAAATGTATGTTTACATTGTTTTTAATCATTTTTTTTAATTTTTATCAGAACTTCTGTCAATCAATCAATATTTTGAATTGATTGAGTGAATATATATATATATATATATATATATATATATATATATATATATATATATATATATATATATATATATATATATATATTACTAAGATTAGCGAGCCGGACGCTGATGGTCACAATTGGAGTTTAGTATCTCGGGGTTGGTGCGCTCGCTACGTTTAGACACGCTGATAAATCGTGAAACGACGTAACGGCTGTCTGTGGATACTTATACACAAATTATATAGATGGGTCTGAAAGTACTTGGGAGACAAATCTAAACTATGTCAAATTATGTATATATATATATATATATATATATATATATATATATATATATATATATAACAAAGAAAAAACATATACATAGGTTTACTACCACGACTTTGTCGAGAAGATTTACGATGCATTTGTCTGATACTAGCGCCATAGCCGTACACTTAACTAACGACAACTCCTGCCCCCGATCGGAATTCAGAAAACTCTTAGTAGAAAATAACAAAATCTTAGAATCAAGTACTAACAAACAAAAACTCCAAATATTAGAAGCCCTATATATAAAAACCAAACAAACCCTAATTAATAGAATTAACTTTAATATCAGTAATAATATTCTAACATGTCTATAGCTCTAAATATAGTTTCGTACTTATTACATAATTCCCGCTAAAACCTTCTATAAATACTAACACTTGGTCTGTACCTGATTAACCTCATTCCCCTGAAGATGGACCCGGATGGGTCCGAAAGTACTTGGGAGACAAACGCAAATTATGGCAAATTCATCAGCCAATTCCCCTCCAAAACTAAAATCTTGATTCGGACTATTGAAAGGATCTACCAACGGATATCTAGACATGAGGTGTCTCTAATATCGAACAATACTTGCCTGCAAGAGAAGATGCTGCCTATATATATATATATATATATATATATATATATATATATATATATATATATATATATATATATGTATATATATATAGTAATCCAGGTAGAGTAAAATACACAGGGTAGAAATCCAAAGGGAATCAAATCGGGCTTACAAAAGAGTGCTCAATACAGATATAGAGCTATATTGTGAATGCTTTTATTCAAACATGTACAAAGTCTGCTACACTGGCATGTCGATGTTATCGATCTACAGCTATCGAGAGCTGAGGTCGCATCAGGCAGTTTCTTCCTGGACTTCACCGACCGGGTCGGATCAAGGAAAAACTTTCTCCCTGATGAGACCTCAGCTCTCGATAGCTGTAGATCGATAACATCGACATGCCAGTGTAGCAGACCTTGTACATGTTCGAATAAAAATCATATATATATATATATATATATATATATATATATATATATATATATATATATATATATATATATATATATATATAAGCAAACATTGTGCAACGAATGCTCATAGTCTCTCGGGAAGGCTGATCACCATGTGATAGATATCACCCCTAAAATCCCGTCCTAAAGCTGATGAGCTATATCGACATGCAGAAATGTTAAACTAATGTGAACAAGCATCTCGCTGCACAGCTCCAAATTTAGGACGAACCCCTAATCTTTCACCTTAATTCTCAGTAGCCCCTTACGTCTACAGTGGCAGCTTGCCTTGTTTGGGGTGAACTAAGTTAAACAAATAAAAAAAAAACAATAACAGAATTCCTATGCTTAATTATACCATTATTATTTTTTTCAATTTTGCTAATGACCTTTTTTAGTATTAAAATTTTTTTTTTTTTTAAGTTTTATTTTCAGTTCTTCTCGGAATCATCTTCAAGTGACAAAAGCAAATGAACAAAACAACTGGAGAAAAGAAGAAGATTTCATAATATAGCCTAGAAACGCAGCTTTGTTTGTTCATTTGTTTTTGTCACTTGAAGATGATTACTGACCTCTTTAGGTGTGAAGATGAAGGGGTGGACACATACGAGTCACATATAAGCGTTTCTTTATCTCATTGGCTATACTGTTTTACCCTGATACAACCAGCCACCGTAACCACACACACATATCTTAATACACTTAGGAAGGTTGAAAATTCTGTCCTTTTAGAAAAGATTTTGAAAGACATTTTTGTATTACTATAAATAGAAGAAAAATATATGAACATTTATATAGTTTTCATTATTATTTTCTATACAAACAACATATATAAATATATATATGTGTGTGTGTGTGTGTGTGTGCATTAGGTCCCTCTCCTTCCCCTCTCTCTTTTTCTATCACTCTCCTGCTTCTTTATATCTCTTTTTTACTCTTTCTCATCTTTATTTCTCCTTCTCTCTCCCTCTTTCTCCCTAACTCTCTCTCTCTCCCCTCTCTCACACACACACACACACACACACACACACACACACACACACACACACACCTACACTGTCTATCTTTCCATTTCTTAGTCACGAACTCCTTTTTTTGTATTCACACTTTACCCCCTCTCTCTATCTATCTCTTTCTCTCTATCTATCTATCTATCTATCTCTCGGTGTCTGTCTGACTCTCTCTCTCTCTCTTTCTTTCTCTCTCGCGCTCTCTCTCTCTCTCTCTCTCTCTCTCTCTTACTCTCTCCCTCTCCCTATCCTTGTCTCGTTGCGTTTCTTTCTCGAACACCAGTCTCGTTCAATCTACTCGCACTTTTTATTTGCAGTCGACTATAAACATCGCCGTATGCGCATGTAGTCGTACCCATTATTTACTTCCCTTGCAGACCCTACTCATTGTGAACTATTTCAACACCGATACTCTCCAATTTCTTCCTCATCCTCTACTTCTTCTTTTGATATTTCTTCTTTTTCTTCGTCTTCTTTTTCTATTTCTCCTTCTTATCCTTATTTTTCCATTTCTTATTTTCTTTATTTTTCTATTTCTTCTTCTTCTTCTTCTTCTTTCTCTTCCTCTTTTTCTTCTCCGTCTATTTTTCTTCTTCGTTTTTTTATTTCTTCTTCTTCTTCTCTCTTTTTCTCTTTTTTTTTTCTTTCTTTTTTCTCCTCCTTTTTCTCCTTCTTCTATTTCTTCTTCTTCTTTGCCCGTTCTGTTTATACTAACGCCCGCTTTTCATGCTCATCGCATCTGGACGTCCATTCTAAATTGTCTATCCCGATGCGTGCGCACACGCCGCCCAAGTCGACAGACCCCGTACATTGTTTGTATAACATCTACAGGTCATAAACCTTGGGTAACGCTAATAGCAATAACTTTATTTTTCTTGGCACGGCGGGGTCAGGTCGCACAGATCGTACTTGTCGTCCGCAGTCGGCTAACTTATTTGTTTATTTTTACTTTTGTCTCAAGCTTCGGGAAATGATGGCGAAGGGGACGAAAAAGTCTGTCGAAGTCGGAAACCCAACCCCGAACTTGCGAAGAACTATTGCATCATGTTATAAGGATCAAAGTCCAGGGACGCCATCTTGAGTAGGCACACGAAATAAAATCTGTCGGGAAAATAAATTGAATGAATTATATCGTAGATGTAATGAGAGCGAAAGAAGAGGCGGGAATAAAATAAATAAAATAGAAGAAAAAGAAAACGAAAGAATGAGGGTAGAGAATAAAAAGGATATGGAGAAAGCTTAATGAAAGAATGAATCAATTATTGAGGAAACGTCATGAAGAAAAAGGCGGGAAAATATAATTACCCACTGAGAACGAAAGAAAGCGTGAATTGGAATTATAAAATGAAAATATGAATGAAAAAAGGATAAAAGATAAAACAAAAATAATAAAGAAGAAAATATATTATAGCTCAATAAAAAATATTATAGCTAAAAAAAATATTAATGTTCAGCAAAAAATATCATAGCTCTGCAGAAAAATTATTATAGACCAGCTAAAAAAAATATATCGCCAAGCTAAAAAAAATATTAATGTTCAGCAAAACATATTATAGCCCAGTCAAAAATATTATACGTTAGCAAAATAAAAATATTTTACAAAGCTAAAATTGTCATATTTCAGTAAAAAAATATTATTGTTCAGAAAAAATGAATAATATAACTCAGCAAAAATAAAAATATTATGCTCAACCAAAAAAATATATAGCCTAGTAAAAATAATATCATAGACCAGTAACAAAATAACAATATCATATATAAGCCAAAAAATAGTATAGCTCCAGAAAAAATGAATATAGCTGAGTAAAAAATTATTAAAGCTCACCCAAACATATTATAGCTCAGAAAAAAAAATATTGCTCAACAAATATTTAATATTGCTCAACAAAAAATATTTCAGCTCGGCAAACAAATATTATAACTCAAAAGATATATCCCAGCAAAAAATATTATAGCTCAGAAAAAATATTATAGCTCAGCGAAAATCATTATAGCCTAGAAAATATTTTATAGCTTAGCAAAAAAATATTATAGCTCAGCAAAAAATCTTATAGGTCAGCAAAATATACAGCCCAGTAAAAAAAGATCTTATAGTTCAGCAAAAATATAGTCAGCAAAAAAGTTATAGCTCAGTAGAAAAAATATTATAGCTCAGCAAAAACAATAATATAGTTCAGCCAAAACGTGAAAATAGAAAAGAAGTTATAACAAAGATTTGTAAATAAAATTAAAGGTAATTAGAAGTTGCAAAAAAAATAAAAAATAAAATAAAACTGGTAATTACTTTCTTCCCACTAAAGTAAAAGTGGTACGGACAGTGGGCAAAGCAAACTTCCCCGATGAGGCACACTTGCTGGTCGAAAAATACCCGTCGACATTTTCCAGAAGGGGAGCCTCAAACAATCGATAATAACCACCCCTAAAAAGAAGACGTAATACCTGGGAAGATACACCTACTATGACTGAGCTGAACTATAACTCATCCCAACAAAAAAGGTGTCAAGTCAGTCGCTGATCTGTCGGGATAATTGCCGAGGACAGATCCTCTTTTAGCGTGGCACCCCCGTTACAGGGATAGAAAACACGGAAAATTTATTAGAATTATTTATTTTAGCAAAATATGAGACCAGGACGACATGATTCTGAAATAGTATAGTACACTGATTTTAGCATTGAAAGATAGTACGATAGTACATTAATAAAAGTAATAGTATAGTCCTGGCTTCAGACAGACAGATACCAAAATCAAAGAAAGACAGAAAGAAAATGGAAAGACAAACAAAAGAGAACAAACACTACTAACTTGTGTTTTAATATTTGATAAGTGGACGAAAGATGAGGAAAGAATCTGCCGAAGTCTAACGCCCAACTGCGAACTCGTGATAAACATAACCGCCATGTTTAAAGAATCAAAGGTCATGGACGCCATCTTGATTAGATCCACAAAAACTCCCGGGAAAATAAATTAGATGAAATATTCCGTAGATCTAATGAGAAAGAAAGGAGAGCATACACAAATGAAATAAAATAAAGGATAAAGAAATCAAAAGAGAAAGAAAAGAGGACAGACACAAATGAAATAAAATAAAGGATAAAGAAATCAAAGGAGAAAGAAAAGAGGACAGACAAAAATGAAATAAAATAAAGGATAATGAAATCAAAAGAGAATGAAAAGAGGACAGACAAAAATGAAATAACATAAAGAATTAAAAAAATCAAAATAGAAAGAAAAGAGGACAGACAAAAATGAAATAAAATAAAGGATAAAGACATCTACATGAGAAAGGATATAGAACGAGAATGATAAGAAGAAAATAGAGAATGCGCACTAAATGATAAACAAATAACAAAATGGAAAATAAAATTATTCAAAAGTAAAACTAAAAAAATCAGTAAAAAAAAAAGATATTAAAAAATTAAAACACAACAAAAGATGAGAAATCGAGTAAGAAGATATAAAGTAGAAAAAAATAGATAAATAAAGAAAAGTATTTTTAAAGTGCAATTAATTAAGAAAACAAATAAAATGGAGATTTAGTATCAGTCTGGTTGAAAGCAAATAAAAGTTGAATGCAGTAATGAATGGAAGTTGAAAAAATCTGGAAAAGGAAAGAAAGCTTATATCTGTTACTAAAGGAGATTTGGTATTTGTATGTCTGAAGCCGAAACTATACTATTGCTTTTAATAACATTGTACCATGGTACTATCTTGTAGTGCTTCATTCAGTTTAATATTTTATTTCAGCCTGATGTACAGTCTTTCAATTCTAAATTCAAGAGGTCAACAGTGTATTATATGTTATATGTTATATTTACATTGTACCATTCTCCCAGGCGTTTTGTCCACCTTTTAAGGGACAGGGTAGTTTAATATATGTTCTGTTGTCATGGGACCATCTTCCAAGGGATTACTCTATCCTTTAAGGGTAGTGTAGTATATGTTCGTTCATGAAGATACAATCATACCATTCTTTCATGCATTATCTCCTCCTTTTGGGGGGAGGGGTAATTTAGTATATTTTCTGTAGTCATGATACCAGGGATTTCTTTCTCCTTTTTGTGTGTATGTGGGAGGGATAGTAACATACTAACAACAATTTTTGCTAGTAAACTCTATTAAGAAAGGATTGAATGACTGCAATAAAACATCCCGGTGAACTAAATTTAGAAAATAATTGTTTTGCTACTAATGAATCACCGCTTATCAAGGCCAACGCGCGATTCGAGGATAAGAAGTGATGATCTCATCAGGTGGATGGTGAGACAAAAACCTTGCGGCGTGTAGATAATGGTTGAAAATGGGCAGAATTTGATTATTCGAGAGGACGGCTCAACAAGAATTAAACATTGGACTTAGAAAACGACAATGTTGTTATCAGCTGGGAAGCAGTCCTGTGGTATTGAGTTCCACAAACGGGTAGTTGTTGGGAAAAAAACTCTGCTCATTGAAATTCCATTTCTCTCCAGATACACAGAAAAAAAACCGAAAAGTACCTACAGTGGTTGTAGATAGACGAGTTCTTGCTGTGAATGTTGTGCATGGCGTGGGAAGGAGAGATATTGGAGTTCAGTTGAGCACATACCATGAAAATAACGATACAGTAGAGAAAGCTAGAATTAAAGGAAGAAATTTCAAAAATATACGACATATATATATATATATATATATATATATATATATATATAATTATTTTATAATAAATATTTAACTATCTACATACGTCTACGTTTAATCCTTTGGAATCATTAGTGTAGTGATAATCATTTAAACCGGTAACACGATTCGAACGCCAGAACAAGCGTCACCTTTAATTCCAAATCCTGACGCCTAACCGATGAGGCCATTCTGAATAACTGTATGAAGTGGTGGGAAATAAATCCTATTATGCCAAGCAGGCACGATAGTCACCCGCCTTAATAGTGTTCAACAAGGAGGAAGATGCATTTATAGCTATGACTTGACGGCTGTATTATTACTTCTCACTAGAGGGCTTGGCCGAAATGGGGGCTATAAGTAATTATTTAATCCAGATATATAAAGTGTGCTGGTTTTTCACCTGTAACTTTTAATGAGAGTAAGAAAATAACCACATGCATCATACACTACTAAAATACGCACGGCCAAACTTGTATTCACTCAAGCCTGTTTGTAGCAACTTTCGCATAATTTCTTCAACATATAATAATTACTATATTTATTCCAAAATCACTTACTCTCGCAAATACAACATCCACATAGACAATGGTAACTATACTTACTCACTGCAAATTATCTACTCTACCCCTCACTCAAAACACCACCAAACTTTAATTTCATATGCGACCGTTAAACAGAAACACGGTCAATTACAGATTATGAGAATATCATTCCGCTATTCCGAACATATGTTATGGAATAACGGATTTCGTTAAAACAAACACACCACGCACTGTATTACAAAATAACACAAACACGCTTCCACGCGTAGTAAGTACACTTCTGAATGTTATCACAGTAAAAAATAAACATTACATTATAAGAATGATCGTAATATTTTTTTTATTTAAACCAACTAATACATGTTTCATTCGTCAATATTAAAATAGATTTCTTTAAATAACATTTTCTTCTCTGATTTTATTATTTTTTTACTAGCCTCCCCCCCCCCGCCTTCCCGAGAAACACACTGCAAAAACAGTATTCGTTCTTCTATTCAGAACAAACCTTCTCCCCTACAAAGACAAACTTAAAAACGATTTCTACCTTTTTATTTCTTGGCACATACGGAATTACCAATGGCTTCTTCAACATTATTACGGAACTCAGGGGTTATTTGCGTTACAGGGTTAAGTTACGCTTCCAAATTATTAAACATTACATAGAGACATAATATAATGATAATCATAGTCATATTATTATTTCTTTTAAATACATGTTTCATTCTTCAATACTTTTTGGTACGTCGTTATGGATGGAATCAAAAAGTGCACAAATTAGAGTAAGTTTTCAATGAAAAGTCAAGTTCACTGACCTCGAAAAGCTTCACGCATATTCTTGGATCACATTTACTTTAGGAGGACAGTGGTTTTCCTTTTTACGAATAATCCACTGCTTACAATCGTAGAGGGGGGGGGGGGCTGAAACAGAAAAATCTATTTGGTTTGATTAAAAACAGGCATAAATCCTATGTTAATCACCTAAATGATTTATAGGGTTCTTCTCAACATCTTTTTTACGAATTTATACTCTAATACTTCTATTTTTTTTTATTAAATTAATATCTCTCCCGGGAAACGCCGGGGAACGGGTTATGCTTATAATCAATATTTAGTTATCTAGAGACTTACGTTTTATCTTTTCGAAATAGATAAATAAGTAGAGATAATTATTAACCACGGAACAAGAGTCACCTTTAACTCCAATTTGTTTTACTTATATTTCATATATATATATATATATATATATATATATATATATATATATATAGAGAGAGAGAGAGAGAGAGAGAGAGAGAGAGAGAGAGAAAGAAAGAAAGTAAAAAGCGACAGAAAATAAGCGAAATAAAAATGTAATTTTTCAAATTTTTTTTTAATTAAAATAAAAAGTTTCAATACTAAAAAAAATGTTTAAATAAGAAAATTATTAAAATAGGCAAAAGAACAATTAACAGAAGAAAATGTAAAAAAAAAGATAAATGTGAAAAAATAAAAAAGGAAGACCTCATTTTAAATTAAGAAGAAGAAAGAAATCGTATAAAATATGTAACTAAAAAAAGATGACAGAAAAAAATAATGTAAACAAAACAAAAGAAAATGCATCTATTATTCGACTAAAAGAGAGTTCATCAACGTTTGTTTCAACTAAGGCTATCTCGTGTATATTTTAATAACAAAAAATACATGCTAAAATATTTCTCAGTTTCGGGATTGAGTTATTTTTATTCACCTCGTCTGCAGGAGATAAGACACAAGGTCAAGGTATTTGTATTTACCTCCTCTCCGGGGGCTGAGCACAGGGTCAGGTTTGGAAGACCAGCGCACTAGGATTAGCGCACTCTGGCCTACAAAAGTGCTTGAGCAGCCTCGTCGGCATCTCACGGTAGGGGTACCTCGGGCGATTAGCAATAAACTACCCCCATTATAACAGAGAAGGTAAAGTCTGGGAGGGTTAGAGTTAGGGTTAGGGTTAAGTTAGGGTTAGGTTAGGGTTAGGGTTAGGTTAGGGTTAGGGTTAAGAAAATGTGAAGCCTAAGAAGGAGGACCTCTTGAGACTGAACAGAACCATACCTAAGCCCGACACCAACAAACTCATTGTCGCACTTATGTCTAGGACGTATCCCCGACTGGTAAGAACTCACAGTTTTCCTCTGGTGTTTATTAATTTTGACAAAGGGGAGTTTCTTTTCCCGAAATATTAAATAAATGATTTTTATATTCATCCGGACATCACACAAACAGCTCACACCACACTCGTTGTTATGTAAGATTTTAAGAAAAAATAAATAGTAAGTCACATTCCATATTCGATTTATTATTTTTGTTCCTTCCAGCTTACATCTTACCCGGAATTTGCATTGCCCACAGCTTTTGTCGGTTTCCCCATCCTCTGATGAGAAGAAATGTTTTCTTTGAAAATCCATGCATTAAGGATATGTGGCTCCTTGCTCTGAACTTTTGATGTTTTTAATAAATATTGTATCTTTACAATGTTTTATTCGCATCTTTTACCTCTAATATATATATATATATATATATATATATATATATATATATATATATATATATATATGTGTGTATATTTATATATATATATGTATATTTATATCTATATATATATATATGTATTTATATATATATATATATATGTATATTTATATATATATATATATATATATATATATATATATATATATATATATATATATATATATATATATATATACAAAGTGAAATAAAACAAATTAAATACAGAAAGAAATCATCAGAAAAACGAGAGATTTGCCGGCTATGTTCGGATCAACGAAAACATCATTTGTCTTTCTGGAACCGTTCGTTGATCTCAACGAAATCGGTAAATCCTTTGTTTTTTTTCTGATCATTTCTGTGTCTGCTTTTAAAATAACCTTTCATTTTAATTGTTCTGATTTACCGCAATTTGCAATCAATTCACCAAGTCACGCATCTCTTATTAAGTGTATATCTACAACTCTAACCCTAACGCCCCTCTCACTGGGTATTTACTTCCTTCCCTCTGCAGGAAAGTGTAGAACAAGGCCGGTAGGTAGAGAGAATGAAGCCAGTGCTCCTAAAGAATAGGGCACTATGGTTTATTAAAAATTGTCTAGGCAGCCCCGTCGGCATTTTCCGGTCGGGACATCTCAAATAGTTAGCAATAAACTAACTCCACCCTAAAGAGCGGAGCGGAGCTTGGGAGGGTGGACCTCCTAGGACTATTCAGAACTAATACCTCAGCCCGGCAGTTAAAATGTCATCGGAATGGCACAGTTTATGACGGACTGATTGTGGAAAACGGATCATCGACTGTTATCTTCCAGTCAAGAGTCTCTGGCAACTGAAGCTGCTTTGACCCTGCATGTTGTTTGACGAACACTCCTTATTTCATACTGCCCCCTCCTCACTCATTATATATATATATATATATATATATATATATATATATATATATATATATATATATATATATATATAAATTCCCGAGGCAGTTTTTCATGGTAAAATACTGATGATCCCTTAAAATAGTGTTAGAAACTAACTAATATAATAACTGTAAGAAATAAATTGACTTACATGAGTGATTTTCCACTGGAGGACTTGAGACTATAAGTTTTGTTTTTTTTTGTTTTTTTTTATATATATTTTTTTAATTTTATTTTTTTAATAGTTTTAATGGTTGAGAAACTTCCGAGACTATATATATATATATATATATATATATATATATATATATATATATATATATATATATATATATATAATGTAATAACAAAGATATAAAGATATAACGTATACCTTTAAAATAGAACCTATTATGAAACAATAATGCTCAATATACGAAATAGAGCAATTATATAAACAAGTAAAGAATGCGAATAAAAATTGTATAAAATATAATATCTATTTAGTCATCAGTTGTTCAAAACAAGCGGTTTAAAATACAAGAAATGTTATTATTCTTTTTTAAAGCCATGGCTTTTCAAAGAAGAACATCTTGTCGTAAGTGGAATGCAAACAGATAAGTTGGCAAAGAGAAATTACTAAAAGTCATAATTGTAAAAGATATAAAGGTAATATAGAGTAGAAAATGTCCGATGCAAAAAGGAAAGGTTGAAAGTATTGGAAAAAGTTCACTGTTGTCGGCGCCATGGCTTAAGGTAGGAATAATAACATTTCTTGTATTTGCAACCCTTTGTTTTGAACAACTGATGATTAAATAGATATTGTATTACAACTAATTATAAAACAGACGATTGGAATAGTCCATAATAAGCAATAGGGAATATCACCACATGTTATTGGCGGGAGGCAAGAAGGGTTTCTCATTCAATCCCAGACAACGCCGTGTCTTCCTGCTAGGAGATAAACACGGTTCAAGGAGTAATAAGGTAAGTTAATGAGAGAAAGAAAACAATAAAATGAACTGACAGATAAGAATAGGAAGAAACCATTAAAAGACAGAAATAGAATGAAAGAAAAGAAAGAAAAAGAATGGGAAATAAATGTACAAAGCAAGCAATATTTCTAATTATAAAGTCGCAAAAAGGAAGCCATTTTGAACCAACTCAAATTTGGCCCCATTCTCTATTTTGATTGGTTATTTCTAATGACGTCGACCGCAACACAAGTGACCCCTCGTGACACTTGCATTTTATGGCGGATGCACGAACATGGCCGTCACATGTTTGAAGTTCATCAATCTTGACAATTCTCCACCTTGTAATTTCTCGTATGTTTTTATTCATTTTTAGTTGCTTTGTCTTTAGATGTGTTCATGACTCTCATTCTCGGCCACGCTTCAGTTTGAAATATCATTGTGTTGGTCTGTTACGTTTAAGTGTAAAATAGCGTGTTTGTCTGTTACATTTCAGTTTGGAATGTCATTTTCGTTCGTCTGTTACGTTTGAGTTTAAAATAGTGTTTTTATCTCTTACACTTCGTTATGAAATAGCATTTTCGTTCATCTGTTACGTTTAAGTTTAAAATAGCATTTTACTGATCTGTTACGATTCAGTTTCAAACAGAATTTTTTATTAATCTGTTACGCTTACGTTTAAAAAAGAATCTTTATTAGTCTGTTACGCTGAAGTTTAAAAAATATTTTTTATTAGTCTGTTACGTTTAAGTTTTTTTAAATAATTTTTAGTAGTCTGTTACGCTTAAGTTTAAAAAATAATTTGTATTAGTCTGTTACGCTTAAGTTTTTAAAAAATAATGTTTATTAGTCTGTTACGCTTAAGTTTACAAAATAATTTTTATTAGTCTGTTACACTTTGCAACACAGTTTATACTGACATTTTTTGTTACATTTAAGTTTCACATAAAATTTTGTTGGTCTATAAGGTTTAATTTTGAAATAGAATTTTGTTGGTCTGTTACGTTTTAGTTTGGTATATAACTTGTGTCCGTCTGTAACATTAATTATGAAATAGCATTGTGTTAGTCTGCTACCCTTTAGTTTGGTATATAATTTGTGTTCGTCTGTAACATTAATTTTGAAATAGTATTGTGTTAGTTTGTTACGCTTTAGTTTAGTATGTAATTTGTGTCCGTCTGTAACATTAATTATGAAATAGCATTTTGTTGGTCTGTTACGCTTTAGTTTGGTATATAATTTGTGTTCGTCTGTAATATTAATTATGAAATAGCATTTTGTTTGTCTGTTACGCTTTAGTTTTGTATATAATTTGTGTTCGTCTGTAACATTAATTTTTAAATAGAATTTCGTTGGTCCGTTACGCTTTAGTTTTGTATATAATTAGTGTTCGTCTGTAAAATTAATTATGAAATAGCATTTTGTTGGTCTGTTACGCTTTAGTTTGGTATATAATTTGTGTTCGTCTGTAAAATTAATTATGAAATAGCATTTTGTTTGTCTGTTACGCTTTTGTTTGATTTATAATTTGTGTTCGTCTGTAACATTAATTGTGTTGGTCTGTTACGCTTTAGTTTGGTATATAATGTGTTCCGTCTGTAACATGCATTGTTTAATAGTATTGTGTTTGTCTGTTACGCTTTAGTTTTGTATATAATTTGTGGTCGTATGTTACATTAATTTTGAAATAGCATTTTGTGTGTCTGTTATGCTTTAGTTTGGTATATAATTTGTGTTCGTGTGTTACATTAATTTTGAAATAGCATTTTGTGTGTCTGTTACGCTTTAGTTTGGTATATAACTTGTGTTCGTCTGTAACATTAATTATGAAATAGCATTTTGTTGGTCTGTTACGCTTTAGTTTTGTATATTATTTGCGTTCGTCTGTATCATTAATTATGAAATAGCATTTTGTTGGTCTGTTACGCTTCCGTTTAAAATATCATTTCGGTTTGTTTGTGACGATTTGTTTTGAAATATAATTATTGTTTCGTTGTTACTTTTAATTTGAAACACAATTGTTGTTAATGTGTAGCGCTTAAGTTTGAAATATCATTTTTCTGTGTCTGTTACGATTAATTTTTAATATCATTCTCGTAAGATTATTCTTTGAATATCATTTTGTTCATTTGTAACGTTTCAGTTTAAAATAGCATTTGTGTTTGTCTGTTACGCTTCAGTTGAATAAGACTTTTCTTGTTTTGTTGCATTTTCTTCGTTTGTTACGCTAAAGTCTCAAATAGCAGTTTTGGATCAGTTATTCTTCAATTTAAAATACGGTTACGGTTCGAAATCACAACGACTGCCTTTAAGCATGGCCCATTAATCGACAAGTACAAAATGTGGGCCCTTTTTTCCTTTCCATCACCCCCCCCCCCCCATTCTCCCTTTAATTTTCCAGACGAATGTAGATCAGTTGTTTATCAAAAATGAAGCAGAAGGAAGAATAATAGCCGATGAAACGGTTAATATGAAAAACTATATTATTTTTCTCTCGGTGCCGATGAGCTCAGTAGGAGTAGATGAAAGTGAGAGAGTAAAGACTCTTACGGATTACGTTATTCATGACTAATCTAATAAATGAGGTAGAGTCACTTTTTCCCCTGTGCCATTGTAAATATTGGCGATATGCTTGTGTCCCGCTAAATATACTTATCCTAGATGTTAATCCAATGAAACTCAAGTGATTATAAATAGTGCTCAAGATCAAGTAGAGCTGTATTTTAGTATAAAGTCCTTTATTTATACCAAGATTAGTGGCTACATATGTGCATACATGTTTCGGTTTCGATCTCTTTTGAAATCCAACCTCATCGGGCCATCTTACAAATTTATAAGTGATTTTTTGTATATCATTTTGGTTTTGGGAGGGAAAGGGCGAATGGGAGAAAAACGACTATTGGACGGGTGAAGTATCTATCTTCTCAATCTAGTAATCTATACCTATGTTACAATTTAAACTAGAAAGATATAGGGAGAAGGGGTGGGGGAAAAGGGGAAAAAGCGTCAATATTTGCGGATCAATCGATTAACGCGCCATGCTTAAAGAGAGTCGTTGTGATTTCGAAACTTAACCGGATTTTAAATTGAAGAATATCAGATCGAAAACTGCTATTTCAAATTAAGCGTAACAGATAAAGAAAATGCTACATAAACTGTAGTTTAAAGTGTATGATGACCCGATCAAGTTGGATTTCGAAAATGATCGCAACCTAAACATGTATGCACATATGTAGTCAATAATGTTTGTATAAATAAAGGAATGTATACTATAGAAATGACGGAAAAAGAAATATTCACCAGTCAAAAAAGAAATAGCATAGGCAGAGAGAGGGGGAAAGGGGAAGATAAACATACGTATGTTAAATGTGTACGTGAATTTTTTCTTTATATATATATATATATATATATATATATATATATATATATATATAGTCATCCGCATACAGACTGTTTCGCTGTATCACAGCTCTTCAGTGCAGCTAGACCAGTTAGTGTCTCAAGCCGGGATTGAAACTCAATATATATACATATATATATATATATATATATATATACAATAATATTTTTATAAATAAATATTAATTATTTAAATACCTACAGACATCGATGTTTCATGCTAACGCAATCTTCAGTGTAGGAACCAATCGCCACTGATTTGTAGTCGTAAATATAGAGGAACTTTAAATGTAAATAGCGAAAATCGGCGGCTATGTACCAGGCAGTATAGAGTGATCTACGTAACGGCGTTCGGATCGTGCATATAGCTATTTGTACTGCTTGTTATTAAAGCTACGCGAGAGTGCCCAGCCTTTGTGAGAGGGGGCTGATAAACAATAATATTTTTATAAATAAATATTAATTATTTAAATACCTATATATATATATATATATATATATATATATATATATATATATATATATATATATATATATATATATATGATAATTTTATTTACACAGACATGTACAAAATCTGCGACACTGGCATGTCGCTGTTATCGATCAACAGTTACTATCTTAACCTCAGATCATATTTGGAGAGAACCTCTCCAAATATGATCTGAGGTTAAGATCGGATTCTAACTCTGCCTGATGATCTCAGTTTATAGTAATTGTTGATCGATAACATCGACATGCCAGTGTCGCAGATTTCGTACATGTCTGTGTAAATAAAATTATCATATATAAAGCTCTATTTTGATATTGAGCACTTTTTATAAACCCGGTTAAAATTCTCTGGATTACCACCCTGTGGATACTTTTCACCTGGATTATTACCATTATTATATATATATATATATATATATATATATATATATATATATATATATATATATATATATATATACTCGAAGAATACCTGTTCCAGTTATAATTCATTCCCCCGAACGTTTTTTGAACTGCTTTTATGTCCTCTTACGGAAATTAAAATCAAAATATGATGCTACCAAACATTGTGTCCAGAATCCTTATTTCAATTTTGATCAAATCATACTGCATTATATTTATTCTAGGAAATTTCTAAAAGTTTAAGCTTAAGACGTCTTAAATAAGAAAATTTAAATTCAGGAAATCTTGCTTAATTTACATATAATAACATTAAATGAGAGGTTTCGCTAATATTATTCTTTGTAAAACCACCTTTATAATATTCCAAAGAAAATGAAATTTGAGTAATAGTTATTAATTGATGTCTGATACTTAATAAGTCACAAAAATTGGAGATATCTGAATTTTTACGAATGGCTTCGACCAACTCTTTGCTCCCTTTGCATAAAACTAAATATAGTCCACATTACATACCAGTACACCTAGCAGCTGTGTTAAAAATTATAATGATCGGTTAATTAGTTTTGGCGTGAATCCTATTGATAGAAATATAAACACATACACATATCCAACTTGATTTAAATAGATATATATAGCTGTTCACTGATAGCTGCTTCATCGTATCACAGCACCTAAGCGTGGGTAGACATGGTGAGTGCTTAAAGCTGAGATTCGAAACCCAACCGCTTGAACAGTAGTCTACAATAGTCGTTGTCTTTTAAGTATAATAGTGTTGGTGGGAAACGTTTTCTAGTGTTTTCCGGACACATTTCAACCCACCGCTGAAACATTTGTCATAAAATCGGTAAAGAAGAAATGTATTTTTTAAAGTTTTATTCATTTTATTTTTTCAACCTCCTATAAAATTTCCAGTTAAGACACGAACCAGACCCGTCGCTACTCGAATGTAACACCTCCACGTTGCAAAAGGTCACGTTTCTCCCTCCCGCCGAGAAGAACAATACATTTTAGGAAAAAAAAATCGCACAATGAGAAATAAAGTCGAGAAGCTCTTAAAATATAACGGTGGTGTCGATGTCCACTGATATCAGACGAATTAGTCACAATTACGTGAACTAGAACCATGCCAAAAAAAGACATAAAAGCGAAGATAAAATAAATTTTTAAAAAGCTCTCATTGTTTGAACAAATGTTTAAAGACAAAAATTGGAGGCAGATGGTATGAAGAGGTGTTAAAAAAATGAGGTGTCGTTGGAAAACAAAAAGAATAGTCCTTCCATTTCGTGCAGTTTACGTTCTTGGCTGGAAAATTGTTTGACTAAAACATTATTTCTGAATTATCTCCCTTGTCGTTACGTCGCCGTGTCGATCAAATCGAATTAGGACATTTTGGATTGACAAAATAATGTCGGATATGTTTACAGACGCAAATGCGAATGAATACAACTACCAATCAACAGACACGTACACACGTAGACTTAATCACATGATTTGGCATTTTGGATAGGAGCAAAGTGTAGTATCTATTCTGATACTTCTTTTTTGTCTACGTTTAATGAAGAGGGAATCCTGCTAGACAAAGGGATTTTTTTAATTTTTGTCGCAATACAGAATACCCCTTTGAGGAGAGTTGGATTTACCCCACATTAAAAACCGATCCTGTGTCTAACTCTTCCCTCGTGGGAAAACATGCACATAGGCACACACAGACACACACACACACACACACACACACACACACACATATATATATATATATATATATATATATATATATATATATATATATATATATAATTCTTTATTAATATGTATTATTAAATATGTATTATTAATATGTATTATTAAATACATATTATTAAATACATATTTAATTATTATCTACATTCTTATATGGAATCTTCAGCGTGGAGATAACTGTTTAAACTGGTCGCACGATTCGAACCCCGTAACACGAGCAACCTTTAACTCAGATCCGAGCGCTTTAACCGATGAGGTCAATTATGCGACCAGCAGAGAAATAAACCTATTTATGTCAAATCAGGCGGATAACATAGTCAGCTGTCTTAAAATAACCATGCATATTCATATACACAACTGTTAGACATACATTTTTAGCGTAGATAATTTCGGTCAGGGTAGACTCTTGTTCTCAAACCCGATAGTAAAAAGAAAGAGAGAAAAAGAAAGAAAAGAAAGGAACAAGCAGGCAGTTCCTTTCTTTTCTTTCTTTTTTTCTCTTTCTTTTTTTCTCTTTCTTTTTACTATCGGGTTTGAGAACAAGAGTCTACCCTGACCGAAATTATCTACGCTAAAAATGTATGTCTAACAGTTGTGTATATGAATATGCATGGTTATTTTATTGTGTGGGTGATGTTGCGTGTGTGCGTGCTCGTAGGATATATATATATATATATATATATATATATATATATATATATATATATATATATATATATGCGTGTGTGTAAGGTTGTCTATATGTATTATATCGCCAAGTCGTAAGTGTCATAATATAATGTGGTTTTGACACAGCCGTTATTATTTTTTTAAAAACATAAAGATCCCTCACCTTCGATCGCTATAGTTAAATATAAGATTTTAATTTCCCCTCTTTCTATGAGAGGTATTCGGATTGGTTGCTACTACTCTGGTTGTATTTGAATTGTCGAGAGTTAATTCAATTTTAATTCAATTTTCTTTCAGTCTAAAAAATGTAATTGTCTGAATTGATGCCTTGAAAAAAAATACACGGTTGAAATAAATTATTGCATCGACAATTATGTAATTTCGTGTTATTATATTTTATGTTATTCTTGCTCTGTTTACCACATTGAGCTCTCATACCCGGATTTCCTCCTGGAATTATTCCATTATAACACACATAAATATATATATATATGTATATATATATATATACATATATATATATATATATATATATATATATATATATATATATATATATATATATATATATTATACTTAAGCTAGATTAACAATTTTTGTTTCCCCAGTCACGTTTTCCTTATATATTTTAATCACAAAAATGCATGATAAAACATTCCTTGACGATTGGGTTATATTTTAAAACAAAAAAAACATTTTTATTATTCTAATTATCCGTAATTTGCAATTAACTGAACAAGTCACCAATCTCTTATTAAGTTTCTGTCTATTACTCTCACCCTCACTCACTGTATGTTATTTGACAGTCGGCCACCCTTTCTCTCCCCCCCCCCTTTCCCCCTCTCTCCCTTTTCATAACACGGTCAAAAGTGTAATAAAACTAACTATAAAACAAGACATTGGAATAGTCCATTAGAGACAATAGGGAAGAATAGCACCAAAAGTAGTAGTACTAGCTAACACATAGCTGCAGAAAAAACGAGAGATAGAAAAGGGGGAAGATAAAACGCGCAGAAATACTAATTTGTATTTTGTCTTTTTATTTTTCATTTTAATTTAACTTGCTTTGCAAAATCACTTTTGACTTAAACAATCTTACCAAAGCTCGATGGATGACCTTACGGGTCACATTTTTCTAGTTATTATACAGATTTTTCCAACAGTTCCAAGTGTTGTCTATTATATGTTTATGTGTATGTGTGTGTATATGTGTGTGCGTGTGCGCGTGCGTGTTACGGGTTTTGTATTTCGTGTCTAGGGAGTTGTGACTAGAAATGTGAAACCTTCTTCAACTGCCAATCAAATTTAATTTTCATTTTGTAACAATAGTTTTTGACAAGCGACATTCTTTTTTCAAAACTAACTTTTCATACCCAATATTTTTCATATTAGCAGTCGTCTAGGCTGGACTAAGAGATTGTTAACATAATGTTTAGCTAAAAATGTTAATATATTGGCAATAACACATTACAGACATACAAATGAACATCGGCTAGTCGGAAGCAAAATTTAATTCTACAGCTTAAATGCTATTAAGGTCTGACTTTAAAAATCCGACAAGTTAACTTGATGTTTCGGAATTTTTTTAGGTGAGGATTAATAATTTGGAGTATTTCGATTATTCGGATTACTCTTATTCTCAAAAAGTTTCGGCTGATGTAACCTCTGGCCTGTGGCGTAACGGATATAAGTGATAAGTAATAATCAGTTCTGAGTGACAGTCTTCTGGAGGTTGAAGGTTCAATCCTCACTGCATGCGATACTAAACTACTAAAAAACTACTAAAAAATTTCGAAACAGAACCCTTTTATGCATGAAAATATAATGGCATATCTTTCTTGTTCATTTGAAGTAAACGAGTAGAGTCAGTGAGAGTTGTTGGGAGTGGACTGTGTATAATAATAAATGGAAGTTGATCTCTCAAATTCGCTAGTTGATATAACATTTTTGGACACCCACACATCCTAGGTATGAGCGATACTAAGAATACAATTACGAATTACTTAAGACTTCTACCTGGTCATGGCTGACGAAACGATAGCAAGCTACCCCTGTTGATTAAATAAAGGGTTCCGTTCGAAATTTCGTTCAGATTCTCGAGTTCGACGTTACATCGGTCGAAACGTTGTTAGAATAACATAAGAAATGAGAACAGTAGTTCTTAATAATCCAACTCTATATAGAGTATAATGTAGACCTTGGCCTTACTTCCGGCCGCCTTGTAACTCTCGCTTCCTTTATTTTGTTTTTTAGTCCTCACATTCCATGAGTGATGTTTCTGACAAAGGGGATTGCTGTTTTCTAGGTCGCAATCTATCTATCTAAGACTTATCGTTGGCTAGTTTTCGACCTTGAAGTAATATTTTTAGCTTACATCAAGTGACTCCATGCCTTGTTTGGAGCGATTGCCATTAAAAAAAATTTTTAAATACCAAATAACTTTGTATATTCGATATTTTATTTCGTTATGGGAAAAATGATATTAGGAAAAACAAGAACAAATATTTTTTTAATATTTTATATTTAATATTTGATCTGCGTATTTCGCAACAAAATGTTATTTCATGTGTGACAGATCTATGGATTAACTGTCCAACGAGTGACCAGAGCCTGCAAAAATAAAACCTGTTTTAGCGGGAAAATAGTAATTAAACCTTAAGCATTCAAAATCAACCGTGACAAACTGTCCGACGTAAGAGTTAGATACGTCCTAAGATGGAGTACAGCTGCCACATCTGGGGAGGTGCTGCTCAGAGCACTCTTCGTTACCTTGACAGAGTACAAAATCAACTTCGCAATCTAGTGGGGGATGTTCTCTTTCGTTCTCTACAACTCATTTCTCGCTCAAATCTCTGGTTCCTCCTTGTACGACATTCACAGCAAGAACTCGTCTTCCTTTCCCACCACAACGAAGAAAAACTTTCCTTTCTTCTTCAGTGTGCCCAGTGTCAAGCGAAATCTCCACGAACAGAGTTTCTTCACAAGGGTTTCCCGTTTGTGGAACACATTGCTGCAAGACTGTTTCCCCACATATTACAACTCGCTCGTCTTCAAAGCCAATGTCAACAGATTCCTATCTCGAATAGTCCCCACAAATATGCGAACTTGTTTCTGGCAATCATTCCATCTATTCTAACCCGTAGTGACGAGTGGCCTTTGGCCTTAATAAGTGGTGGCACGTTTTCGTAAAAAAAAAAACTGACGGATCTTATTACAGAGATATGTTAACGCATCTGTAGCAGTTACATGAGTGGACTATTTTATGTTGATCTAAATGAGTCGTGATTATGAGTTATGTAAGTATCACCTCTTCACCAAGTGTGTGTAGATCACGTCTGCCTGTAACGAGATTCATGCGCGATAAATCACCTCGGCGTTAAAACCAGATCACGTGATCTGCATTAATATTCAGTTCGAGACTTATTCCTAAACAGACAACATGTGATCCTGAAATTCTCTGCCGGGCCGACGGCAGAAGAATTGACGAACTACAGGATAAAGGTTTTTTGTCTACATTCACTCAACCCAATGTATTACCATTGTTTTGTTCCCGTTTTTCTTTCACATAAAACTACTACCCGCCTGTGCACTGTGTAGTTCAATTGTATTACGTCGTAAACAAAAGTATCACAAACATCTACGCCCAAATAACCTATCCTTTGTCTAGTCTCCGTCTTTAACCTATACTAAAATTGTCTTTCTCGGCTAATCATCTAACGAACGATTTTACGTCCTCCTTGCCGATTTAACGTATTCGTGCGCGTTCAGCGATGAAAACACCATTTCAAATGTAAACATGACCAAACTACGGACGAACATGGCGCCCTATAGAGATCGTGGACGCATCTACAAAACGAACCATATTCAAAATGGAAATAATTCCATTTGTGAATTTATAGTGCGATAACGTTAATCCGCTTTTCTTTTAATTATTAATATGATGGTTCGTACGGATTATAATTTTTTTTAAATAATTGAAAAAATAGATGCCAACCTCAGTCTAGAATAAATGGTCCATAAGCTCGGGATTTATGTTCCTACACAAAAACAGACTGAAAAAAAAACTAGAAAAAAACTCATCACCTGAAATTGAAAATGTTCTATGTACACGTTCCTGTAGTTTTCAGATATTTGACTTCAAAATCTGAGATATTTGACTTCAGAATTAGTCAAACTTACAAATATTTGCCTTCAAACTTACAAATATTTGACTTCAAACTTACAAATATTTGACTTCAAAATTTGGCAAACTTACAAATATTTGACTTCAAACTTACAAATATTTGACTTCAAACTTACAAATATTTGACTTCAGAATTTGGCAAACTTACAAATATTTGACTTCAAACTTACAAATATTTGACTTCAGAATTTGGCAAACTTACAAATATTTGACTTCAAACTTATAAATATTTGACTTCAGAATTTGGCAAACTTACAAATATTTGACTTCAAACTTACAAATATTTGACTTCAAACTTACAAATATTTGACTTCAGAATTTGGCAAACTTACAAATATTTGACTTCAAACTTACAAAAATTTGACTTCAAACTTACAAAAATTTGACTTCAGAATTTGGCAAACTTACAAATATTTGACTTCAAACTTACAAATATTTGACTTCAGAATTTGGCAAACTTACAAATCATTTTTATTGATAATTAATTCAAGTTTGTTCAGAAGTAGCAAAAAGACCCGACGTTCTACAAGATTGAATGAGGAACCCTATGGAGCTTTTACGCCTAGACCATAACACGATATTTTCTTGTTTTACCTCATTTTTTACATTTTCCAATATTTAATTTTTGTGGTATTGCATGGATTATTCATTGATTAGGTTGGAAAGTGTGTGAGAATTAACATTGACTGATATAAACTTCAATATATATTAGTCTTAAATCCATTCGAGGCACACCCGGCGAATTAATTTTTACAAATCGACTATCAGACTATGTATATTGTACTGTTGTCATATTTGGGCTGTTGAATATTTGCCCCATTGTGACGTTATTGATAAGATGCAGAAACGTATCTGTAATTTGATTGTCTCTACCCTTTTCTTTTCTCAGCCTCCTCTCTCTCCCTCTCTCTCTCGCACACACATACACACACACACACAAACACACACACATACGTTATGTTACTAGTCTAAGTATTTTCTATAAATACAATTTGTGCATGCGTTCTTCAGAATTGCTTCATCTATTTCTTGCTTCCTTTGTTCCAGCTTGTTTGACTCGTTGGTCTAGTGGTCTCCATCAAGTCTTTGTTTTGATACCTCATTGTAATACAGCTTCCTATTCCAGTAGCTTCTTTCCAATAACTGCAGGTTTGTAAAGCTCTCTAGCTGCTGATTGTTTTCCTCCTAACTATAGCATTGTCTTTTTCAAGACTAATAGGCATCTCCTGTCTTTGTGATAATCATATTTCGTTCTTGTTAGCTCCTTAATTCAAATGGCTTCGTGCCTTGTCTGGAGCGATTTCCATACAAAAAAAGATGAGAGAAACAATGAGGCGTCTGCGCTCTCCTGATCCAAGCCCTGAACCCTTTTATTAACATTTATATATATTTTTTAATCTATATAATTTGCTAGCTATAAATAAGTTAAAATAAAATTAAGTAAAAAGTGATATTTCTTTTATAATTTTTAAGTGCGGACGCAAACACAATATTATTGTGTCTCCTTTGGTCAAAATAAAATATATTTATCCAAGTACCATTGGGTAATGTAATTTAAGAATATACAGCGTGTTGTAGCGAAATCTGACACTTGACAAAAATAAAACGAAATAGGCAATGAATACTAAAGTTGTGTATGCAGAGACCCGACTGTTTATTTAGCAACAGTTAGAGTTACATGCTACATTATTTTTTTATGTAAATGCTTCCGGTAGAGACAACCATCTCAAGGCGGGTGCAAAATGAATCACACGCTTTGGCGACAATTTCCTTGTCTATAGCGGCGTACGCCTCCACGATGACAGACTTCAGAGTGTTGACTGTGTTGTGAGTGTGCTTGTTGGTATTGGCTTCGATCACACCCCAAAAGAAATAGTCAAGGAGTTTGCAGTCGGGAATGTCCGATGACAAGTTGTTCGGAACATTGTTGCGCAGCCACGCTTTGGTCTATTCAGGGCTTCGCCATGTTCCGCAGAAGTTGTTGGTATTTTGTTTACCTTTTTGTCAAGTGTCGAATTCTGCTGCAACACCTTGTATATAGCTATGGGGATCTATATCCAAACCCCTAGAAATAATCTTCGCCGAGAAGATCCACAACAAATATCGGCGAAGATTATTGGAAACTGCTCTCATCACCGCCTTAACCACCATCAAGCAACGAAATGGCTTCTTTAACCTATCACCCTTAATAAGCAAGATCATCCTTACAGAACAAAAACTCTTGCCTGATCATAGATAACATTTATTTTCATCTCTAACCTTAATGACACTCTCCCACTTACTCACACCCTTCCTTTTTCTCCATGAATCTTTACTTTCTCTAACTCATTCCGTTTTTTCCCTCACATTTTTAACACTGCACTTTCTCATTTTCCGAATATTTCAAATATCTCATACCACCTGTTCAATTCCCTCCCTCCTCCCTCTCCTCCACCCCTCCACTCCCTCACTCATTGCCATCATTTTCCAAATATTTCAAATATTTCATACCCTATCACAACAAATCCCCCTCTCCCCTCACACATTCCTCCTCTCAACTATTTCTTTCGTACCTTCACTCTTCCATACGAAGGGGGTTCTTAAATCCCCTCATTTTCTCAAAACGCTCTCTAAGACCATAACTTTCGCCCATCCACCAAAATCACAGCCCCCCCCCTCCTTCTCTACCCACCCTCCTTTTCTCTGCATACACCCCCACACACAAACATTCCAACTTACTTTGTCCCCTTCAGTCTTGACCGCAGCCATCTGTTCAAACACCTCCTTCCTTCCTCTCCTCCACTCCCTCTCTGCCATCCACATTATTTCTGCTCATCCCCCCACCTCTTTCTCTTACTACCAGCCACAGTAGTCCTTGCTAACCCCCATCTTTCCACTTCTTCCCCACTCATTTTCATCAACATTAATTTTTCACTCCTCACCAAGTACGGACGTCCATCCAGTAGTGGCCATTATTTTCTTCCTTTTTCCCAATATGTCAACCCTACATGTGTTTGTACTTGCATGACATTTTTCTCTATATTATCATCCTGATGAAGTCTTATAAATAAAGACGAAACGTTGATGTACACATAAAAAACATCCATTTTTTGGTTTTCCTTTTTCATTTTCCCATCACGTCGGATTACCTTCATCCTTCTCTTCCCATATATATATATATATATATATATATATATATATATATATATATATATTGGTCCACCGATTTATAAAATCGGAGGACTTATGTTTTGAGGCATGTCAGCCCGTCCGGATTTTTCTCCGCAACCAAACATTGAATTTCTCTGAAATTTTGCATGAAGTTGTAACTTTGGTCAGGTTAGAAAGTGACATTCTCCGATTTTTTGAAAAAAACATCTGGTCAGCCCCCAGGGAGTCAAAAGGCCCCGAAATGGCAAAAAATAACATTTTTTGCCCCATAACTTTTCATCCATCCATTCAATTTCTCTGAAACTTGGCCAAAATGTGGAAGCAATTGTTCCTAATAGAAAATAAGTATCGCTGACCTTGGAAAAAATCTGGTTCGCGCCCTTAGGGGGTCAAAAGCCCTCAAAATGGCAAAAAATCACCCTTTTCTCCCATAACGTTTGATCCATCCTTCAATTTTTCTGAAACTTGGCCAAAATGTAGAGGCAATTGTTCTGGATATAAAATGAGTATCCATGACCTCAGAAAAATTCTGGTTCGCGCCCCCAGGGGGTCAAAAATTCCCCAAATTGCCCAAATTTATTGCATTTTACACTCGCCACATTGAGTCACATACAGATGGGGGACCACGCACGCGCGGCTTGTTTATATTGATAACCATGTTCAGTCCGTGTTCTCTGTTTATCATAAGAGATGCATTCTCTCCCCTTTTTAATGGATGACAATACAAAAGTATAATGTCATACATTTGCGATCTCATGCATGATAATATACCCGATGACATTAACCTGCTTTATTATATTGCGTTATCTTTTCTGACGTCATATAGTGTGAACAGAGATACACATACAAGATAACAAAGAAACAAGATCTACAGGTGTTAGTAATATCGTCCAGGTTTAGACAATTCGTGATACCATCCACTATGCACTGTTATTCCAATATTTCTTTTGTTTTAATGGATAACGTCACAAGACGATGACGTCATTTAGTGTGCACGGGGACAATATAACAACTCTATAACTGTGTATCTTTATTGTTTGAAGATATGGGTTAAAATCCAGATGTTATTCTCAGCAAAATCTGTTAATGCTTTGTATAATCCACATTTACCGGTGTCGAGTTTACTTCCAAAACGGGTATACAATATTTCATCGGCCATTTTGTTGGGATTAAACAGAAATAACAACGCAATCATCATAATAATAATAGCAATTCCACGTCCAAAAGTAATACAAGCGATGACCTGTAAAGTTTACTGAATCAAAGAATGAAAGTGATTTCAGTAAAAGAAAGAGGTCGGGTTTAACCCAGAAAAAACTCAATAAAAGATGGGCATATAAGCCCGCCACTATTCCTCATACCACTTCCGCCTTCGAACTATTTTGCAACTCATGCATGATGCTAATCCAAAAACCATTGCAGCATTGTTGCAACCAGAGACCCTCCGCGTAAATCCTCCAAAATTAAGCTGTTCAGTGTATTTTAGTCGGATTAAACGCGAGTGTAAAAAAAGATGGATCCATTAAGAAGTCCCTTGTGGTGCACATGTCCCGAAACAAAGGTGTCGCGGATTTGTTTTTAATTTACGCTCTTAACTGCAAATAATAATAATAATAATGATGATAATGATAAGAAGAAGAAGAAGAAGAAGAAGAAGAAGAATGATATATGGAAAAAAGAAAAAACAGTAAGAAGGAAAATGAAGATAAAGAAGAAGAAGAAGAAGAAGAAGAAGAAGAAGAAGAAGAAGAATGATATATGGAAAAAAGAAAAAACAGTAAGAAGGAAAATGAAGATAAAGAAGAAGAAGAAGAAGAAGAAGAAGAAGAAGAACTTAAAAAGAAGAAGAAGAAGAACTTAAAAAGAAGAAGAAGAAGAAGAAGAAGAAGAAGAAGAACTTAAAAAGAAGAACAGAAGAAGAAGAAGAAGAAGAAGAAGAAGAAGAAGAAGAAGAAGAAGAAAGATGCGGTAAATAATAAATGAAAGAATAAAGAATGTAAAATTAAAATATAAATAAAAGGCGAGATAAAAGAAAAATGTTTTTACCTTGCCCTCACGCTGTCAACAAAAAAGTAATAATTCGATTGGGTTTTTTTTGCTAGAGGTAAAGTGTAGTATCTGTTCTGATGCTGCACTGAGTCTTTTCTGTCCTCGGTCAGTAAAGGAGAAGTCCTTCACTGACCTTTCTAAACTGAGGCAATTTGTTTTAATTGTTGTTCAAATCTAGAGTGCCCCTTTTGAGGAGCTGAATTTTCCCCGCATTGTGTCTGACTCTGCCCACGTGGGGAAGCAAGTAAATAGGAACACCCTAGACATTGAAATGATTCTGGCACAGGACGATTCAATTGTTGCTTGCTGAAGTTGGTAAGATGCTTAAACAAAGCAGATAGAAGAAGGCACACAAGAAAAAGATAAAAAGATAATATATGTAGTAAATGAATACAGGAAATGCCGGTTGCCAAACTAATTGTATTTTGCAGCTTGAAACAAATCCAACTATTACGTATATCTATTTAATGTCGGAATAGACGGTTCCTTTGAATGCGTCATATTCAAAATGAATTTGGTGTTGACTGGTCGGCAATCACATTAAAAAGGAGAGGGTGCTATTTCTTAGCATCTTGTTCCAATCAAATCTTAGCCAATCAAATAGGACTATTTTGAAATCCAATAGAGGTAATTCATCGTTACACAGTAATAAATGGTGATATTATTTAGAAAAAAAAGGGGACGTAACCCTTTTTTTAAATAAAATAACGTGGCTGTAAAAAAGTTTAAAAAATAATATTTTAAAATTTAGAGATGCTTAACTTTGCTATATAAATCTAGCCCAAAATCGTCATCCAGTTCTTTATAGTCTAACGTTGAATAGAACGATTTTTTTTGTTTCTAAGATGACTGTCTATGTTTACTGTTTCTGATTTACGCTATGTGATAAAAACTTATGTTCAATTTATATGTGAATCCCTACTCTCAAGTATAAAATAGATTTCAGATATGTCCAGGGTGTTGGCGTACAAAAAATTGGAATATCATTTTTATTTTTCCGTTGACAGCGTGGGGGTAACGCGTAAGATTTAACTTAAAAACGCATATAGAGAAAAATATAAAAAGTGATAAATACATTATTTGATCTATAATAATTATATATATACATATATATATATATATATATATATATATATATATATATATATATATATATATATATATGTACGTATGTTCATAAATTTATGTATGTATATATATATGTATATATATATATATATATATGTATGTATATATATATATATATATTAATGTTATAGGTACATCAAAGTAATCCATGAACACGTGTTTCTGACTCACAGCCGTCATCAGCATGGCTAACTTAGACAAGGATCGCACCTTCGATATTGATGTCTATAGTCTGGCGTTTTACCTCTGAACTATGACGTCTTGCCTGGAAATGTATACGGAAGTAAAGCGTAATATATATATATATATATATATATATATATATATATATAGAGAGAGAGAGAGAGAGAGAGAGAGAGAGAGAGAGAGAGAGAGAGGGGGAGAGAAAGGGAGAAAGGAAGAGAGATATAGATGTATATTTGTGTGTGTATTTCTGTCTCGTCACGCGGGTAAAAAACGCACACAACGAAACAATTTCTTTTTTGCATATGTTTTTCCTATCCACATTATTGAATAATGTTTTATTTGGTCCTTCTATCTTGACATTGTTTTGTAGTATAACTAATTGCGTATATAGTCCATGGATGTAATTTGAATTGTAATTGATAAATCGTATATGCTGATGAGGAAAATCATATATGTTTTCCAAGTTGTACCCTAGTGTAATAGTTATAATAAAATGTTGCTTTTTTTTAAATGGGCGTTCATATGTGTAAACATTGTTAAGTGTGTATTTTCAAAGCTTGATTATGATATTAATTTTTTTTTAATTAATTATGTCATGAACGAAAGAAATTGAGTAAAATAAAAATAAAGAAAATAACATAAATTTTTACTGAGTGTCATATTAAACTTTGATTCTGCCTAGCCAATTTTCATTTGTTAGTGTCGTGCCATGTTATTAACACTATAATAACGTAGTTTACTATCGTTTATTTAAAAAGTTATGTGGTCCTGTCCGAGCAACTGGTGATATGGAAACATTTTCTGATCATGACTGAAAATCTAGAAAATAAATGAAAGTGATAAATAAATCCATGAATAAATTTATGGTACTATTTGTTAAGATTAAGACGAAAAATACAAAACAAAAAACGGAAGAAATTAAATTGAATAAAAAGAAAACAAAATAACGTAATTTTGGTACTAAGAAAAAATATATAAAAAATGAATGATAAATAAATACATAAATTAATGTATAGTACTATTTGTTACCCAAAACAACACACAATTCGGTGCTTCTTTAGAAACGTGGTCGAGACGAGATATGAAAAAAAGGAAGATAATTAAAACGGCGAAATATGAAAGGGGCAGATAATCCAAACTTTTTTTGTTATCGAATTTTAAATGCAAAAAATAAAACTTCGGGGATACGTTAAAATTAAATAGATGAATTGAAATAAATCAAACATCAAATAAACAAACCAGTTTTAATCGAACTGTTATGGTTAGGGTTAGATTGGACCCCCCACACCCAAAAAACGTTTGACTTATCTACACCTTTCATATTTCATCGTTTGAATTATCTCCCCCTTTCAAATCTCAGCCATGTTTCTAAAGAAGCACTGATAATTCTGATCGAATTTAAGTCATACACAATCTTCTTTCTTTTAAATTTCCATTCATAAATTGAAGTACGTACAAATGTAGAGTTTGCCGATAATCCCGTTGTCGCACGTTAGATTCGTGAAGTTAAGCAACGTTGAGCCTGGTCAGTATTGGAAAAAGAAACGAAATATAAAAAGAAAGGCAAATGGAGAGAAGGAAAGAAATCTGGATGGAAAGAAAGTAAACAGACAGAAAAGAGAGGAAAAATGCAAAGAACAGAGAAAAAATATATAAATGAAAGGAAACATGCAGATTTAGAAAGAAAACCAAAAGAGAATAAATCAATAATATGAAACGAAGGAAAATGGAGGAAATAATGAAAAAATAATAGAAAGAACAGGAAAAGAAGGCGAAGTAAACATGGCATATTGCAAATGATACGTAAAGAGCTACTTTGATAGGGACCAGATTTACAGGGGTAACCTAAGTGAACGAACGAACGAACGAATGAATGAACGAAGAGGTATTAACCCTAGGCGGGTGAAACCGGTTTCCTCCGAAGGAGAACATTTCTCGAGAATATCACATTAACAAATAGTCCCCAATCGCATGTATATTCTGGTTAGGGGAGATGGCGACGTTAGGTTGTTGCAGTTCTTGCAGAGAGGTGTCAACGTTTTCTCAAATGGTCACCCATCTGGTACTGACCAGGCTTAACATTGCTTAACTTAGGTGTTCTAACAAGAACCGGTGTGTGTATTTAAGTGGGGAGTTGGAAAGTAAGATGTTTGTTCACATTACATTTTAATTACTTCGTGTTGGTATGGTCAGGTAATTTTAATTTCTGAATGTTGGTACAGTCAGATGATTCCAAAGGAAAGCTGTCCGAGGAGAGGAGCTATTAGAGTAGAACGCTTTCCGGCATCTAGAGATCTCTTCAGTAAAGGGGCGGGATTTTGTTTATAGTGCTAATATATTTGTTAGAGACAAAACGTAATTAACCTGAAAAAAAACATTTAAAGGAATGAAACGGAAAAGACGAAACACTTCGAGCACAATATACGATGAAAACATTATGCGAAAAGGGATTTTTTTCAAGGTAGTAAAGAGAAATTTATTTTTAAACGAGAGAACATGAATCGAAAAATGAAATGAAAACGAGACGAAAAAGCAGAAGATTAAAAGATTTGAATGCGAACGAAAACGAAAACATAATTTAAATGAGAAAAAAAATGAAAAACTTTTAAAACAAAGAACGATATGAAGAAATACGAAACCAAAGTTTTCTTTTTTTTAAGAAAAGGCGGAATAAACATCGGAAAGAAAAGAAGAAAGAAAAAGAAATGAAACGACGAAAGAACAAGAATGACCTGAAAACTTCTACAAAAAAAAACCAATTTAATTAAAAAAGAACAAAAACTTAAAGAGCAATGGACGATGAAAAGAAATACGAAAGACAATGTGTTTCATGGTCGCGGAAGAACAAACATTGGAAAGAAAAAGAAAAACATGAGACAACGAAATATGAAAGAGTATCTTACAAATAGACTTTTTAAGATAATCTTTTATATTTCGTTGTCTCATGAAAATAAAACAAAAAATAAATGAAACAGGAACAACTAAAAATAGATTAAAAGATTTGAATGCAAACGAAAACAAAAACAGTTTAAATAAGAAAAAAAAAGAAAAACACTTTAAACACAAAGAACGATATAAAGAAATACGAAACAAAAGTTTTCTTTTTTTTTTAAAAAGGACGGAATAAACATCGGAAAGAAAAGAAGAAAGAAAAAGAAATGAGACGACGAAAGAAGAAGAATAGATGAAAACTTAAAACAAAAAAACAAAAAACAACAATTTAGATACAGAATGAACAAAAAACTTACAGAACAATGGACGATGAAAAGAAATACGAAAAACAATGTGTTTCATGGTCGCGGAAGAACAAACATTGGAAAGAAAAAAGAAAGAACGAAACACGAGACAACGAAATATAAAAGAGGATCTTAAAAAGTCTAAAATAAAACAAAACAACTAAAACCAGGCTTTAAGGGGGGGGGGAGAAAAGAAAGAAACGGAGAAAAGAAAACAAGACAGCAAAAGAAGAAAAAAATTATCACAAAATGTCTAGACTAAAAAGAAATAGAATAAAAAGAACCGTATTTTTTCCTGACATTTGTCTCGGCAAAGAAATCGTATAATGTCACTCAATGAATTCGCTTCTTCAGACGGCTTTTGCAACTCTCACAGACTGTAAATATAAAAACCGTTAAAAAGTCCTTGCCGGGAAGATATTAGATTAGTTACTCTTTTTAGTTGCTCAAAAGTAGCGAAACCTGTCCGCCCCTCGACCCAACTAATGAAGCCAATCTCATGTTCTTGGCCCCGCCCGAAGGCAAACTAATAGTCGACAATTTGATCCAACAGGAATAAAGTTATCTTTAATAATCTTAACACCAGTCATTTGTGGCGCGGACACCGGCCATATTTGTCAGGGAAACGAAGGCAATGTAATTTCGTAGCATCTCGTCATATCTCGTCTCACAAGGGCGGGAAGGAAACGACACAACATAAAGTGGTTACAACGAGGTTTCGGTTTTAAAGGAACTGGTGGGTTATGGGGGTATTTTATTCTCTGTGTGTGTGTGTGTGTGTGTGTGTGTGTGTGTGTGTGTGTGTGTGTGTGTGTGTGTGTGTGTGTGTGTGTGTGTGTGTGTGTGTGTGTGTGTGTGTGTGTGTGTGTGCGTGCGTGCGTTCTGAGTGAAAAAGAAGAAGCCTCGGGCAATGTTTTGCCCGAAGCGTTGAAATTTAGGACAAAAGAATAATGGATGAAGAAAACAGACGAATGGAGGAATGAAAGAAATTGAACGAGACGAAATAAGCGAGATGGATATTAACAGGGTCAATGAATATGGTCGTCTTGTTTGGGGAGGGAAGAAGGATAGAAATAAAGTAAGAAAGAAAATCGCGGATTGAAATGTAAGCGAAGAAAACAAAGGCCGCAAAGAAATAAGGGAAGCGATAGAAACGGATAAATTCTAACAGAAAAAGGTTTAAAGAGAGTACAAGAGAATCAAGGAAATACAGAAACAAAAAAGTCTGTCTGTTGCAAGGAAAGTGGGCTCCCTCTACCGTACTAGAAAACTTCTCACGCCTGCCAGTATACTATATCTCTACAAAGCCACCATCCGCCCATGCATGGAGTAGTGTTGTCACACCTGGGCCGGTGAACCAACCACGAGTCTCTCCTTCTTAGACAGGGTCCTAAAAAGAGTATCTAATCTAATAGGCTCTGCACTGTCAAACATGCTCCAGTCCTTGTCCCATCGCCGCAATGTTGCATCCCTGTACTTGGTTTACAAGTACTTCAATAGAATGTGCTCCGATGAACTTGCTGCTCTGGTGTCTCCTCGGTATAAATACACCCGACCAACCCCACAATCAGCGTAATCTTATTCCTTCATTGTGGAGCTCCCCAGATGCTGTAGGGCTTTTCACTCTGATAGCTTCTTTCTTTGGAATTCTCTTCCTGCTCCTTGTTTCTGTGACTGTACCAACAAGAAAAACTTTAAATGTAATGTGAACAAGCACCTCGCTACACAACTCCTCACTAAGGATGGCCCCTATAAATATTGCCCTTAATTCTCAATAGCCCCTTACGCCTCGGTGGCAATGTGCCTTATTTGCAGTGAATAAAAGTTTTTAAAAAGACACAAAAATGTAAGAGCAAAAGAGGGTACTTATGCAATTTACGGACCGGCTGAAATAATAACTTATTATTTAGAAAGCCGTTCTTAAAATGGGGAGGGGGGTTTATTAACTATTCTGTACTTTCACTTAGCAATTTAGTAAACAAAAAATACCGTCTAAATTGAATTTAACTTGAAAACTCTATCTAAAAAATAGCACGGTTCGTAAACTGGATAAGCACCCACAGAGGTTTATTCAAATATTAGAGGATAAAGAGACCAAAAGAAAGAAACAAAAGAGAATTAAAGTAAAGGGTACTCCTCTTCCCACCATCTAAAGCATTCAATATGCAAACAAGCAAGCAGGTTCATCAGGGTTTTAGTATTATAGAGACGATTGCTTATGAAACATTACAATGCTGAACTACAAGTACAAAGTGACCTACCCCCTCCCAGAAAAGATCCATGGAATCGTTAACAAAATTCAAAATCCTTTCTACAATCAACCACATTCAGAATAGAAATAAACTTCAGTCTATACCTGACTTGTCCACCAAGTTTTAGTTATGAATGTCCAACAGTCTTTGTGTTATATATTTTCAATAATATGGGGTCACTTTGGTAATCGTCTAATCAGTAGAGGGTGTGAGTTTGATTAGGCTTCACACTCACCGGACTATAACCCCTAGATGTTTATCTGTGAAATTATCTCAAAGATAATATATAGCAAAATATCCCAGACTATTCTTGAACTGAAGAATGCGATCACCAGAGGCGTGCCAAGAGATATATGTGTCAAAGTTATTGACAATATTCACGTCCAATCCCGGTGTGCCTATCATTAAACGGCGATATATGTATCCATAAACCCAATTTAGATATTTTATTTAAATATTACAGACAGTAAATGCAACATTCTCTATACATCTAATAAATCTGACTGAAGTCGTTTTATCTCTTCTCCACTGCCTGATTTATCTCTCTTCACTCTCTCTTTCTCTCTTTATATTCGGCTTGTTCACTTTCTGTACGCCTGTATATCTCTCCTGCCTGTCAACTTGTCTTTCTATTGTTACATAGCTGTCGAGTGTGGTGGGCTCGACACCGGGTCAACCTCAAAGTAATCATTAACTTATAAATCTCATTTAACAAGTAATGCTTCAATCAACTTAAAATCATATCTTCCGTTGTTAACCGCATACGCCATGCTCGCATGTCTGATTGCTGTCCTCTTAGGACCGATGCTATGGCATTATCTCAAACAAACGCCGCGGCGCAACAGATAAAGTGCTAAGTTACAATCAGTTCTAAGGGGCAGTCTTCTGGAGGACGAAGGTGTAATCCTCAGTAGAGACGATGCTAGGAATGTAATATAAGAATTACTTAAGATTTCTACCCGGTCATGGCTGACGGAACGAGAACAATCTACTTCAGTGGTTAAATAAAGAGTTCAGTTTTAAATTCGTATGGATTCCCGAGCTCAATATAAAGATTCACGAATTTTACAAGGCGCACCTGAAGAATATTGGAGCGTTCATCGGCTGAAACTTTGTGAGACTAACATCCGGGATGAGAACAGTAGTCCGAATATTCCATATAGTACAAAAGGCCATGACGTACTTCTGTACATCTATTAATAATGGAGTTTATGTATCTGTCTGTCTGTCTGTCTTTCTGTCTGAAGCCGAAACTCCATTAAAGTTGTATAACTATTTACTAAGTCTGCTAGCTTCATTATATACTATGAAAAAACCGGCATAAACACTATGGGCATTTCTCAATTTACATAATCAATTGCTTTTGAACTTCTAATAAATTAGTATTCGCAAATATACACTCATGATCGTTTCATGCAGAGGTCATCATGTATTTACGCAATTTTGCTTGCTACTAATCTTACTTATACATTATGATTAATGAATCAAATTGTTTAATTAAAATAATAATCGATTTAAAAATTAATGAGTTACGTAGTTATTTTATCTACGTCCAATTGATTAAACAGCGTGCGGAACGTAAATCCATTGAAACAATCTCCCTCCGTCAACTCAGTTTGGACGCAATACAAGCACGTAATTTGTAAACAAACGCTGGTATTTACCGTGTTACTTTAACTTACGCTGTTAAGCTTAAATTCACAAACTGTTCTTATTATTCCATGTTTTATTTATTAAAATAAAAGATGTGATTTTTTTCTTTTCTGTCAACAAAAAAATAATATAACTGATTTTAGAAAAATACTGGTTCTAGTCATGCCTATATACGTGCTGTAATAATATAAACTTGTTCTATTGCAACCAGATGCACTCCAACTATAAAGTGGATGAAAAAATCATTAAAAATATTATACATAAATATATATCCCCTGTAGATAACGATTTTAATATTAGATTTATTATTTGCTACAAAAGGTTTAAAACTAGCGATTTACTAATAAAAAATAATCCTACCGACAATGGCTTGCTAAAGACTAGTAATGCCATATACGTGTTCAAATGTCCTATCGGAGAATGTGTCTCCGCCAACAGCACGTATATAGGCATGACTAGAACCAGTATTTCACGTCGATTAACTTGCCACCTGACCTCCCCTTAAAGTTCCATTTAAAAACACCTTACAGCACATAACATCTCCAAATATAATTTTAGAAATATCTTAATCGGTAGCACATCCATTTTTGCTGTATCATTTTGCGGTATTCGCCTCCCTATAATGGAAGCGTTGTTCATTCAATTAAAAAAGCCCAACATTAACAATGCTCGTTATGAGGGGTGCGAAGGCGTTTTGAAATGCTGTTGAATAGTTTTATGTTTTTAATCACATGGAAACGTCTTCTTCAATAAATTCACCAATTTTATTTTGCATTTATCAATCATCCGCCTGAAGACGACCAATGATGGTCGAAAACGTTCGCGTTAAATATGGAGATTCCTTACACTCCATTATTAAAAGCACAATATCTATCGTCCGACGAATAGAAAGATTGGATCAAAAACAGAACAAACAGAAGTTGGCACTCCTGTTCAACCAGATATGTATTAAAAAAGGAATGTTGCCTAACTATACAATATATATATATATATATATATATATATATATATATATATATATATATATATATCATGATTTTTTGAAGTTTTTTATCACTGCAAGTATTAAGGGATGACATTTTGCCAATTAAAAGAGAAAAAGCTAGTCCACCGGTTTCGCCCTCACTCTACAGAGTTGAATCTTTTAAAAAAGATAGAAAAAAAAACTGCATATATATTAAAATTTTTAAAAGCGTTATATTATATATACAACGGGATATTAGACCTCTTCAAAATTGACCTTTTTCTTCAAACATATGGAAACTGCTATTATTCCCATTCTCCAAGGTCTAAATTAGCTAAATATACCAGTTATTGTGATCTTGGACCTTGGCTATGCCTGCCTCAAGAGCCATGTAATTTTATTGTTGACGTTTTTCAAAAACGCTGCAAAATATGGGATATTATGTCCTTATTTTCATTGTAGCTTTCCAGAGGTTGATGCTATAGCATTGAAAGTGGTACCAAATGAAAGCTAATAAAATTTTCTTGCATATGGTAGTAAACACATGAACACCTGTGTTAATTTTAATTAATTTTAATGCACAAATATATATTTTTTTTATGCTTGGAAAGGATGCCATCATATAATACATAACTTTATCTCAAAAATGTTACTCTTAATGCATGTATATAATTTATTATCACTAAGTATGTTTTATCTCTTCATTTCAGATTGTAAGTTAAAGCTGATTTGTAAAGATTTGTGAACTGCTGACAACATGGCATCTGGAAGACAACTATGCTGTGGGAAAGTGGTCAGCGATACAAGTGAACGGGATGAACCAACTGAAAAGAGAAGAAAGGTGGCAACTCCTGCCACAAGGTCATTCAGTGATGTGTATCTCATACGTTTTTTTTTTAATTATTTTCGTCTTTTTTTTAAGCTTTCCAATTTCTTTATTATTTTTTAAAACTCCATCGACAATGCTATCACTGTCTTTCTGTCATGCTTTGCAGCTATCAAGGCAGTGGCGGAGGCGCTTACACGTTATGAAACGATTCTGGTGGTCCCAATCGACCGTTATCAGTCGATCGTCTTGTGGTTGGGCACCTGGTGCGGTAATGCTTAGCTTTCATGTCCTTTCTGATTGATAGATGATCCTTTGCGAGTGCTTTCGACCACATTCCCAGATTGGTAGGAAGTGCAGGTCGAAGCATTGGTTCAAATTTGGTTTCGACGCATTATTTCCTTACTGAAGCGTGCGCTAGGTACGCTTTTCCTGTTATCATTTATCGACTGGCTGTACTTTCATTGCTTGCGAGTTAGATAACAGCATTTCATCGCCTTATACCCTCACTTCTTTTATAGAAAAGGAAGGTCGTGAATTCTCAGACAGGTTTGTACTAAACGTCTATGTGAGGCGGGGTGATGCCTGACTTGACAAGTCATCGACATGATGAGAGACTGGATTTCCTGAGTTGAAGAGTCTGTATGAGACAGAAATGTATGGCTGGGACCTTCTGGCAGAGAGGGTCTTTTCCGACTTCATTGTCGCTCTTGCAGTGAATCACAGTTCTTCACCGAGTGCCGAGCCACGCTCAGAAAGCTTCTTCGTTCCGGTATTTTTTTACGGTCTAGAAAGGTACTATACAATAATTCATTTGAAGGTTGCGCTTCAAATCTGGCATCGTCGATGGAGAAGATTAGATTTCAATGGAGTTGGGCGCTAACTTCGTGATAGTCTACCAACACTGCGTACTTTCTGGCCTAGCAAAGCCAAAATGCCTGATTAGCTACGCTCCGACAGGACCGGGCGAAAACGGCTGAACACGCCTGCGACATGACTGTAGAAACACTACGGCTGAAAGGGTTACTTCATTTATATTGAATTACGGCTTTTCTGGGGGTATGTCCACGAAGTAGCGGCTCGTATTGTTCTAGAGCAGATTGTGCTGCTGGATATTGCATACGTGATCGAAAATGCCAACGTTTATGCTGAAGCATCCGTTTGTCGATGGTCGTCACAGGAGCTACAACTATCTGTAAAGATTACAGCGATTTTTGTTCAACCTTTACTCTTCTAGATCCGCCGTGTTCTGTCTGTACCCATGCACATCAACAGGCTGCAGAATGTGACTCTTCACCACTACTATGAGTTTCAGTTTTTAATAAAACTGAATATTCGAAAAACTAAACAGTCAATCTTTAAGAACATTTGTCAGACGATTGCGATAATAGACATGGACTGGTGACTAAAACTGGGGTTGGATTGACTCATGAGTTTTTCATGTTATTTAAAAAGACATTGCGATTTAGATAATCAGTTAAAAAGCATTATGTCCTTACGTATATACTTATATGATATGTAGCACTCCATTTATTGAAATATGAGCATAGAATTTTTTAAATACATTTTTAGATGTGTCATAGTATTCCTATAAAAGGTTTTGCCCGTAAATATGACTGTACATTTATCTTTCAGGCTTAAATTTAGAATAGCATTTTCGTCGGCTTGCCCAGCATAATTTTAAATAGCATTTTCGTTTATAGGTCACAGATAATTTCGAAATAACATTTTCTTCGAAATGTAACCCCAAAAGTATTCGTTGGTTGGTCAAACATGAATTTGAAATAGCAATTCTCATCGACTAGTCCAGCCTAAACTTGAAATAGCATTTTCATCGGTCTGTTTAGCATAAATTTTAGATACTATTTTCGTCGATTTTTTATGTATAATTATGAAATAGCATTTTCGTACACCTGCTCAGCATGAATTTAAATAGCATTTCCGACAATTTGTCACGTATATATTAAAAATATCATTTCCGTCGAACAATCACAAATAATTTTGAAATAACATTTTCGTCAGCCTGTCCAACACATGTGTGACTTGGCATCTTCCTCGACCTGTCACGCGTAAGTTCGAAATAGCATTTTCGTCGGCCTATTCAGCATAAGTTCAAAATAACATTTACATTAGTCCTTTCGAGCATTAGCTTGAAATATTATTTTCTTCGATCTGTCACGTATAAGTTCAAAATAGCATTTTCGTCGGTCGTTTCAACAAAGGTTTTATTTGCCTTTTTGTCGGCCTATTGTAACATAAGTTCGAAATAGCATTTTCGTCAATCTGTCGCGAAAAAATTCAAAATATCATTTTCGTTGGCTTTTTCCGCATAAGTGTTAATAAGCATGTACGTTCGGTCCGTCCTAGCTTAAGTTCGAAATAGCATTTTCCTATGGCTGTTTAGCATAAGTTCGAAATAACCTTTTTTTCTGGGCCTATTTAGCATAAGTTCGAAATAGCCTTTTTTTCTGGGCCTGTTTAGCATAAGTTCGAAATAGCCTTTTTTTCTGGGCCTGTTTAGCTTAAGTACAAAATAGCCTTTTCTGGGCCTGTTTGGAATAAGTTCCAAATAGCCTTTTTCTGGACATGTTTAGCTTAAGTTCTAAATAGCCTTTTTCTGGGCCTGTTTGGAATAAGTTCCAAATAGCCTTTTTCTGGACATGTTTAGCTTAAGTTCTAAATAGCCTTTTTCTGGGCCTGTTTGGAATAAGTTCCAAATAGCCTTTTCCTGGGTCTGTTTAGCATAAGTTCGAAATATTATTTTCCTGCGCCTGTTTAGCATAAGTTCGAAATAGAATTTTTCTTTGGTCTGTTTGACATAAGTTCGAAATAGCATTTTCGTCGATTTGTCACGAAAAAGTTCAAAATAGTATTTTAATCAGCCTATCCAGCTTAAGTATAAATAATATTTTTGTCGAACAATCCAGCTTAAAATTTAAATAGCATTTTTGCTGATATGTCACAAATAAGTTTAAAATAGATTTTCCTTGACATGCCCAACATGTTAGAAATAGCAGTTTTCTTTGCTTATCCAACTTAAGTTTTGAATAGCATAAGTTTTATATAGACTTTTTTGTCGTGTTTTGACACTTAAGTTTTAAATATCATTCCCTTTGGTTATGCATGAATTCAAAATAGCTTTTTTTTTATTTTCTGTCACGACAAAGGTTGAATTAAATTTTTCTTTCATCTGTCACACTGTTTAAAATACAATTTTTGTAAGCCTGTTCAGCATGAGTTTAAACGACAACCTTTTCGTTGATCTGTCCAGCATAAGTTTTAAATAATATTCTCACCGATTTGAAATCGGATGTTTGTCGCCAAACGCGCTGGTTGAATAGACATCTTTTCAGTATATATTTTCTATCATCTAATTTTATCTTTTCTATCATTTTATTTTATCTTTTCTATCATTTTATTTAATCTTTTCTATTATTTTATTTCATCTTTTCATCGTTTATTTCATCTTTTCATCGTTTATTTCATCTTTTCTATCATTTAATTTCATCTTTGCTATCATTTTATTTAATCTTTTCTATCATTTTATTTAATCTTTTCTATTATTTTATTTCATCTTTTCATCGTTTATTTCATCTTTTTATCGTTTATTTCATCTTTTCTATCATTTAATTTCATCTTTGCTATCATTTTATTTAATCTTTTCTATCATTTTATTTAATCTTTTCTATTATTTTATTTCATCTTTTCATCGTTTATTTCATCTTTTTATCGTTTATTTCATCTTTTCTATCATTTTATTTAATCTTTGCTATTATTTTATTTCATCTTTTCTATCATTTTATTTCATCTTTTCATCATTTTATTTCATCTTTTCATCGTTTTATTTCATCTTTGCTATCATTTTATTTCATCTTTTCTATCATTTTATTTCATCTTTTAATCGTTTTATTTCATTTTTTCTATTATTTTATTTCATCTTTTCTATTATTTTATTTCATCTTTTCATCATTTTATTTCATCTTTTTATAATTTTATTTCATCTTTTCTATCATTTCATTTCATCTTTTCATCATTTTATTTAATCTTTTCATCATTTTATTTTATCTTTGCTATCATTTTATTTCATCTTTTCTATCATTTTATTTCATCTTTTCTATCATTTCTTTCATATTCTTAGTCATCTTCAATTTCTTTCCTCATTTGTTTTCTTTTCATTTCTCTTTCATTATTTTAGATTAACTCTTTCTCTTTATTCAGTTTTAATCTTTTTCTATTTCGCTATTCTGTCTTCTTTTTTATTTCCTTTCGTCTCGCCATGAACCTTTCGTCTCCCGCACCAAACTCTAAGTTATATTGTCGACCACTTATCTTGTTACCCTGCCACGAGCCTTACCCTTCAGGTTCTACGCCGCAGTGTCAACCAGACGGTAACCTTCCTCTTTGTTTCGGTCACCTACCCGCAGGGAACAATCACCGATACAGTTATGGGCCATTTCGAACTAAACCCTAGTTGAAATCTCATTTTTAATGTCGCCTAGACAAACGTCTTCTTTCTTTGCTTCTTAGTTTCTGTATTCGTTCTCTTTTCTTACGAGATGCATCGAACCACCCCATCACGACTTTCGCACACAATCATCTTGGCCGGTTATGGATAAATAATATTCACATTGACAGGCGACGAATGCTATTTTCGTGAGGATCAGCGCTCGCTAACATCCTGCAGATGCCTGATCGGTGTAGACGACGCCATGTTGAAATCAAGGATTATTTCATAAAATGAAATTTAAATGGTTTACGATACCCCCACCCATCTTTATATTTTTCTTTTCTCTCTCTCTCTCTCTCTCTCTCTCTCTCTCTCTCTCTCTCTCTTTATTTGTTCTATTTTTTCTTTTCTACTTTTTCTTTTTTTTTCTCTCTTTTTCTTTATTTCTCTCTCTCTCTCTCTTTCTTTCCCCTTCACTTTTTCTTTCTCCTTCCCTATGTTTTTTTCTTTCATTTTTCTCTCTGTGTCTTTCTCTTTTTGTATATCTCGCTTTCTTTCTCTTTCTTTTTCTCTTTCTCCCATTTCTTTTTCTTTTTTTCTCTCTCTCTCTCTTTAGTTCTCTTTCTCTCTCCCCCCCTCTCTCTCTTTATCTTCCCCTCTCTCTCCCTCTCTCTCTTCCTACTGAAATTCTGTCTTGTAGAACTTGCTAAGTGCAAAGAATTTAAAACAATGACAGATATAATTAAGTTGTGTCTGTATTTACTTGCCATTCCACCAGGACAAAGTAAGTGGGTTGGCTTTTAATGTGGGAGATATCCAACTCCCCAAAAGGGTAACTCTTGACGATGTAAAAAATAAAAATTGATCCATTCTAGAAGGACCCTACATTCAGTGACCAAAAACAGATGCTACATTTTGAATTATTTATTCGCAGATAAAAATCAATTTTACTTACAACTTATACGCAAGGCCATCAAAAGTGTGCGGTTGAAGGAATGTTGGTCATCCTCTGTCTATCCTTTTCTTAATGAACGTATTTTAACACATTTGTCCGAGCATTGGTCATTTCAATATTTCATCATTTGTCCATCATTTTCAATTCAGCCGTCGCCATAATACCACATTTACTCTATAGGACTACACTACTTAAAACATACCAAATCGTCGAAAAAATAAAAAAATCTTTAGTCCCAAGCCTTTCGTTGGAAATTTTTTCTGTTTTGTAAGTACACTAATTCTTTTTAATTGTCATATTAGTTTTCCTTCCAATAATTCATGCCGGTCTTCACACAGAACTATAATCTTAATATTTCTTGTAGAGATAATCAGTTATTTACTATACAAAATCTGTTTCAGAGATTTAAAAACTAAATAATCTTTTTATCATAGCTCCCCAGCAGTGTTTATCAGACACCACCTCTCTCAAAATAGAATGTTAACGGTCCGGATACCAGACTAAGTTCTTGTTTTAGATTAATAATTAACATATTGTGCTAATAAAAATATATAACTAAACTGTGTTGTTCGTCATTGGTTTCTTCTATGAGAAAAATGTATTAATTATTCCCAAAAAATCAATCAATTGTATAGCATTTAGACGAATCCATTTATATTATTCATACAACGTATCAACTTCCTTTGGTATTTTTTTTATTATTATTTAGGTAACCTAAACAATTCTGAATTTGTTTAATTAGTGTACTTTAATTAATTTGATACGACTTAAAAACTTCAGAATGGCGTGTTATTGCCTTATTTAACCGTTTTAATATTTTATTCCGATCCCCACCATGTTGTGTCATTCTTACCACTAAAACAGAAAACTGGGGTATAAAATCTATTAATTGTAAAGTAACGCGAGCTATTCTCAGAAATTCTGTAAGAATATACATTAAGCAAGTACTATTTTTATGCGAACAATTTTTCTTTGATTTTGAAAGATTAATGTATTTCCCTAAAAGACTAAATTTATAGTGTTGTTTAATTCTATAATGAGATCCTTATGTGGCATGTTTTTATATAAAGACTACTAAAATCCAGTTTAAATTAATTTTGCGTTTTTACGAGAATTTATACGATCTCATTTTCTTTGGCTCGTTATGAATTACTATACGTCAAGGAGTTGACAGCGCTCACATCAACTGGAAGAATGCGTCGGTTACCATCCACCACAAGAAAGGAGACTTGAAATATATTAAAAACTACAGACAATAAGCTTACTTTCTGTTGTTTGCAAGGTGTGTTCCCAAATTCTGCTCAAAAGGATGCAAAATCAACTTGACAGAAACCTAGCCAGAGAACAAGTTTGTTTCTGACCATGATTTTCCACAATGGAAGACATTCAAGTTGTAAGCGAACTCCAAGAGAAAGCTAACGAGCACGGTACACCACTTTGTTTCGTCTTTGTTGATTATGAAAAAGCATTTGACTTCATCGAATTCAACCCTATGTTCACAGCTTTGAAAAGTCAAGTAATTGACTGTGCTTACATCAACTTGTATCAATATTTTTACGACGGAGCGACAGCTACTTTTAAAACTCCAACAAAATAGTTAAATGATCAATATAGAAAGAGGTGCCAGAAAATCCGACAACAGTTACGAAACCGTTTTACATCTTTCCTGCAAGATTTTGGTGATGAATAAAATAAACTGGGAAGGCAGAGGTATTAATATAAACGAAGAATGCCTTGCTAATCTAGAATTTACCGACAATATAATTGTCACAAGTCGCACGACATTCACAATGCTAGCCATATAGTTGGTCTTAAAGAGCGCACTGGTCACGTCCCAAAATATATGCCACAAAAGCTCCAGTCATAGTGAAAAGTGTAAATGTCGAGGAAGTTGACAACTACATCTACCTAGGGAAGATAATGAGAAACGATACTGATATCATGCCTGAAATCAAACGGCGAATTGCGCTTGGATGGACAGCCTTTTCCAAAGTAAACAACATCATGAAGAGTAGAAAGTCCACGATAAACATTAACCAGAAAGTGATCAATGAATACATCCTACCTGTTATGACATATGGTAGCGAGACATAGGCAATTAATAATGCAGAATAGATAAGGTAAGAGTAGCACAATGCAAAATTAAACGAATTATACTCGGCATCAGTTTACATGATCAAAAAGAAACATCTTGATGATGATGATGATGATGATGATGATGATGATGATGATGATGATGATGATGACGATGACGATGACGATGACGATGATGATGATGATGATGACGATGACGATGACGATGATGATGATGATTTACTCACTAGGAGTTATCACACTGGTCATCGTCAGTGATCGTCCACTGCCGACAACCTGTGGTATTCCCTGGAGTTTGAGTGACAACAAGTCTCCTCAGACTTCTAGTATGCTCCACCTCTTTTCGTTCATTACCGCTGATGACCTTGCGGTAATCGCAACAGCCACCTACCAAAGATTTCCCGCTGATAAGGGCCATTGGTCCCATCTGGGGCCCGAGTGGCAACAAGCCTCCCCAAAGTCCCAGAGCTGTCCGCGCTCTTCCAGTGGAGGTCTGGTTTGCGCTTTCCCTTCTCGACCCTCTGTCCATAATTTTCGTGACGTCAGCCTATGTTTGCGTCTCTCTCGTGCGGTTGTTATTATTATTATTATTATTATTATTATTATTATTATTATTATTATTATTATTATTATTATTATTATTATTATAAAGGGTTCCGTCCGGATTCCCGAGTTCGACAGAAATATTCCTGAGTTCGAAAATATACAGTTGAAGAAGGGCGCAGGTTTCAACGGCTGAAACGTTGTGATGATAGCACTAAAGGTGAGAACAGTAGTCCTAAATAATTTCAATTCATTTTTCAAAAGAATCATGCTTTACGCTTTAGTGTAAATTATCATTAACCTTACTAGTGTGTTTCACCATTAACTATGTACGTAAGAACATCTATCAATCTGAATCCGATTGTATCTAGCCTCATTCGCGGGCGTCAATAATTATCACCGTTTGCTCTTATAGTTGCCACGCTTTCCATCTTGAAAATCCCTTCTTGTTTATTGAAAACTGACTTCCTACATTCTTTGCATATTTCCCGCCGGCCTCTTCCGCTCACCATCCTCCATAAAATTACCTGTGTGTATGTGATGCTATGTCCATCCGCATCAACCGGTGAATACTCGATTATGGATTTTTTTGTCTCTCCCTTTGAAGTCTGGAGCAACGCGTGAGGTTAGGGCATTTTGGCGGGAAAGTCAATCTGGCGCGAAAAAGAATAAAAGGTAGAGGAAGAAGATGGATTTTAAAGCTTCGATGAGAGAACAAGGGAAATGGCGGAAGATAGGAAGAGGGTTCATGGTCATTATTATAGAATGATCAATGGTCTGGATTATGAGATCGGGGGTTGGGGGAGAGTTTGTGTCAAGTATTTTTTTAAGAGCGGAGAAATGGGCAGGTAAAGATTAAAAA
>OY744539.1:22656561-22669061 GCA_963556195.1 Sepiola atlantica
TGTGTGTGTAAGGTATTGAGAAGGCTGAAAGCAATGCAGAGACAGGCGGCCACTGTAGACGTAAGGGGCTACTGAGAAAAAGGGTAAAAGTTTTTTTTTGGGGGGGAGGGGGCAACCTAAATTGGGAACTGCACAGCGAGATTTCTGTTTACATTAGTTTTAAATTTCTGCATGTCAGTACTGTCAGGAAAACAGGGAGAAGGGATGGTGTTGCAAAGTCCAGCAGCACAAGAAAAGAAGCTTTTGGAGTAGAACGCTCTTCGGCATCTGGGGACCTCCACAGTGAATGGATGGGATTTGGCTGATTGTCGGGTTGGTCTATTCAATTTACGTCGTGGAGGTACCAGAGCAGCAAGCTCATTAGAGCACAATTCATGGAAGTACTTGTAAAACAGGCACAAGGATGCAACATTGCGGCGATGGGACAGGGGCTAGAGCTTAGTGGATAGTGAGGGACCTATCAAGTTGGCAACTCTTTTTTTGACCTTGTCTAAGAGAGAAAGAGACTAGTGGATTATACACCAGCCCAGATGTGGCAACAATACTCCATGCATTGGCAGATGGTGGCTTTGTAGAGATATAGGATAATGTCAGGTGTGAGAAGTTTACTGACACGGTAGGGGGAGCTCACCTTCTTTGCAGCAGCCCTGGCAATGTATTCAATGTATTTATTCCAATTCATGTTATCTGTGAAAGCTACACCGAGAGGTTTGAATGATGAACTCCCAGGCAGGGTGCTATTTGCCATGACAATCGGTGGTTGAAGAGGTTTCTTGTAGTTATTGAAGGAAGTAGCTTTGTCTTTGCGACATTAAAAGTTACCATCCATTTTTTACCCCATACCACTACAGAGTAGAGGTAATTTTCTAAGGATTCAGCCATTGCCCTGGATATTTGCGTGTCGGTTTTGCCCACATGACGAGAGTAGAACGTGGTGTCGTCAGCAAATATTCCTATCTCAGTCTCAATGACATCAGGGAGGTCATTTATGAAAATCAGTGACAGTAGAGATCCAAGGATGAATCCTTGGGGTCCACCAGCATTTATGTAGTGTGTTTAGAAAAACGATCATCGAGGACAACCTGGATCTTTGTTTTTGTTAGGAAGGATTTAATTACATTAAATATTTGTCCAGTAATACCATATGAGTACAGTTTTAGAAGAAGCTCTTCATGCCAGACCGTGTCAAAGGCCTTGGATATATCGAGCGCTACTGTTCAGTATATGGTATATGCGTTTAAAGATTACCGTTAGAATATCTGCAGTAGATCGTGCTTGTCTGAATCCGTATTGATGATCAGAAAGAAGTTTAGCATTAACTAGGTGCCGGACTATCGCTAGATTGATTAATGATTCAAAAATTTTATCAAAAATCGGGAGTAGACTGATTGGACGGTAGTTTAGAGGATCAGTTCTATCTCCAGAATTCTTGAATACTGGTACCACAGAGGCAATTTTCCAACTATCAGGGAAACAAGATTCAGCAAGGCATTTGTTGTATAGTTTGGAGAGGACCCAGGCCAGCTCAGCAGAGCATTTCTTTATTAGTATTACTGGTATAAGATCAGGCCCACGGGCTTTGGAGGTGTCAAGGTGTTTTATAATGTCTCTGACTTGAGATGGGGTGATGACCAGGTTCTCAAGTGTGGCTTCAGTCCGCAATGGGAATTTAGGTAAGGTGTGGGTTGATGAGTCCAAAGTGGAGTTTAAATCAAAACGCTGAGCAAGTAGTTCAGCCTTATCAGTTTCCGTGCAAACAACATCGTTGTGATTTGATAGCAGGGGAATTGTCGATTGTCCATTGTTCATCACACTTTTGTAGATTTTCCAGAAATCACGAGTACCTAGTTTCTGTGACTGAATGCGTTTTTTGGTTATCTCTGTATACCTTCTCTTTGCTTCATCTATCACTGCTTTGCAATCATTTCTTGCCTCTATAACTTTTTGTCTATTCGCAGTTGACTTATGGCAACTGAATTTTCGGAATGCCTTCTGCCTCTCAGCAATAACACTTGCACATTCTGAGGTGAACCATTGAGGAGAGTGGGTTTGCTGAAGAATTTTCGCGTGGGGACATAAGCATCAATGCCTGCTTTATCCGTTCGGTTATCTCATTTGCACACTGATCAGCAGAGAGTGAAAAGGTTTTACCCCATTGGGCGTCGCTGATGTGATCCTTGAGGGATTCAAAGTCAGCCTGCTCATAGTTTCTTGTCGTTTTCAGCAACGACTCTTCAGCTTTTGGAATAGTTTTTAAGGTAATAAGTATCATTACCACAACGTGGTCAGAGTTTCCGAGATGGCTATGAGCATTTGCCACACAAGCCTCGGGTAGTGAGGTCAAGAACAGGTCGAGAAGGGAGGCTTGCTGGTCCGCACGATCAGGAAGGCGGGTCGGAAAAGTGACAGCCTGCGACAGGTCGTGAGCTGAGGAGAAATTAAACGTAGAATTCCCAGCTGCATCAGTAACGCTGGAGAATCCCAACCAGTCACATTGGTGTGCATTAAAATCTGCAAATACATGTATTTGGGCATTCGAGTCGAGTGAGAGTGCTCTATCTAAGCTTTCGGAGACAGAGTTTAGCAGGGTACAGTCCTGGGTCGAAGGAGAACAGTATAAGAAATATAAGTAACTAACTTTGTGTTGTAAGGCCAATCTAAAGCACATGTAGACTTGGTCATCTGATTCTAACCTATGTTCTCTAGTCAAGGGGGGGATGTTTCGAACATAAACTCCTAGCCCATACATATATTTGTCAGAATCCTTACGGTAGAGTGGAAGGTAATCAGTCATGTCAAAGTGGTGAGAAGAGATTGAGGATTAAAGGTTCGTTTCACTTAGTGCTAGGATATCCGGGAAGTTTGTCATGGGAAAAGTTTCTACGTCGTTAATTGTGGTTCTAAGTCCCTGGATATTTGTGAATGCGAGCTTCAAGGGCGGAGGCGAAGATGTTTTTTGTTGTGCCTGTCTCTCATTCTCCAATTCGTTACAAATCTATATACTATGAATACTGTGGATCTTGTTTGTTAGTCTCTGAGATGGGGGATAACATTGCACAATGGATTGCGTCACAAAATGAGGACGCAATAAATGATGAATCTATTTGCAAGAGTTTAGTAGAATATTAATACATGGGGTAACTTTGCACAGTAGATGATACTGCAAATTGACGACATCATCTATCAGGTCAGAGAGAGGGGGCAAGAAGGAATCCTTTACTCGACGCCCCGTGAACCCTGAGTGTATTAGTCTTCTAAATAAATGAATGCGAAAGTTTTTTTTTATGTATCACTCCTATATTAACATCAAAACGGCTTACTGTTATTCAAATCAATGATACAGCATAATATTTTTGAAATACTGTATATATTGTAGAAGCGAGCGATCCAAAGACATAACTTTGAATAAATCATTTGCATAACTATTTTATAAACAGTTCATAATTAATTAATGTTATGTGTTATTCATTTGTAATTTTATCCTCCTTTTTTGTCAATACATATGCAATATTTTTATCGATATTATAAGTAATAAATTAAAGTTGTTTAATAAAAGAAAAGGGTAACTTATTAAGCCTTTGCTGATTACTTTTCAGGGGGAGGCGATTTAAATTAACCTAACCAAAAAGAAAGGTATACGAGGCATAAGCAAGAGTTCAAAATGAGGAGAATCTTACTGACTCCCCCTGTCTCTCTCACTCTATCTCTCACTCTATCTATCTATCTATTCCCCGCTAGCGACGTCACATAGAGAAAGAGAAGAAGGTGGCTTAGCGACCAACGACACATGTTTGTTGTTGGTTTATAATTCAATGAAAAAAATGTAAGTTAAAAAGAAAAAGATCGCACATGCGAACACAAACACACGCATACATACGCCATCGCTCGGGCGAATGGATTGACTCTTTCTTTTCATGTCGTATTAAAGATAAATGCATTAGCATCAAAATTACCAAAACGCTATATTTATTTCTATGAATAAATGCAAAAGTGTTGTCTTGTTTTTACAACAAACTTATGAATAAAATGTTTATTATTTAACATTTTCGTTTAAAGTGGCAAACTTTGCGAAGCGATAATGAGCTGGTAAAACGAGATAGTATGCTATAAATGTGGTGCCCGTTTCTTCATGTTTATGTTTGTGTATGTGTGTGGCCTCGTTTGTCTGTGTATCTATCCGTTTATCTATGCTTGTTTATCTACGTGTGAATGTGTGTCCGTACCTCGATGTGTGTTTATGTGCGTCTGTATTTATTTATGTGTGTGTCTGTATCTATCTTTCTACACATTTTTTCATGGATGTCCACATCTTTTTGTCTGTGTCTGTTCATGTATTTCATGTGTGCATGCAGCTGTGTCTGTATGTATATATGTTGTTGTCTGTATGCGTGTGTCCATTTGTCGGTGGATGTCCATTTTTCTGTTTCAGTGTACGTATATGTTTCTGTTCGTTATATAAGCTTCATTTTGAAGTATTATCTAGTTGTGCATGTGCGACTGTATGTGTGTTGGAAATAGCATTTTCGTCGGCTTGTGTTGCTTAAGTTTGAAATACTGTTTTCGTCAACCTGTCTTGCTTAAGTTTCAAATAGCATTTTCTTTGACCTCTCATGATTAAGTTGGAAATAACATTTTCGTTGATCTTTCATGCTTAATTTTGGAATAGTTCTGACACGCTTAAGTTGGAAATAACATTTTCGTTGATCTTTCATGCTTAATTTTGAAATAGTTATGACACGCTTAAGTTGGAAATAACATTTTCGTTGATCTTTCATGCTTAATTTTGAAATAGTTATGACACGCTTAAGTTGGAAATAACATTTTCATTGATCTTTCATGCTTAATTTTGAAATAGTTATGACACGCTTAAGTTGGAAATAACATTTTCGTTGATCTTTCATGCTTAATTTTGGAATAGTTATGACACGCTTAAGTTGGAAATAACATTTTCATTGATCTTTCATGCTTAATTTTGGAAATAGTTATGACACGCTTAAGTTGGAAATAACATTTTCGTTGATCTTTCATGCTTAATTTTGAAATAGTTATGACACGCTTAAGTTGGAAATAACATTTTCATTGATCTTTCATGCTTAATTTTGGAAATAGTTATGACACGCTTAAGTTGGAAATAACATTTTCGTTGATCTTTCATGCTTAATTTTGGAATAGTTATGACACGCTTAAGTTGGAAATAACATTTTCATTGATCTTTCATGCTTAATTTTGGAAATAGTTATGACACGCTTAAGTTGGAAATAACATTTTCGTTGATCTTTCATGCTTAATTTTGAAATAGTTATGACACGCTTAAGTTGGAAATAACATTTTCGTTGATCTTTCATGCTTAATTTTGGAATAGTTATGACACGCTTAAGTTGGAAATAACATTTTCATTGATCTTTCATGCTTAATTTTGGAAATAGTTATGACACGCTTAAGTTGGAAATAACATTTTCGTTGATCTTTCATGCTTAATTTTGAAATAGTTATGACACGCTTAAGTTGGAAATAACATTTTCATTGATCTTTCATGCTTAATTTTGAAATAGTTATGACACGCTTAAGTTGGAAATAACATTTTCGTTGATCTTTCATGCTTAATTTTGGAAATAGTTATGACACGCTTAAGTTGGAAATAACATTTTCGTTGATCTTTCATGCTTAATTTTGAAATAGTTATGACACGCTTAAGTTGGAAATAATATTTTCGTTGATCTTTCATGCTTAATTTTGGAATAGTTATGACACGCTTAAGTTGGAAATAACATTTTCATTGATCTTTCATGCTTAATTTTGGAAATAGTTATGACACGCTTAAGTTGGAAATAACATTTTCGTTGATCTTTCATGCTTAATTTTGAAATAGTTATGACACGCTTAAGTTGGAAATAACATTTTCATTGATCTTTCATGCTTAATTTTGAAATAGTTATGACACGCTTAAGTTGGAAATAACATTTTCGTTGATCTTTCATGCTTAATTTTGGAATAGTTATGACACGCTTAAGTTGGAAATAACATTTTTATTGATCTTTCATGCTTAATTTTGAAATAGTTATGACACGCTTAAGTTGGAAATAACATTTTCATTGATCTTTCATGCTTAATTTTGGAAATAGTTATGACACGCTTAAGTTGGAAATAACATTTTCGTTGATCTTTCATGCTTAATTTTGGAATAGTTATGACACGCTTAAGTTGGAAATAACATTTTCATTGATCTTTCATGCTTAATTTTGGAAATAGTTATGACACGCTTAAGTTGGAAATAACATTTTCGTTGATCTTTCATGCTTAATTTTGAAATAGTTATGACACGCTTAAGTTGGAAATAACATTTTCGTTGATCTTTCATGCTTAATTTTGGAATAGTTATGACACGCTTAAGTTGGAAATAACATTTTCATTGATCTTTCATGCTTAATTTTGGAAATAGTTATGACACGCTTAAGTTGGAAATAACATTTTCGTTGATCTTTCATGCTTAATTTTGAAATAGTTATGACACGCTTAAGTTGGAAATAACATTTTCATTGATCTTTCATGCTTAATTTTGAAATAGTTATGACACGCTTAAGTTGGAAATAACATTTTCGTTGATCTTTCATGCTTAATTTTGGAAATAGTTATGACACGCTTAAGTTGGAAATAACATTTTCGTTGATCTTTCATGCTTAATTTTGAAATAGTTATGACACGCTTAAGTTGGAAATAATATTTTCGTTGATCTTTCATGCTTAATTTTGGAATAGTTATGACACGCTTAAGTTGGAAATAACATTTTCATTGATCTTTCATGCTTAATTTTGGAAATAGTTATGACACGCTTAAGTTGGAAATAACATTTTCGTTGATCTTTCATGCTTAATTTTGAAATAGTTATGACACGCTTAAGTTGGAAATAACATTTTCATTGATCTTTCATGCTTAATTTTGAAATAGTTATGACACGCTTAAGTTGGAAATAACATTTTCGTTGATCTTTCATGCTTAATTTTGGAATAGTTATGACACGCTTAAGTTGGAAATAACATTTTTATTGATCTTTCATGCTTAATTTTGAAATAGTTATGACACGCTTAAGTTTGAAATAACATTTTCGTTGATCTTTCATGCTTAATTTTGGAAATAGTTATGACACGCTTAAGTTGGAAATAACATTTTCGTTGATCTTTCATGCTTAATTTTGAAATAGTTATGACACGCTTAAGTTGGAAATAACATTTTCATTGATCTTTCATGCTTAATTTTGAAATAGTTATGACACGCTTAAGTTTGAAATAACATTTTCGTTGATCTTTCATGCTTAATTTTGGAAATAGTTATGACACGCTTAAGTTGGAAATAACATTTTCGTTGATCTTTCATGCTTAATTTTGAAATAGTTATGACACGCTTAAGTTGGAAATAATATTTTCGTTGATCTTTCATGCTTAATTTTGGAATAGTTATAACACGCTTAAGTTGGAAATAACATTTTCATTGATCTTTCATGCTTAATTTTGGAAATAGTTATGACACGCTTAAGTTGGAAATAACATTTTCGTTGATCTTTCATGCTTAATTTTGAAATAGTTATGACACGCTTAAGTTGGAAATAACATTTTCATTGATCTTTCATGCTTAATTTTGAAATAGTTATGACACGCTTAAGTTGGAAATAACATTTTCGTTGATCTTTCATGCTTAATTTTGGAATAGTTATGACACGCTTAAGTTGGAAATAACATTTTCATTGATCTTTCATGCTTAATTTTGAAATAGTTATGACACGCTTAAGTTGGAAATAACATTTTCATTGATCTTTCATGCTTAATTTTGAAATAGTTATGACACGCTTAAGTTGGAAATAACATTTTCATTGATCTTTCATGCTTAATTTTGAAATAGTTATGACACGCTTAAGTTGGAAATAACATTTTCATTGATCTTTCATGCTTAATTTTGAAATAGTTATGACACGCTTAAGTTGGAAATAACATTTTCATTGATCTTTCATGCTTAATTTTGAAATAGTTATTACACGCTTAAGTTTGAAATAACATTTTCGTTGATCTTTCATGCTTAATTTTGAAATAGTTATGACACGCTTAAGTTGGAAATAACATTTTTGTTGATCTTTCATGCTTAATTTTGAAATAGTTATGACACGCTTAAGTTGGAAATAACATTTTCATTGATCTTTCATGCTTAATTTTGAAATAGTTATGACACGCTTAAGTTGGAAATAACATTTTCATTGATCTTTCATGCTTAATTTTGAAATAGTTATGACACGCTTAAGTTGGAAATAACATTTTCATTGATCTTTCATGCTTAATTTTGAAATAGTTATGACACGCTTAAGTTTGAAATAGCATTTTCGTTGATCTTTCATGCTTAATTTTTAAATAGTTATGACACGCTTAAGTTGGAAATAGCATTTTCATTGATCTTTCATGCTTAATTTTGAAATAGTTATGACACGCTTAAGTTGGAAATAACATTTTCATTGATCTTTCATGCTTAATTTTGAAATAGTTATGACACGCTTAAGTTGGAAATAACATTTTCATTGATCTTTCATGCTTAATTTTGAAATAGTTATGACACGCTTAAGTTTGAAATCGCATTTTCCTAAACCTGTCGTACTTAAGTATTAACTAGTGTTTTCCTCGACCTGTCACGCTTAATTTAAAAATAGCATTTTCGTCGACCTGTTACGCTTAAGTTTGAAATAGCAATTTTACTGTTAGAATCGCAGATTAAAGAGACGCCTCTTTATATTATCTATTGGTGCGTATGTAGGTGTCTGTGTTTATGTGTGTTTACGAACGAACGAACGATGAATATGTCAGTGCCAATGCGTGTCCCCGTTGTTTTTCTGTCTCTTCGTCTGCATCTCCCTTCCTAGACGGCGCAACTGAATCAGAAAATCGGACTGCACCCGAAAGTGGATTAAAATAATGTCGATGAAATCGTAAGTAAACGAAAGTAAATAAACCGTCTGCTTGTTTGGACTGACTGATATTTCAGAACGGGCAAAAAGATGGACACAAATAGTGGACCCAAAAATGTTCGGTTAACCGGCCTGGATTAAAGCGACCTTTCGCCAAGCGACCGGCGAACTTATATGATTTGATGACTCAGAGAAATAACGTGGGCACACACTGAGGGGGTGGACAGTCTAACATCTCTCAAGAAAAAGGGCCGAAAACCACAGACTAAAAAGATGGCTAATTTCAACTAGAAATAAATTAGAAAAATGTAAGAAAAAAGGGTTAACCCCTTTCCACTTATATATCAACGAAGATTGATCAATAGTTTCTACATCTTTCAATGGTCGTCTATGATAAATTATTAATATTACTACTTTTAACGATATTTGTGGCCTGAGCTGTTAAAAATGTAACTCATATGTACCGGCATGTTAGGAGTACTCACAGAAGGGACCACGTTATGGTTACCAACAATTGTAATAAAAGTGGTGCTATAATAGTAGTCAATAAAAAGCGTGCTATAGTAGTAGTAGTAGTAGTAGTAGTAGTAGTAGTCAATAAAATGGGTGCTATAGTACGATTCAATAAAAGTAGTGTTATAGTAGTAGTCGTGAATAAAGGTAGTCAATAACATGGATCCTATAGTAGTAGTAATAGTTAATAAAAGTGTAATAAGTAGTAGTAGTAGTAGTAGTAGTAGTAGTAGTAGTAGTAGTAGTACCTTTCTCAGCCTACAAGTCTCATAGGTTCGGTGGTTACCCCTGTTATATAGCGTTAAGTGGGACGGATGGCCGGAATCATTCCCGTGACAGGACGCTAGTCTATCACCGTTTATAAGTTCCCAATCAGGCTGGTACCCATTTACGCACTTGAGTGGAGTGGTTGCTGACACGACGGGGTATTTCCAAATGATCATCCAAACTGTTTGTGGTCCGCAAATCATTTTGAAGATTGTTCTATCATAAAAGTGAAAACCCAGTATTTTCTCCCCCAAACAAAAAGGAAATCATCACTCTAACTACATTCCTATTTGATGAGCTTAAAATAGATTATCGATTCCTGTTTTTTCCGCTTTCACATATACGTAATATTACCACGTTGTATTCGGTTGAATGAAATACAATATTGCTAAAGTTTGCATTAATACAGTCCAGTGTATTATTCAACATTCTTCTGCTATGCTTCTCCCCAAAACACTTATTAGTAATGAAACTATCATATTCGGTGATCTGGCGGGAACTGGGAGTGAACGTTACATAACTGTACACGGTTTACAGCACTTGGTATTCTCAAATGTTCATCCATTCTCAACGTCGTTTGACTTCAGACTGGAACACAGTGCACCGACTCGTTAATCCACGCTAGTATCAACTTAACTATAAGTGTTGTATTACGTTAAGGAAGAAAATCGTGTGACGTGATTTGTTTGGATTATTCGGACTGCTGTTCTCATCTTGAATGTTAATCTCACAACGTTTCGGCTGATGTGACCTCTGACCTTCTTCAGGTGTATCTCATCGAACTCGGGAATCTTTCTGTTGAACTCGGCAATCTGTACGAAATTTCAAACGGAACCCTTTATTTAATCAAAATATTAAGCGTGCTCTCGTTCCGTCAGACATGGTCCGAGTCAAATTCTTAAGTAATTCTCAATTCTATTCTTAGTATCGCCCGCACTGAGGATTGAACCTTCAAAAGAGTGTCACTTAGAACTGAATTTTTCTTAATACTTAATCCGTTACAATTTTAATATGAATTTTGGGAGCCTTAAACCTATTCTTGGTATTAGATGTGCAGTCTTACTACTTATCACTATAGAACGTCGTATGTTACATCGCGATTGGTTATGTAAGAATTTAAAAACTACAATTCACAATGATCGGTTAATAAGTTCATGGGTGTATCCTGTACATACAAATATATTTTAGTATATTTTTATTATTCATACAAACAGTTTTGGCTACATATGTGCATACATGTTTACGCTACGAAACGTGGCCAGATGATGTTACACTTTGAATAATGTTGTAGCTGAAACAGGTATGCAAATATGTAGCCAAAAATGTGTGTATAAATAAAAAAATATATACTAAAATATAGCTATACTTGTTATTGAGCACTATCTTATAAACACCGTAGATTCATGGGAATATCCCCTATACACTAACAGCCCTACAAAGACTACATATAAATATATAAACATATAAACATACTTAACTTTATAAAGATAGAGATTAGTGCGAACACTGGCGAAACATATTTTTTTCCTCGGCATGAAGACCGTTATTGTCTACAACCTGCTGCTCAATCATACGCGCTTTCGGATTTAGGCAAATAACGAATGCTTCGGTTGGATATCGAAACCTTCTTGTTGGGCTTCTTCACATTCATAGACAGACTCAAATCGGCGAGCGATCATGAAGTTGGGATAGACCGTAGTGAAATTGAGCAACGTTTGGAGAGAGAGAGAGAGAGAGAGAGAGAGAGAGAGAGAGGGGGGGGGAGAGAGAAGACGGAAAGGAAAGATGGCGGAGATAGATGAAAAAAGAAAGGGAGGAAGAAAGGAAGAGAAATTGAGACTGGAAAGAGCGGATAAACAGAATGATTACTACTAAGTAAGAAATATAAATACATAATAGACAGAATAATTCTAAATTCCCTTTCAACTATCATTTCGTCAGAAGAAAATCGATAGTTTTAAATGTTTGAGAAATATTAGTGGCGAAAATAAAGAGCACAGAGGGGAAATTATATGTGCCAGGGAATGTATGGAAGCGATTAAAATAAACGTAATTAAATATTCGTTTAAAACCGATTAAAAGGGCAAAGTGAGGGATAACGGGAGGTGTAGGTGGTTAAGTGGATAACGGCGACCTGGGTGTGCCGAGTTCGAATCCAGTCGATTCCATAAACCCACTTTCACTTGGCAACCATTCCATAATACCACGTTCAAGTTGGCAACCATTACGTGGTCCCTCCTGCAAAAATGTCGACAACAGAATCAAACCAGTCAACAAAGTTGTACCATTCTGATTCATACGAATTTACTTACTTTTTAGGAGGGGTAAATAAAATAGGGAGGTAGGGGGGCAAAATTTAACGTTTTCATGAAGTCCTTCTGTCGGCATAAGGAGGGTTTACAATCAATAATATTTTTCATTCATTTAAAAATATCGATTTTCTCCTGATAAACTGATAGTTTAAAAACCTTAAAGATTATTTCGTCAATTGTGCTTAAATGTATTGATAAATGTTATACCTCTAAACATATTGAATAATTCAAAGAAATATATATAATTACTTGAAAATGGATGACATCTTAAAGCTTGAATAGTAGCTGCTGGCATATGGATAGATAGATAGATAGATAGATAGATAGATAGATAGATAGATAGATAGATAGATAGATAGATAGATACTGACCCAACGGGCCACACGTAGTTCAGTTTCTATCTAAAATTATACTCCTAAAAAAGAAGTTAATTTGTTATTCAATGCAGGGAAGAGATTTAAATCTTT
>OY744539.1:22674061-22699061 GCA_963556195.1 Sepiola atlantica
TTTTATGTTTTTTACTTGCTTTGACGGTGATTGGTTGTTCTTATATATATATATATATATATATATATATATATATATTATAATATAAAATGAAGTAATAAAATAAGGTGTCAATCAAATTTTATTAGAATTCAAAGTTCATGCAAAGCATCCTTATGTCCTTAGCTCATGAGTTTTCAAAGATAATTCTTCTCTTCAGAGGACCATTACCGCAGTTATACGCTTTGAAAATATATAAAATTATATACACAAATATATAAAAATACATAACATCAAACATATCAATCCAAAAACATACTTTTGTTGAATCCATACAGTCCATCCAGGTCATACAAGTTGAGAAGCATAATCAGGAAGGACATTACTCCAAGATACAAACAGCAGTCCAAATACGTGAAATTGAAGGGGCCGGCAAAGTTATCCAGTCGCGAAATGTGTCCATATTCAATGTTAATGATAAATAAATCAATCAAAATAATACAAAATATATTAGAAAGATACATTACAAAGATATTAGTTGACGCTTATATCTTTTGTTGGATTGCTTCATATATATATATATATATATATATATATATATATATATATATATATATATGTAACCTCGCTATTTTTGTACATGTTTTACTGATTTTAATATCGTAATCAGGTCCGCTTTTTTTTATTTACTAGCGTATTCATTTTTACTGTACAAGCTAATGTCGCTGTCTACGCGAAGCGATAGTTTATGAATATGATCTTAAACAATAATACCTTCTACATTCGTGTATCTGTGTGGATTTTTTCTGTTATATTCCGAGTGTTGTGCAGCTAGAGGAAGTATGGGAGAGGAATTTGTATTTTTCCCGTGTAGACGTCTCGATTCCACTTCTTCGACATTTGGCTGTTTGTCTCTTGAACTTTCTTTTGTACTTCTGTTTTTCGTTGTTGTTGACGTCGGTTTTTCCATTGCTAAATAAAGGTTTTTTTGTAAATCTCCAAAAAATTCTCTATATTACACAAGGTCGGCTTACTGTCAAAAGCTCTGCTCCTCCTAAAAGTTAGAATTCTGGACCGGATAACAAATATAGTAGGAGGTAATGCATTTGAGGATGGCTTCGTGACCCCAAATTGATTGAAAATAGTGATTTCGTAAACTCATTGTAAAAATTACATCGATATTTTCCATCTGTGCCATTTTTCTTATTTATTCACCTTGTGCTTTTACTTGTGCCATTTTTACCTTGTCATTTCTTCCGGTTTTATTTTTACCAAAAGTCATTATCATCATATATATGTTTTTGTTTTAAAACAACACATTTTTATCATTTTATCATTGGTACTAGCAATGAAAACTTAAGTTTTTAACCCAAAAATAAAAAAAAAAGAAAAGAATCGTCTCTGGAATCGAAAATTAGGCACAATTTTTTTCCGATTCTAATACCGATTCTGATACCCCCAAAAGTTCAGATTTTTTCTGATTCCCGATTCCGATTAATCGTCCCAACACTAATAACCCTTTAAATTCACACGAAAGTTAAGATAATAGCTCAATAGTGCATACATTAATAGAGCTCAAAACATTATTATGTAAATATTTCAAATTTGTTTCAAAAACATCTTGGTGGTTTGTTTGTTTTTTAGAGTTTTTTTTTTACTTAAATGCGGAGGTAAAAATATTAACTGGTGAAGCCATTTTGAAAATCTCTTTAATTTTGGTATTAAGAGGATGTATGTTTTAGCATGGGCAGAAACAATTGTTTGAATTGAAATGTTTATTGAAACAAATTACAACATTTACTAAATTATATATATATATATATATATATATATATATATATATATATATATATATATATATATATATAAATATTAATTATTTATTACCTACAAACATCGATGTTTCATGCTTACGCAATCTTCAGTGCAGGAAGCTAATTCCCGAGGGTCGACGGGCGCGAACTCCGATCACAAATCGCCACTGATTTGCAGTCAAGGGACTTAAAAGTTGGCCACCAGAAATTAGCTTGGAATTTTAGGAGGAATTTAACTTTGTAAGTATCAAGTCGGCGAGTATTCACAGCAAGCGGCGCAGAGTGATCAACAACAAAAAATCGTGTTGGATCTCGCAATGAAGCTAGTAGTACTGCTTGTTATTAAATTCACTCAGAGTGCCCAGCCTTAGTAAAGGGGGCTATATGATAATATTTGTAAATAAATATTAATTATTTATTACTTACAGACATCGATGTTTCATGCTTACGCAATCTTTATATATCTTCATATATCATATATTAGATAGATAGATAGATAGATAGATAGATAGATAGATAGATAGATAGATAGTGTTTAAAATGGCCTTAAGTGCAGTAAACATCCGCCTGTGTCTGTCACATTTGGCGAATTTGGAAGCTCCAAGCTAACGGAGGTGAGGGTTTATCTACCCCTTATTCCCATTCCGCCGACCGCTCCCTTCTTCATCATACTTCTTCGTCCAACCAAAATGCCGGATGCATTCGCAGCTGGCATTAGCGTCAACCCACCCGGGTCATCGCTGTGACCTTTGGGGGAATCTGACCTCCGGTGATGTGAAAAACATACCGACAAGCACAAGTAACGATAAACAGATATCAGGTACAGACAAGCATCTTACGTCACAAGACAAACATCGGGCCGCGTGTCGTATTTATTTTTAAGGCGCGTTTTTTTTTTTTTTTTTTTTTTGGCGTTGGATTCTTTGTTTCTTTGGGGTTTTTGGTTAACTTTTTATCGTTTCTTTTTTTTTTTTTTTTTGCTTTTTGTCTTCTTTTTTTCTTATTTACCATACTTGTATTCATGACAGCGGTGAACATAGGGTGCATCAACTTATATTGATGTTTATGTTTATAAAAGTATATTTGGAAATAACAAGATATTTTGCAACGACGAAAACACATCAAAGAAAAGGGCAGATAACTCATGTCTTTTGGAAATAAAAGATGTCTAAACTACAATCTATATATATTTGTCCTCGCTCTTATTTTTATTCTTTTTATTTGATCCACGATATTAATTGGAAAGGACATGTTTTTGTCACTGTCCCATATTTTGTTATATAGTCATTCCGTTATTCTCTTATCTAGTTAGTCTTTTTTTATTCATTAATCCTTTATTCCGTTATTCAGTTACTCCGTTATTCCGTAGGTCCCTCATTCCATTAAGTTATTTCGTTATGCAGTCATTCCTTTATTCGGTTATTTACATTACTCACTTGGTCCGTTACTCAATAATTCCATTATTCCGTTAGTCCCTTATTTCGTTTTTCAATTATTCCGTTATTCCGTTAATCCCATATTCCGTTATTCAGTAATCCCGTTACCCGTTATTCTGTTATTCAGTTACTCTACAATTCCGTGATCCGTCATTCTGTTATTCAGTTACTCTACAATTCCGTGGTCCCTCATTCTGTTATTCAGTCATTCTGTTATTCACTTATTTAGTTATTCAGTCATTCATCTATTCCGTTATTTACATTAGTTCCTTATTCTGTTATTAAGTCAGTCCTGTATTATATTAGTCTCTTTCGTATGCAGTCATTCCGTTATTCCGTACGTCCATAATTCCATTATTCAGTCATTTCTTTATTCCGTTGATTCTATTAGTCATTTATTCCGTTTTTCCTGTGTATCCTTTCCTTTATTGTTATTGTTGCTCCGTTAGTCCCTCTATACACTATTCGCTCATTCCGTTATTCGGTCATTTAATTATTGTTATTCCTTTAATCTGGTATTCAGTTATTCTGTTATTCCGTTGTTTACATTAGTCCCTGATTCCGTTCCTCAGTCATTCCGTTATTCTTTTATTCCGTCATTCCATTCAATTCGTTAATCTGTTATTTAGTCATTCTGTAATGTTGGTATTCCGTTCGTCTATTATTGTTAGTCTTTAAAAAAAATTTTAGATTGGCCCATAAAGGTTTTCACAAAATTCTGTTGGTCCCGACGGATGTTAACATGGTAAAAAATTACCGATTTCTTTTGGGTTTTTTTCAAATATCTTCGTCCATTAAAAGATCTGTCCCCACCTCACTCCCCCCTCTCTCTCTCTCTCTCTCTCTCTCTCTCTCTCTCTCTCTCTCTCTCCCTCTGATTTTATCGATTAAATCATTTCATGACGTCATTAACCGTGTGCGGTTATTCTCCATCTGCTTATATTCTACTAAAATTATATGGATGACGTCATGTATGACGTCATAATTTTGTGACGTCACATTTATTCCCCCATCTCTATTTCAATGGATGACATCATCCATTAATGACATCACCCACTATGCATGGGGACAAACAAACAAGATAACAAACAAGGTCCAAGAAGTTTTAGTAATATATAGATTATTACATGAACTCATTACTGGTGCACCCAGAAAAATTTAGGTTAAATTTGGTGGAACTCCGACCAATAGTTTTCGACGCATAAGTGTTTATCGCAACTGACATTAGCATCAATCCAGCGGAATCATCGCTTTGACCTTTTTGCGATGTAAAAAAAACATACCGACAAGCACGTGTAACGAACAACAAACAATCAAACACACGAACATTTTACGGGTCACGTGCCATAGTTGTAAGGTGCGTTCTCTTTCTCGGATTTCTTCCTTTTCTTCTTAACTTGATTGATCAAATACCTTTTTATCCTTTCTTTTTTTTATTATTCGATTTCTTTTTTTGTCATTCTTTTTTTTTTTTCTTGCTTATTTCTTTTTCTGCTTCTCTTTCTTTTTCTCTTTTTAATTCGTTATTGTATCTTTCCTTTCTCTTTCCTTTCTTCTTTCTTTCTTTATTTTATTTCATTATTATTTTTTTTTTGTCTTTTCATGTGGTGTGTCGATTTTGACTTGGTTCGGTATTGCCATTTCTTACTCATTAATATTTTATTTACTATGAGTCACCACATATCATGGCCGAAATCGACTCGAGGATAAAAATCAATAAGAGATGTGTGAATTGTCAGTTGAATGATGAAAAATATTATAGGAGGATTAAAAGTAATGCATGGAATAAACAAATTTTTATATGGCAATTATTTGCTGAACTTGGATTTGAAGACGACCATGCTGTAGTCTGCAGGGAAACAGCATCGTTGTAATGTGTCCTCAAACGAGTAATTACCAATGATCACCCATTGGCAAACACAGGTGTTGTCTTGAGTCTAGGTGACAACAAGCTTCCCCTAGATTTGCAGTACTCTGCACTTGTTTCGATCATCATTGCAAATCACTTTACGTTCTTGCAACAGCTGTTTATCACTTAATTCTCGTTATTACCGGGCATTGACTTTCACTGTAATTTGAATTACAATTAGCTTGCTCAATATTTCAGTACTGTCCATACACATCCAGTAGAGGTCTGGGTGGTGCTTTTCCTACTCGGGTTTTTATCCTCACTGACATTTTATGACCTTTTTCTAAAAGTATACAAAGGGAGTATTATTATTATTATTATTATTATTATTATTATTATTATTATTATTATTATTATTATGATTATTATTATTATTATTGGTGTTGTTCTTGTTGAAAGAAGAAAGGAATGAAAGAAAGAAGAAAAGAAAGAAGAAAATAAGAGAAATGAAGACAAATAAGACAGGAATAAAGGGAAGAAAGGAATTGAGATTGAAAGAAAGAAAATAGGAAGATAAATAATGAAGGAAAGAAAGAAAGAAAGAAAGAAGAAAGAAAGAAAGAAAATAAGAAAAAATGAAGGAAAGAAAGAGAGAAAGAAAGAAGGAAAGAAATAAGAAAGAAAGAAAAACAAGAAAGGCAGAAGAAAAGAAGAAAAAAAGAAAGAAAAAGGGGGTGGGAGGTATAGTGTTTGATTGCTATATATTATAGAAAGTATAAAAACAAACAGTCGCCTTCGGTAAGGAAGATAATGGAGACTGTTTTGACCGAAGAAAAATGCTAAAAAATATATATTACAAAAGATAAGAAGAAGGAGAAGACAGGCGGAATGACAGACGTCCAATTTGTCGCGAACAAAAGAAGCGGAATGGTCAACAGGAATAAAAATGAAAGAAAAACACGACGAAAAACTAAAAGCAATCAGAATGTCAATGGCCGTCGACGAAGACCACGTGACGCTGTCTGCACCGGCTTTCGCTTCCGGTCAAGCGTGAATCCCGCAAAGACATCGCTAGAAGAAGGCCGTAGATTATACCATCTTTTTGTGATTGCTTGAGTAAACAGAAAAAGATGCCCGCCAGTGGCCGAACTTGCGTCTATTGCCCCACCACCACTACCACGTTATCCCTTTATTTATTTATTTATTTATTTATTTATTTCGAGGATTACAGGAGTGTGTTATTGGGCTTAATGGTTACTGTCGGCTATACCGAGTACAGATTGTATCGCATCTACTGTGGTCATTTATGCATCAAAACTGTTGGGAAAGGTTTGAACCAACACGTTCTCATCTATAAAAAAGTGTAGTATCTGTTCCGATGAATGCTACACCCCGTATATCGATATCGTCTTGACCTTCGAGCCTAGATTTGCCCAGTCTTAGGGATTGCCCTGTGCAGTTCTAGGAGGTCCACCCTCCCAGGCTTTGCCTTCTCACCCTTTGAGAAGGGGTTCGTTTATTGCTAATCTCCTGAGGCGCCATCCTACCGAGGAATGTCGACGGGGCTGCCAAGGCATTTTGTGTAGGCCAGAGTGCTCTCTCTCTAGAGCGCTGGCTATTCAATCCCACTTTCCGACCTTGTGTCGCATCTTACCGCTGTGGGAGGGAGATTAAAAAAAAGAAACTCAGTAACGAGAACTCAGCAACGAGACAGACAGACGTAATACAATTAGCTTTATGAGCTCATTCTATGACATCTGTCTGTCTGAGTTACAAATGAACTGGTAAAATTATGATAACTAGGTAGAAAAATGTAAAAGCTATATCATATTATTATGTGCTCTATTCTTATGAAAAATAAATAGGTTTCTTTACTTATACAAACACGTAATTGCGTATTTTATTTGTGAGAAGGAAATAGAGAGACGACTAGAGAATCTATTTGTCTATAGAGTGAGAACTGGATTATCTTCTTTGCCTGAACAGGTAAACCGTTTTTCTTTAACTTTACTACATTATTGTACAGGAATATATCATCTAACTACATTGGTGACCTTGACGTGATCTAGACACGCAATATTATGAGTCGGATAACTCTATGCAATGAATTGTTATAGCTGCGACCAGTAAGACTATTAAGATAGCGTTCTGATCTGTAATTTTCGTCTGACAGCTACCGAAGAGACGGTGCAATAACATTGTGGGGTCTGCGTTCGCGTCAAGTATCCATAGGCTGAAAATATGTCAAAAATGTCTATAAGGGAGTACTTAGATAAGTATGTATCAGTTTGAACAAAGATTTATAATACAATCGTGTGGTGTACTTTCGCGTCGGACGCCAATAGAATGGAACTAGGTTTAAGTTCGACAGTAATATACAATAGATAAAAGATACAACTGTAGAATTTCCACAGGTCCCGCTAGTTTTATAAAACGATTATGTTTATAACTAGTGCAAGACCTCGTAAAAGTACGATGGTTAATGTGTCATATCCATGGTTTCATGCTCTTTGTGATCTTCATGTTGTTTAATGCACGAATTTGGGATCAAATTCGGACTTGTTTTTCTTTGTCTGGTTGTCATTCCGCAGGTGATTAAACTAATGATATTTAACAATTCACAGAGAGTAAAACTCACAACAACAACAAAAAATAAATTGCACCCAATGACATTAATCGCAAGATGATAAAAAACACATGAAATAATAAAATAAAATAATGATCAATAAATAAATAAAAATGATTTTTTTTTAGAAGATACGATATTATATTAGTTGAAATAAACAAATCGGCAGAAAAAATCAACTGTGGAATAACAAGCAGATATGAGCATAGAGAAAGAATACAAGCTGGGATTTGATCACAAATTCGTGCGTTGAGCCATCTGAAAAGCTCAAAGAGCGTGAAACCGTGGTTATATCGTATAAAACACATAATTCTTTGAACTATTATAAAGGCTATTCTAAGAAGGCATTGGACACTGTATATACTGCAAATCAAAAACTTTGAGCCGCTAAAGAGCCGATACTCACAGGCATAAATATATACACACACTCATATATATATATATATATATATATATATATATATATATATATATATATATATATAGAGAGAGAGAGAGAGAGAGAGAGAGAAGAAAAAAGAGTGATAAATATGCGACGATTGTCCAAATTTATTTCAAATTTCAATTGTTCAATGCAAGGTGTATTCAGTAATAAACTAGTGTTTATTATTCTTTCCTTAAGCCAAGGCTTTTCAAAGATATATATATATATATATATATATATATATATATATATATATATATATATATATATATATATATATGAGAGAGAGTTGTTGATCTTTAATTCTTGGAACTGTACTAAATAATGTTGTGAATTTATTTTTTCTACTCATTCTACTATCGATCTGTTGGATCTAAGGGTCCAATCATTGAGCTGATCTTAACACCTACAGTATTGGAGTGCCTCTGTATATACTCCGATCAAGTCTACTTTGATTTTGATTTTTTAAATTATATATATATATATATGTTAAATTCCCGAAACAGTTTTTCATGGTAAACAACTGATGATCCCTTAAATAATGTTAGAAGCAAACTAATATAATAACTGAAAAAGTTAAATTGACTTACATTAGTGATTTTCCACTGAACGACTTGAGACTTGAGTTTTTTTTTGTTTTTTTGTTTTTTTTTTTAATATAGTTTTAATGGTTGAGAAACTTCCAAGACTATATATATATATATATATATATATATATATATATAGTCTTGGAAGTTTCTCAACCATTAAATCTATATTTAAAAAAAAAACAAAAAAACAAAAAAGTCTCAAGTCGTTCAGTGGAAAATCACTAATGTAAGTCAATTTAACTTTTTTTCATATATATATATGTGTGTGTGTGTGTGTGTATTTATAGTAAATGCCTATTTACGATGTCTAGTCTTAAAAGTAGAGCCCTGTTTGAAATTACAATATTTTTGTCATCCTGCGATGAAGCAAAGTTCCGCTCGAGCGTAGAACACTATCGACAACATTATGCTTGGCCCCCCCCCCCGCCTCTTGGGTAAGTGTATCTAAATTTAAATTACTCTGGTGATTTCTTGCGGCCGTGTCGGTTTGGGCGTCAGGCTCGTAATTCTAGGCTGAATCTACAAACTGCGTTCGAGCCCACACGACCGCTTGCAAACGCCACTCCTGCACTGATGAGGCGGACTCTCGAAACGACGTCATCTGTTGGTATAAAACATTTTAATATGTAATTAAAAATATTTGCAGTAGATATATATATATATATATATATATATATATATATATATATATACATATATATGTAAGTAAATTTCGTGTACAACAGAATGGTAGGATTAATTTTAGAGGAAGCATTATTATAATCAATGAAACAGACGAGTGGAAAAAAAGGAAAATTGTTAAAATTACCTTAAGGCCTTGTCGTCTGACCCTCTGAGAGGAAACGTCAGAATGGTAAATTAAAAACTAAAAGTCGAATGAGAAATGAGGTGAAAAAAAATAAAATAAAATTAAAAAAATATATATATATATATTAGCATATACTGTCAGATCCTTTTACTTTGCAGTCTCCTTAAAAATTCAGCTCGATGATTATCAATTAGTGATAACAGAGCAGATATAAGTCAGTTCATATTATATTCCAATAACCATGGTTTTATTTTATTATTTTTATTTTTTCACATTTCTCCCAGAAATGTTATGTTTTTTGGAAATGTGAAAAAATAAAAATAATAAAATAAAACCATGGTTATTGGAATATAATATGAACTGGCTTATATATATATATATATATATATATATATATATATATATATATATATATATATATATATATATATATATATATATATATATATATAGTGTGTGTGTGTGTGTGTGTGCAGAGTTGAATGGTTTCGATAGTAATCCGAGTAAGAGAGCTCAATGTACTTGTTAACAGAGCAAGTATAAATTTAAAGGAAATAAACTAAACGCACATTAGCCATCTAGGTCGAAATAATTTATAATGCGGACAGCCCTAATGTGCGTTTAGTTTATTTCCTTTAAATTTATATATATATATATGTATATATATATATATATACATATATATATATACATATATATATATATATATATATATATATATATATATATATATATATATATATATATATATATATATATATATAAACTTCATATAACCGTGTGTATCTCTATCCATTGAGTCTCCCATTCTACTTTTTATTATCGCCATTGAGAAGTTCACTGAGTCACAACGAAAGAATTGAATCCTTCGTCATCTAATGTTCAGCCATCTTAAGTGCCGGCACATGACACGCACAAAAACGATCAGTACAAAAATATATAAATATCGACGATGTGAATAACAGGCCGAATGCTTTTTAAAGACGTCTTTAAAATGTTTTAAAAACATCGCTGGGACTTTTTCCAGTGTAAAACTTGTTTCTATTTATTTATTTTTTATCATCTGATTATCGTTCGTATATGTATATGTATATATATATATATAAGTGTGCGCGTCTGAAATAAGATGTGTAACGGATGGATTACTATGTTTCATCGTGCGAGTGTTAATATCATTAGGGTCTTCGATAATATTTTCTTTCTATATAGTCTAGGCAGAATAAAGTAGAGGGAAAAGGCAAAAGGCTATGAAGGAGAAGGCTAAGAAGGCAAACTAGAAGGAAAAGGACAAGGCAAAAAAGTAGAGAAAGACAGAAGTAGATGAAGAAGATAGCGAAGGAGAGAGAAGAAGGCTAAGAAGATGAAAGCTTAGAAAAAGAAGGCTACAACCGAAGAAAAGTGTTAAAAAGAACCCCAAGTAGAAGGAGACTAAGAAGAAGAGTAAGAAGTAGACAAATTTAAAAAGGCGAAGAAGTCTAAGAGGAAAAAGAAGTAGAACGCTTATAAGAAGGAGCTATGAAGAAAAGAAAAAAAACAAGAACAGCAACAAGAAGCTGAAACGAAGATTTGTTTTTCTATGGAAATCGCTCCAGACAAGGTGTGAAGCCACTGGATTTAAGGAGCTGAAAAATACTACTTCAAGATAAAAAAAAACATACTAACCAACAATAAGTGATTGATAGATTCCGGCTTATAAAATAGCAATTCTTCCCTCTTTGTCAGAAAAATCGCTCATGGAATGTTAGGACTAAAGGACAAAATAAGGGAAGCGAGAGTTACAAGGCTGTCAACAGTAAAACGTTTTACTCTTTCTTGTGTCTTTATTTTAGCTTTTAACAAGACAACAACCAAATGAAAAATAACGAATGAATGAATTTGGAAACTGTAAAAGAAAACAGAAAGAAACAGCGAAAAGAATAACAAAATCAATCAAAGTAAATGATTTTTACAATTACAAAAGTTGTAAAATGTATTTAAATGTATCTATAACTATTACCCCTTTCTATCTAATTTTTTTATGATGTTTGTCCATCTTCCTCTTCCCGCTGTGAATATATATATATATATATATATATATATATATATATATATATATATATATATATATATATATATATATATATAGTCTAAAGAAACTTTGAGTTATTTTTAAAACAGAAAGAAAATGTAGTTTAAATTCCCAGGGATACTAACTAAATCCAAAACTTAGCACTTGCATAAGCCGAATTACCGCTAGAATATTTACAAATACAAAAAGGAGATTCAAGTATATCACAGTGAAATATATATATATATATATATATATATATATATATATATTGTTTTCATGATAATGATTGCATTTTTTGAAATCTCATAAAATATTGATTATAAATAAGTGTGCAGATAATCATATTTTCACTTTATCTGTTTTTTATAAGATTTTAATATTTTTTTCAAATTGAATTTAATCGCAATAAAAGGATATGATGAAAGGGTCTGATATTTTTTGCCTTGAAGTAGTTTTTTTAGCCCCATGCATAAAATGTCTTATCTACATATCTATGATCAAATAAATTAATTATAAGAAAACAATTACTTTAGAAAATATTTTTTCGCTCATTTTACGTCACGGTTAAATTCATTCTCTTCATTAAGTTCTATCTATTCAAAAAGATCTATATATGAATACGCGGGGGCATTTCATTTTGGGCGTACGTTATCACCTTTCATACACCTTTAAAAACATAAGATCGTCCGATTAGCAAAGATTGTGATTGGTGATTTATCTAACATCGCTAAGATTAAAAACGACGTTAACCATTTTAAAATAAATTGTTCCAAAATGAAATCATGTTGTCCCGTCAACTAAAACAACATAACTTTAAATAAATACATTTCAGAAAGTGAGATTCGTTTTATTGATTTGTAAGAATACAGCTGACAATTATTTTCACGGTAAGAAAACAGAAAAAATTTATTCTTTTAAAAATAATTAACGTGTATTAATTGAAGAGACATATTCGTTTTAGTTATTTAAAGAATGTTTATCTGGCAATTACGGAAGAAGTGTTAAAACATACACCAATAGAACCATGAAAAAATGACATTAGACAAATATAAAAGCCGTGGGGCTCAGAAGAAAGATATTAGCGCCATGATCGTTCGGGATAACCAACATGAAGGTCTAAGTCGGCATTCTGCGATAGTGCACTTTTATTTCTATATATGGGAGAGATAAACACTATCCCTGTGACAAGATCACAGGTAAAATAAACAACATACACCAACAAAACCATGAAAAAATGACACCAAACAAATATAAAAGCCGTGAGATTCAGAAGAAAGATCTGAGCATAATGATCGACAGGGGCTCCTTTGATAGCCAACATGGATGACCCGGTCAGCATCTTGCGAATGTTGGCCCATGTTATTTCAGCTGACAGAGTACAACATACGAAATACAGGTAAATAAATATGATCAACAAAAAACAAACTCCAAGCAGAGGAAGAAATGGGCCACAAACGAAACTAGCTTAGTAATCGTGTACTATTACAAAAGCAACCCCAAGCAAAGAAGCTCCTTTACACATATAGAACATAATCCCGAACATATGCCATCGATTTTCCAGACACCCTGCATATTTAGGTTAGATAAAATAGAAATAAACTTGACAAAGTACAAAATCCACTTCACAATCTAGTGGGAGATGGTTCTTTCTGTTCTCTACGACTTTTTTTCTCACAGAAGAGACGTTGCAAGTTATTCTCTACTCGATTGTCATTTTCATAGAAGGTGGCCGATTAAAATCCACTCTGTCTACTTAACAAAAATACAAAAATAACCAAATGATATTCAGTTTTTTTCTTTTGTTATTGTATTTTATTACCTGGAAGAAACTGGCACCTAAATTACGTATATTGTGTTCGGATAGTTTAGTCAATGTTGGCATAAACGTTCAGCAAGTAATAGAATTTCTTTTATGAGATATGAGTCAGATAAGTCCGAAAATGGAGTACTGGTACCACATCTTGGGATGGAACCACTCAGAGCACCTTTCCTTGTATTGACAAAGTACAGAATCGACTTTTTAATCTCGTGGGGATTATCACTTTTGTTATCTACAACCCAATTTCTCACAGAAGAGACGTTGCTATGTCTAATTCCTCCTTGTAACAACTCATTTTGTTACCACAACTGCTTAGAACTGCCCTTCCTTTGTCCATGTGCTTAACATCAAACAGAATTTCCATGAACCGAGTTTCTTTCCAAGCATTGGTCATTCCCTGATGGCTGCGACATGGTCATCTTCAAATCTAACTTCAATGAACACTTGTCTTAAACCGTCTTTATAAGCGATCAAATGTTATTTACTCCATTCGTTATTTTCAATCCTCTCATAATATTCTTCATCATCATAAATGTTGTGGGGTACAAATCACCCCTATTGAAGAACTAATGGAAGCAACCATCTATAATAAATACCATGGTTGCAAAGACTCAAACAGAGCACACTCCTATCATGTGAGTGTCCACGTGTGGTATCTGTTCCGATGGATACTACACCCTATAGACCGGTGTTGTCTTGGCCTTCGGGGCATGATTTCGCCGGTCTATGGGTCTGTCCTGTACAGTTCTAGGAGGTCAACCCTCCCAGGCTTTGCCTCTCCTCTTTGGGGAGGAGTAAGTTGATAGCTTACTGCCTGAGGCGCCCCTACCGGGGAATGCCGACGGGGCTGTCCAGGCAATTTTTAATGGCTAAAGCGCTCACGTTCTCGGGCGCTGGCTTTTCAAATCCCACTTTCCGACCTTGTGTCACATACTCCTAATGTGGGTAGGTGTTAAATATCGAGGACATTCCTATCATGTGAGTGTCCACGTGTGGTATCTGTTCCGATGGATACTACACCCTATAGACCGGTGTTGTCTTGGCCTTCGGGGCATGATTCCGCCGGTCTATGGGTCTGTCCTGTGCAGTTCTAGGAGGTCCACCCTCCCAGGCTTTGCCTCTCCTCTTTGGGGAGGAGTAAGTTGATAGCTTACTGCCTGAGGCGCCCCTACCGGGGAATGCCGACGGGGCTGTCCAGGCAATTTTAAATGGCTAAAGCGCTCACGTTCTCGGGCGCTGGCTTTTCAAATCCCACTTTCCGACCTTGTGTCACATACTCCTATAGTGGGTAGGTGTTAAATATTGAAGACATTCCTATTCATGTTTTATCGCATGGTAGGAATCCGGTCATCTCCTACCACATTTAGTGGCGTTACTGTATTGCTATGAATAAATACATTGTATATTTTAACCTGTCACAATTTGTGGTTGTTATCTTTGTGACCCCTAGCACGGGTCTACAACAATAAATATCGTGCATATGAGTCAAAACATGTTTGTTTCATAAGTTGTCCCCAAGTTCATATCAGATTCCCCTAAAACATTGGACTAATAATATCTGATTTTATGATCCCCAAGAGTGATCAATTTTCTGCTTAGTTTTTAAAAGCTCTAACATCTATTTACCTACGAGGCGTACCTATATTATCTAAATGGTATATGCCTGGTCATGTCTGCTATATAAGTTTATGCTTTGCTTTAAGTGGTTCATTTATGGGAGTACCTTAAAATGAATGAGAACAAACGGTGTCTATTTTAGTGCTTTTCCGTGGAAACGTCGAGTCATATTATAAAAAAAACAACGCTGGGAAAAAGTAATTAAATATATTCATTTTTTATACTTTGTTATTTTAGGGCACTTCTAATCTGAACTTTTTTTTCGGACGCGTTAATCTCGTGCTACGACGGGGTCCACAATTATGGACATTTGTCTCCAATTGACACAATCACAGAGATCTTTGTGCAGGGTGTCTGTCCATTTCATCATCGGCCTACCCTCAGTTGTTTTCCAGCGACGTCCAGTGCAAAAACGAGTTCCGCGAGAGTGTCATTGTTGACCCTCGGCACATGTCCAAACCATCTGAGCCGTCATTCCCTCATTTTTATCCCAATCAATGCAGTACTGTAGCGCTTTCGGATATCCTCGTTGTAGATGTGGTCGAACAGTTTAACTCTGGACAACCATCGGAGCGTTTTGCTTTTCATAACAGCTATTCTTCGCTCCGCCTTAATCGTTGTCTATAAGCACCCCGAGCAGTATAAAGCAACGGGTCTCACAACAAACCAGTAGATCTACGACTTTAGAGGGTCGCTGATCTTGCGGTCACAGAGGACGTCGGTGGTGGTGCGCCACTTGAGCCACATTGCATTGATGCGCGCAGTTACTTCGCTGATGATGTTGCCGTCATTGCTGAGTGTCGGACAAAGATATCTGAAGGCGCACGGTAGATCATGTCTGTCAACTTGGATGATGCCATATTCATTTTATTGGTTGTTAGATACCCCGTCTTTCTGATGTTCATCCGCAGACCAAACTGCGCCAGTCTGTCCTTTCATGACTGGACTTGTCATTGCAGGTCAGATTCATTCTTTGAGGCGAGCAGAACATCATCTGCATACAAGAGTGTCCTCCAATCTGAACTAAGGAAGCAAATTTAAAATATTAACAACAAAACCAGGTTTTAAACAAGATCACTGAAAATCCGAAAATTTACCGATTTCAATAAATCTTCGAGTACTTATTGCTTTTTTAAAATATAGTTTTACTAATTGGTCACCGATTAGCAATGCCGAGGCCCACTCAAGGATAAGGGTTAAAGAGATCGACAGTTGAATGCTGATCGCATCCACAACAGAACCAGTAACAATGGGTGGGATGTGCAGAAGATTACTTAAAATGAAGGGATTATCCAAGAGGACCGCTCAACAAGTATTTGTTTACATAAAAGACTACCATGCTGTACTCGGTTGGGAAGCAGGCTCGTGGTACCTTGTTCAACAGATAGGATGTCCTAGGAAAAAAACTTTGTTCATGGAAGTTTCGTTTAGTTTTTGGTAAAGAGAGAGAGAAAAGAAAGTTATTGGATGTGGTTGGTGCTAGACGGGTTCCTGCTGTGAATGTTTTGCAGTGTGGACTAGGGCAAGGATTGGAGCTTAGTCAAGATCCTACCATGAACATAACGATACAGTAGAGAGAGGCTAGTAACGTCTCATCTGTGTAAAAGAGGCTGTAGGGACGAGGAGCGATCTCCTCCACTAGACTGCAGAATCGATTGTGTACTCTGTCAAGACAGGAAAAAGTGCTCCGAGCGGCCCCTACCCCAGATATGACAGCAGTACTCCATCTTATGGGATATCTGGCTCTAATAGAGGTAGGTGATTGCGTAAGGGGTGGGGTACTTTCTGGAATGGTAGAATGGTCCAACCATTTTTCCAGCAACCTTAGCAACAGCTTTAATGTAAGTCTGGAGTGAAAGTCAGAAGCTTATCAAAAGAAGGAGGTTTCCTTGAGGAGAACGCCATTCATTTTGACTGGGGAAAAGTGAGGGCAAATCAGACAAAATAAAACCTAAAGTTGACCAGTCAAAATTAACTTGTAGCTACGACCTTGCAAAGAAGTTAATCTTTACAGGCCAATTCTATGTTTTATTTTTTCTGATTTCTGTAGGACTATTTAATATTTAGTTGATTTCACAGCCCCGTAGATATATACTAACATCGAAACGCAAGTTGATTAACGTAGGCAGTTCTAATGTTAGCTTACTATCCAGGTTGGTAATTCTTTACACCTCCGCTACACCGTCATTTTCCCCTCGACCCCATCCCCCCCGACGTAAACGACAGAGAATCGCCTATGCTGTATATAAAAGTCTCGAATAAAAATGTTAGATGCATGGGGGTGGTACTGATTTGGAGTGTTGACAAAAATGTTACACATGATCCGCCATTTGTAGCTCTATATAAGGTTCATGATTCGCCTGTTCGACCGAAAAAAACTGAGAACCTCTCTATCGTTCAGGGATTTTGATTGACAGATATTGAGCGATAACAAGTGTTTTGTTCAATGTAAGGTTGTTTGTAGACGTTTAGCTTTGGGTTCTTGGATAACTAAACACATTTTGCATAGGTACCATTAAGTGTACTGCCCCCCCCCCAAAAAAAAAACAAAAAAAACAAATAGAATACGAGCATTATACTTTTAAAACTTTCTTATTCCAGCCTGGAAACTTACTTGTTCAGAACAGATACTGCACTTTGCTCCCTAGCCAAAACGTCAAGCTTACATGTTTATCCATCTTTAATGCATTGTTTACCTTTGTCTGGATCTTTTATCCACCTGTATAAACCTAATCATTTACTAAGGATCTCCTGGAGAGTAAATGCACCTGTGTTTGGGGATAAAGGACATGCGCGGGTGTAGCTTACAAAACGCGTTCACTGCATCACCTGAAGCACCATCTTTTGACATCAAAAGCATTTGCGGCAAACTAAAAGAACATATAGACGGGCACTGTTCGAGAAATAACGAACCATTAAATACTAATAACAACGCGATCGTGTTTTTTAGCACTTGGAATTCGAAGTAGTCGTCTGCGAATTCTTCTGCGTTTGATAACCTATACTAATGGGTCACCGCTTATCAAAGCCCAGAGGCCACTCGAGGATGATATTCAATGAGATTGTCAGTTGGCCATAAACAACACCTTTTTTTAGAGGATTGGAAAGGATGAGTTAAAAGGTCAGAATTTAATTATTTAACATTTTTTAACATTGGACTTAAAAATGACCATGTGGTACTCGGATGAGAACCAGTCCTGCGGTATTGTATTCCACAGATCTGAAGTTCTTTAAAAGAAACCATTTTCCTGATAGTTACGTGTAGTTTTATGTACTCAGAGGGAGGAAGGGAAATTATTTGTAGTGGTTCACACTAGACGAGTCTTTGCTGTGAATGTTTTACAGTGCCCCCCCCCCCACTGTAAAAGATTAAAGCTCGGGTCTAGCACCTTCCATGAAAATAACGATAGAGCAGAAAACGGTTCATAATGGTTCTCGTTTTGTTCTGTGTCATTGGGCATTGAAACCTTTCTGGTGAGTAGATATGTGTGGTTCTACTTGCAAGTGCTCGTGGTGCTATTTATTCGCATAATATATATTATATCTACCTAGCGTTATCCGGGAGCCTTTTGATATTTACAATATTTTCGCTTTTTAAATTGTTTCTTTTATAGATATGATGTCGAAACTTAAGTTTAATTATTAAGTGAGCGTTTGACGCTGAAATTATTTATCAAATTAGTGACATTTAGTTTTATATCCGTATCGGATTTGACTGCCACAAGAAACTTTATTAGTAGTTCGTCTAAGTCAGTGATTCTCAATGAGGTTCCACATGGACCCACAGGGTCTGTGTAACATTACCAGGGGGCCATCGTGTTCCTTTAAAATATAGCATTTAATTATTACGTGTACGGTTTACCCTGAAATTATTAATTCAACCTATTTTCCAGTGTTTGTTTTAGCATTTTCGTATTTACTTTAAAAAAAAGGTACTTATGCAGTTTACGGACCGGGTTGAGATAATAACGTTACAATTTAGAAACCCATTCTTAGCATGAGGAGGGATGTTGATAAACTATTATGTACTTTCACCTAACAGGTTAACAAACAAAAGATACCGTAAATATTGAATTTAACTTGAAAAAAAAATAACCCGGTCCGTAAACTGCATAAGCACAAAAAATTATAAGCAGTATTAATTATTTTTTATTTTGTCATTCTATTTTGTAATTTTAGTTATCTGTTTTTATGTTTCTTTATTTCTTCCTTTTTTTATTGTCATCTTTCTTTTATCCTCTTTCTTATCTGTCCCATGTGACTTGCTTTCATCATAATTTGTCTCACTTTTTAACTTTTACCGCTACCACCACAACCAATTTGTCTCACTTTTAAACTTTTACCGCTACCACCAACACCAATTTGTCGCACTTTTTTAATTTTACCGCTACCGCCATCACCAATTTGTCTCACTTTTTACTTTTACCGCTACCACCACCACCAATTTGTCGCACTTTTTAACTTTTACCGCTACCACCACCACCAATTTGTCTCACTTTTTAACTTTTACCGCTACCACCACCACCAATTTGTCGCACTTTTTAACTTTTACCGCTACCACCATCACCAATTTGTCTCACTTTTTAACTTTTACCGCTACCACCACCACCAATTTGTATCACTTTTTAACTTTTACCGCTACCACCACCACGAATTCGTCTCACTTTTTAATATTTACCGCTACCACCACCACCAATTTGTCTCACTTTTTACTTTTACTCTAACCACCACTAGCAATTTGTCTCACTTTTTAACTTTTACCCCTACTACCACCACCAATTTGTCTCACTTATTTCTTTGAACCCCTACCACCACTAGCAACTTGTCTAACTTTTTGAATTTTTACCGCTACCAGCACCACCAATTTGTCTCACTTTTTAACTTTTACCGCTACCACCACCACCAATTTGTCGCACTTTTTAACTTTTACCGCTACCACCATCACCAATTTGTCTCACTTTTTAACTTTTACCGCTACCACCACCACCAATTTGTATCACTTTTTAACTTTTACCGCTACCACCACCACGAATTCGTCTCACTTTTTAATATTTACCGCTACCACCACCACCAATTTGTCTCACTTTTTACTTTTACTCTAACCACCACTAGCAATTTGTCTCACTTTTTAACTTTTACCCCTACTACCACCACCAATTTGTCTCACTTATTTCTTTGAACCCCTACCACCACTAGCAACTTGTCTAACTTTTTGAATTTTTACCGCTACCAGCACCACCAATTTGTCTCACTTTTTAACTTTTACCGCTACCACCACCACCAATTTGTCTCACTTTTTAACTTTTACCGCTACCACCAACACCGATTTGTCTCACTTTTTAACTTTGACCGCTATCACCAACACCAATTTGTCTCACTTTTTAACTTTTACCGCTACAACCAACATCAATTTGTCTCACTTTTTAACTTTTACCGCTACCACCACCACCAATTAATTTGTCTCACTTTTTAACTTTTACCGCTACCACCAACACTAATTTGTCTCACTTTTTAAATTTTACCGCTATCACCAATACCAATTTGTCTCACTTTTTAATTTTTACCCCTATCACCAACACCAATTTGTCTCACTTTTTAACTATTACCCCAATTACAATCACCAATTTGTTTCACTTTTTAACTTTGACCGCTACCACCAACACCTATTTGTCTCACTTTTTAACTTTTACTTCTACCACCATCACAAATTTGTCTCTCTTTTTATATTTTTACCGCTATCACAAATACCAATTCGTCTCACTTTTTGAAGTTTACCGCTACCACCAACACCAATTCGTCTCACTTTTTAACTTTTACCGCTACCACCACCACCAATTTGTCTCACTTTTTAACTTTTACCGCTACCACCAACACCAATTTGTCGCACTTTTAAACTTTTACCCCTACCACCACCAATTTGTCTCACTTTTAAACTTTTACCCCTACTACCACTAGCAATTTGTCTCAATTTTTAACTTTTAACCATACTACCACCACTGATTTGTCTCACTTTTTAACTTTTACCCCTACTACCTCCACCACCTCACTCTCTCCTAGCGTTCTCTTTCCATTTCTCTTGACCTTTTTCCTTCGCGCTTTCTAGTTTTAATCCTTTTTCCCGAGCTTTCATTCTCACTCACACTCTCTCTCTCTCTCTCTCTCTCTCTCTCTCTCTCTCTCTCTCTCTCTCTCTCACACACACACTCTCCCCCCTCCCTCGAGTTTACTCTCTCTGTATCACTCTCTATCTAGAACTTTAACTATATCACGCTCGTTCGCTCTTTTTATTACTTTTTGACTCCATGCTAATACCAGATATATATTTTCTTTATCTCCCTTTTTCCTCTCTGGTAAACTCATTATTTTAGAATCTATTTGATCACTTTCTTCGATTTTTCTTTTCTTTTGCCTGTCTCTCTTTTTCGTTACTTTCTTTCTCTCTCCCTCCTTCATTTCCTTCTCTCTTCTCCCTCTCTGTCTATCGGTTTCTCCTTCTCTCTTTCTCCCTCTTTCTCTCTCTCTTTTCTCTCTCTCTCTGTAGCTTTGACTCTTCAGAGCTTTAAATCTCTCCTTCTCTACAGCTTTAACTTTCTCTCTCTTGAGCTTTCATTTTTTCTCTTTCTTTCTTTTTCTTTCTGTCTTGACCCTTCACTCTCTCTTTATCTCTGAATTTATTTCTCGTTTTTCTTTTTTCACTTTCTCTCTCTCTTTCTCTCTCTCAATCTTTCCTTTCACCCTTGAGTCAATACATCTCACCTCTCTCCCCCTTCTCTATCTCTTTTGAGCTTTCACACACATACACGCACATGTGAGCCCTCCCCTCCCCCTCTCTATCTCTCTCTTTCCTTCTCTCATTCTTTCTCTCACTCCTACTCTCTTTATTTTGAACTTCCTTCTTTTTCATTCTCAAGCTTTCACTCTATGTCTCTGTCTCTCTCTAACGATGTCACTCTCACTATCCCCCCTCTTTCTCTCTCCCTCTTTTTCGATTCGTTTTTTGCTCCATTCCAATGCAATATATATTTCGTTTCTCTCTCTGTTCTTCTCTTCAATAAACTCGCTACTTCTCCAATCTTATTCGTTCTATTCTTCAATTTTTCTTTTTTTCCCCTTTCCCTTTTTTCCGTTACCGTTCCTCTTTTAATATTTATTTCATCCCCTTTATTAACCACCGATTCCCACACCCAAACAACAAAAATAGCATATTACTTAATGCCCCCGCCAACCTACCCCTTAAAAATATGTAGCCGTCACAACCCTTCAAAATAACATTTTTCCTCAGACTCAATTTTGAACAAAATCCCAAAGCATCGGATACGCTGTCTTTCATTTTCAGACCGGATGACACCTTACGGTCAGCCTTTCGTTTTCCGTTTGCTTCCCGCACCGTTTTTGCCACAAGCTCATGGCTTTCCAATCAGAATTAAATGACAAACCAATCTTCAAAACTTAAATTGCATCTTTTAAAAAATGAATACAAAAAATAAAGCCATTTAACAGAATGTCCCAAACAAAAATATCCATTTAATTTTTAAAGACATTTTCTTTTCATACACTTTCCGAAAATGAGCAGGCCGTATGAAAAGCTGGAACGGGGACCCTGGTAATGAAAACAATTCCATATTGTTTGTTTGTTGTTGTTGTTATTATTATTATTATTATTATTATTATTATTATTATTATCATCATCAACATCACATATGTATTCGTTTTTCTTAAAACCCTTTTCCCAATTTTTAAATCAATTTTGATTTCATACTTTAAAATAACGTTTTAGGAATTACCATCACTGTGAATATTGGAGATTTTCTAGATTTTAAAGGAAACAATTGGTGACAGAGAAGTACTGTAATTATTTGGATTAATCGGACTCATCTTGATTGCTATTTTCACAACGTTTCGGCCGATGAAAACTCCGACCTTCTTCAGGTGGATCTTTTTAAAACTTGGAAATCTTTATATTTATCTTGAAAATCAGTAGCACAACTGTTAAAAGCCGTTGATTAACTATTACATATACCTCAATGAAATGCACGTGTGTTATCAATGCAAATCAGAAATCATAAAAGCACAATAAAATCCTTCCTCGTGCCGCTCCTCCCGTGACTGAGGCACCTGGAATTAAAGTTTCACAACAGCACGAAGCAAAGAAGAATATTCTGAATTTGAAGAAAGGGCATTTATTAAGATGTTGACGTCCCCTTCTCTTCTGTTAGCGGCTGAGGACGTCCCGGGCTACAGACATCTGTGGCCCTTAGTTCCTTAATTTACAATCCATCTTAAATCATTCTGTACACGTGCTGTTCGCTCAATCGTATCAAAACAAACTGGCCTACCTCTATCGCCCTCTCTCTATTGGAGCCGTATAACGTCACATCCGCTTCTGGCGACGCAGGTTGAAGTGGCATTTGAGTGCATACTCGCTAGCCTTATAATCCCTGTTTCCTGTGTATGTGTCAACGTTGGCCTGCGAATCTAAAACACCAAATGAATACTAGCAAACGTACTCTTCACTTAGAACTGATTATTATGTTAAATAGTAAAGTCTTCTAGAGGTTGAAGGTTCAATCGTGTCAAAAGGCGATGATAACTAAGATTAATATAACAATAAATACTTCTATTTTGTCACGGCTAGAGGGGCAATAACAGTCTACTCCCATTGATTCAATAAAGGGTTCAGTTTGATATTCTGTATATGTTTTCGGGTTCGACATAAATATTACCGAGTTCGAAAAGCTGCACCCGAAGAAGGTCGAGAGTTACAACCAAGATGAGAATAGTAGTTCGATAATCCAAATAATAAAAATTCTTAGAACATTTTGTTAAAAACCTTAAGAAAATAAAACCAGATGTATTCATGAGTAACTCGCCAAAAAATCCGCCAAAAAGGGGCAGTTTTTTTGTCTAATTCATACAAAGGGCAGTTCGAAATTTATTGGTTGGAATTGTACTTACCCAGCGTTAACTGTGAGTCTTTTTAGTTTAATTTAGATGTCACACATTTTGCCCCATTTCGTTTATGCCTTTACTGCAAATTTCAAGAAAATATTTATATTTTTGGAAACATGGTTCAATGAAGGAATATCCGTGATTTTTATCTTTTTTTTAATCTGTTTTTCAATAAAATCAATCGGTGTTTTAGAAAATGTTTAAATTTAAATCCCATAGATGTTTTAATATCCCGAAGGTGTGAATGAAATCGTAACAATCAACTAGTATTTAAGCTCTTAAGAAATGTAATTCTTGTTTTATAATTTCTAACTTTTGAATATCATTTTCTACCGAAAGCTGGCTTTAAATTGCATTTCCACGGAAGTCTACTAATTGTTATTCAAATTTGGTTTTAAAAAACACGCTTCTGAACCTGGACCGGTCTGAACACGCGACATATCGTCAGATTCGCAACGAAGCCTCCTAATTGAGATTTGAGAAATGTGAGATTTTAATTTTCTTTCAGTGCAATTCATGAAATAATCAAAATGAAATTGCTTTCAATGCCCGATGTGTACAAAACATCGCTGATGACTCGGCTATTACCCACAATGCATTTCAATTCCGACTTTCATTTCAATTGTCGTCTGCGTCTCTCAGTCATGTGAATTACATAAAAGCATGAGTTCATTCAGCTTTCGTCTCCATTTTCGTTTTGATATTTCAGTATGTCTCCCACTGTTACTGCTCAGCATGTTAAAAGAGACATATTCTGTGTTCGACATGTACAGTTTTTATTCTTGTCACACGAGAGTATAAGGTCATCCCATAACTTTTATCCGGATTTTAATTTTCTGAAATTTTATGGCAGTAATAATGTCTAACCGAACTAAATAATATTTAAATTTCATATATCACATGATATAATACTAGTTCATTTTAAAAAAACATTTTATTATTGATATACTAACATTTTTGTGCGCATTCTGTGTTTTTCCAAGTAGTAAAATGCTTTTCACGTATTATTATCCAAATAAACTTCTTCTTCTTCTTCTTC
>OY744539.1:22704061-22711561 GCA_963556195.1 Sepiola atlantica
TCCTGAACCTTTATCCGGTCTGGTTATTACCAAGGACTTATTTTGTCGTAGAGTTTTAATGACGGCAAAATGTTCTTTGCGCCATTTAAACTCTGAATGGGATACTGGTGTACTCGCATAGCAGTGTGCAAGGTAATTCAATTAAGCCTTTAGGTCCCTTACTTTGGTCTCAGAAACTGGTGGAAATCTCACTGCTTGAGAATTGAGAATTTCAAATTCTGAAAATACCTCCTCACGCCCAACACCAGATGGTGGAAGACAGAATTCTAATTCAAAATGTATCGTCTACATATCGAAAGTAGACTAAAGGTTTAGTGGGTCCAGATAATAAAGCCTTCTCAATATATATATATATATATATATATATATATATATATATATATATATATATATCCACATAAAATTTTATAAGGAGATATAATTTTGTATGTATCAATTTTCAGTGTTTATTTCAACAGTGCTCGATACGTAAGTAGAGCTAGGTAGTACGTTATGAAAATATATGTATGGCAATTAAGCTACACGGAGGCTCCCACGTTTCATCCCCGGCGGAATCTTCATTTTAGAAATATTTATATTTGAAGCCCTCGTTAAAAAAGTAGAGCATTGTAAATGGTAGTACTAACACAGCGTGACGTCACTTGCTTTATATGCATCATTCCTTCACTTATAGAAGTTGAATGCCTGTATGTTTCGCCGCCTTAAATGTGTTAAAATTATCATTGTTTATAAGCTGTTCAGAATTGGCCTATCGGTTAGCGACGTTGGATTGGGGTTGAAAAATACTTGTAATCCAGGGTTTCGAATCGTGTTACCGGTAGTGAATAGTCATACTTATATGCTGATGATTCCCCCAGGGATGAAACGCGGAAGCCTCTGTGTATCTTAATTGCCATAATATATTTTCATAGCTAACTATATATATATATATATATTAAATTATTAAGACCTACAGACGCTACCATTTCATGCTTATTGCTCTCATCAGTGCAGGAAAGTAACAATTTCAGACGGTCGGGAGGCGCGAACCCGGTTCACAGAGTCAGCCTAGAATCCGGCCAACGGAAATTGTTACGTAATTAAGCGAAATTAAGATCTATATGTACCTAGAAGCGGGCACAGATAGAAGACTAGTTGAGAGTGTTCGACGAACATATTCGGGACTTTGAATTAGAGCTTTTTGACAGTCTATTTTAACATCCCCGAGAGTGCTCAACTTTAATTTCTTAAAGGGGCTTAGTATAATATTCATAAATAACTATTAAATTATTAATACCTACAGACGCTAGCGTTTCAAGCTTATTGCTCTTATCAGTGCAGGAAAGTAACAATTTCAGACGGTCGGGAGACGCGAACCCGGTTCACAGAGTCAGCCTATATATATATATATATATATATATATATATAGAGAGAGAGAGAGAGAGAGAGAGAGAGAGAGAGAGAGAGACAGAGACAGAGACAGAGACAGAGACAGAGAAAGACAGAGAAGGAGAAAGACAGAGAAGGAGAGAGAGCTGTAATAAAGATATTTTAATATTATAGAAACCACAATAAATGTAGGGAACAAATTTTCACAAATCCATCAAAAGATAAGTTTTTATTGGCATACAATTGTTTCGGCTTATCACCAAGATATATGTAATGTTCGAAACGTATAATTCAATTATTTTTTTTTTTTTTTTTTGAAGAGTGTATCATCAGTTTGGCTTATATAATTGTACCGCCGGTCGAACGATTGTAACCCTGGATCAGAGTAACTCCACTAAGACAAGGGCTACATTTATTCACTCAAAATCAGTGCGTTCGGACGGGACAATTTCCCGCTCAACGCTGCAGAGTAATAACATGTTCGGAGATTGACATCAGACAGTCATTGAATAAGTACGTATGATTATCATTAAAATATCCAATGCTGTATAAGAACGAACCGAGAGTTTTAGGTAAATCCTTTCAAAGACAATATAAACGAATGTAGAATCCAAGAGTGGAGAAAAAAAATTAAAATGTCCATAAACTAATACGTGACTTTTCCCTATGTAAATAATGATGGAAGGAAGAAATAGACCGGCTCGCCATTAAATAAGTCGTGTGTCGACTGGACATTTGTGTGAAGAACTGGTGGGCTTTATGTCGTCTGGACACAACGAGCCGTATAAATAGTTAATCACTTTACCAGAGAAGATTTCAAGAAAGAAAATAAAAATGGAAAGAAAAAAGATAAAAGAATAACAAAAATTAAATAAATAACGAAGGAATGTGTCTATTAGTGCGAAGCCATGTTTAGTTTATTTGCAAGGGAAATCCCCGTTCCCATAATGCATCTGCTAATCGCAGAGTTTTACGGACATGAAGAACATTATTTCCTCTTTTTGATTTAATACATATTGAGGCATGCCTTTCATTCGAATGTATCCATACATCTTTTCCGCATATATATATACATATATATATATATATATATATATATATATATATATATATATATATATATATATACATATATATATATATATATATATATATATATATATATATAGTCCTCCACGTACAGACTGTTTCGCTTTATCACAACTCTTCAGTACGGCTAGACCAGCTAGTGCCTCAAGCCGGAATTGAAACTCTGAGCTGACAGTCGGCGCCTCTACCCTGCGCTATAATGCGACACTGATTAAATGTAAGTGATAGCTCAATGTAAACATTTTCAAGTGCAGGCCCCCCCCCCCCTGCAGTTGGCGAGTGTATTTAGGCAGCGTTTTCTCATTTATGCAAACATTGCTTTTGACACCTGAGGATGAGTCGACAAAAAATCGAAAACGTTCGTGAAACCTATGGAACATTATTTTTTTTTTACAAAAACGACCATCAGAAAAATTTAAAAAATAAAAAAAGTATAATCAAACAGACGAATTCTGTTATTTTAACAATGTAAACTTCGATAGCTTCGAGTAGTTTTAATTTTTTTTAATTGGTTTCAGAATGTATACTTTTAGTGTTATTAACTAGAATTTGTCTTAAATTAGAGGGAGTGCAGTTATGCTTTTGTAGATGTTGGTAAATTGCGCTAGAGTTTACAAGATGCATGGTGAGGCGGCGGGATATAATGTAACTCCAATAATAATAATAAAGATAATAGCTACATTGGTTTTACAAGTACTACCCCATCCCGCGTGTGTGTGTGCATGGGTGTAAATAAATGCGAAAGTAAGCCCTTTTTCCCAAGTAAAAACATCTTATTTAAAATTAATCCAAGTTTACGCAATAGACCCACTAACTTTTTTATATACTGCTTGTGTATATATGATGTCAATTGCAAGATTAACTAATTTGCATATTCGTTTGAAAAAGATATTTAATTAATTAATTATTTGTTGTTATCGTTTTTTAATTCAATGAATGCTTTGATTTTTATAAAGGAAATACATTTGTTTTGTCATATAGTTTTATTTCGTGAACAACAGTGAGTATTTGTATTCAGTTGTTCCTGTCCTTCTTTTAACTTTTGGCGGACTGACGTAATTTTCAATTAGGTTCGATCTATTTCTAAGTTCAAAACAAATCGTCTCAACACCGTCGTCAAAGAAAATGGATTTATTTTCTGTCGTTTCCTTTATTTAAGGTTATTTTAAAAGATGAATGAATTCGTATCGAAATTATCAAGATATTAATGTGTATTTGTCTATCTATATGAATAAGTGCGACACTATCTGTTCCTGTTTACAATAAAGTTATATATGAAATGTTTTTTTATTTCAAATCTCTGCAAAATTTGCGGGTAGATATAACGGAATTAGTAAAAAAATAACAAAAATGAAAATAAAGTTGTGGCTTGCAATATCGTAGAAAAGTTACACAGCGCACGAGCCGCCATTTTCCAGATAGACAGACATAAACATAGGCTGAAGAAGATCCGGCATAGGAGACCAACTATAGGTACCCTTTGTTTGGATTTTAAACTGACTGTACCGATGTTGTTCTGATCTTCTTTAATACATATATAATGACTGAAGAATTCTTTCTGCAGAATAGGCTACATTAATCATATGACGTGTCTGTTCAATGTATCCCGTCATCAAATATGTAAAAGCCAGGGAGAAATTATTAACTCAAAGATCACATTATAATTAATGAGCGTCACATTAAGTGAGTTTCTCGCTAATTCTTCGTTATGTGTTCATCATCGACAGAGTAGGAATTTACATTGAATCGAACCTAGTCTAATGACGGAATAGCTGTTCTTTAATTTTGTATATGGAATGATATATGTATTTTTTTAATCTCAGGAAAGTTAAGGAGAAGTACCGAGTGAACCAAAGGTAGAATATCAGAAGGAACGGAAGGAAGAAAGGCATAGCGCAGTAGATGAAGAATGAAAGAAAAGAAAAAAGTCTGAACAACATGAAGAAAGAAATGGTAAAAGAAAAAACAGAATATTAAAAAAAAAAAAAAACAGAATAATGAAGGAAGAAGGAAATAAGGAAAGAAAGAAGAATGAAAGAAGTAACAAGAGCAAGAAAGAAAGAGTAAATGTAATTGTGTAATGAAAGAACAATTGAAAGAAAGAAAGAAAGAAAGAAAGAAGAAAGAAATGACAAAACCAAAAAAGGAAGGGTAAACAAAAACACTGTAATAAAATGCAAGAAAGAAAGAGGAAAAAGGGGAAACAAAATGAGTAATGACATAAGACAGAAGATAGAAAAAAAGAAAGAAAAAAAAGAAAGAAGGAAAGAGTAAAATTACAAAAGAAAAGGGGATTGCTAAAAGAAACAAAGTAATAAAGTGAGAAAAAAGTGTTAGGGTTATCTACCCTATAGTGTCACTACATGAACTCTTCCTGATATTATGAATTGTGATAATGACGGTAACAGAGAGACTCGAAATGACCAATCCATAAACAGTCTCTGACAACCCATTACTTCTGTACTTTCTATAAATAAATACTCTTGTTTACTCTACCTCATTGTTGTCTTATTTCTTTTCGGCCCTTTAAGGCTACAGCAGAAAGGGAAGGGAAAGAAAAGAGAACGAAATAACCAATTAACGAAGGATTGACAAAAGGGAGGGGGAGCAAACCGTATGATGTAAACGAAAAGAAAAATACATGAATTATTTGTATTATTTGGTCTACTGTTCTCATCTTGGATGTTATTTTCATAACGTTTCAGCCGATGTAACCTCCGACCATCCTCAAGTGCATCTTGTCGAACTCTGGAATCTTTATGTTAAACTCGGGAATCTGTACGGTATTTCGAATGGAACTCCTTATTTAATCAACGGAGGTAGCTAGCTCTCATTCCGTCAGCCAAGTAATTCGTAATTGCATTCTTAACTTAGCCCTTTTATCCGTTGCGCCACGGGTCCTTGCACATTAAAGTGCAAAGTAACAATCAGTTCTAAGTGACAGTCTTCTTGAGGTTAAAGGTTGAATCGAAAAGAAAAAATATATATTTGAACATTTTCTCCACACTGCTTATAGGCAAAAGTTTTTTTTTTTCGCTTTCTACAATTCATTGGACATCTTTTCAACTGAAATTTACCACCCGGACAAACCACATATCTTTTTTACGGAACTTCTATTTCACTGCATTTTTTTAATAATATTTTTCATATATTTTTCAAATATTTGAACTTTGGTTTTTTCGAAAGCCAACTTATCTATCTGTATTTCTCCTCTGATAAGATCTCGATCTTTGAAAAGCCTTGGCTTAAGGAAAGAATAATAAACACTAGTTTATTACTGAATACACCTTGCATTGAACAATTGAAATTTGAAATAAATTTGGACAATCGTCGCATATTTATAACTCTTTTATCTTCTCTCTCTCTCTCTCTCTCTCTCTCTCTCTCTCTCTCTCTTACTATATATATATATATATATATATATATATATATATATATATATATATATATTAAACTTAAAGAAAGAGGCAAAATGCCTACAAAAAACATGTGTTAGATGCAGATATTTTTATTAAAATCAATATAATATTTTTTTTATTTTTTATCTTGACTTTTTTTTATAATTTCGCTTGGTACAACAAGCCTCGTCAGTCGTCAGAGATTTAAACAAATAAAAAGTATTAACCTTATTTTTTTCTGTAACAATCCTTCCTGGTCTTGTAGAGGTGACGTCCGATATATATATATATATATATATATATATATATATATATATATATATATATATATATATATATATATATATATATATTAATGTTATACGTACATAAAAGTAATCCATGGACACGTGTTTCTGGCTCACACCCGTCATAAGCATGGCTAACTTAGACAAGGATATATATATATATATATATATATATATATATATATATATATATATATATATATATATATATATATATATATATATATATGTGTGTGTGTGGGTGTGTGTGTGTGTGTAAAAACAGGATAATAAAAATATGGTGTATACTTTTAAAATAGAACTTTTAATGAAAATTGATGCTTGATATACGATATAGAGCATCTATATAAACAAGTAAATGATTAGAATAAACATTGTATAAAATACAATATCTATTTAGTCATCAGTTATTTAAAATACAAGAAATGTTATTCATTCCACCATTAAGCCATGGCTTTTCAAAGAATGAAATATTGTCGTCAGATTTATTGTATTTTTAATCCCTTGTTTTGAACAGCTGATTACTAAATAGATATTGTATTTATACGATTTTTATTCTCATCCTTTACTTGTTTATATATATATATATATATATATATATATATATATATATATATATATATATATATATAGAGAGAGAGAGAGAGAGAGAGAGGGGGGGGAGAGAGAGAAAGAAAGACGGAGAAAGAGAAAAAGAAAGAAGAGAAAGATGGAGGAAACTATAGTATAGTAAATCTTGAAAAAAAGAAACAACTAAAGAAGGAAGTAACCAAGGGGAGGAGGGGGGAGAGAAAATAGTATAGATGGCAAAAACGACCGGGAGAAATGAATTAAACAATGTGTTAAACGAGAGAGAGAGAGAGAGAGAGAAAGAGAAAGATACAGAGAGAGAGAAAGGTTTGATAACTAGAACGTAAGAAAACCTCAACAAGAGACAGGGAAAGAATAGCAGAAAAAAAAGAAGGGAGGAAAATTCGAAAGAGAAACAGAGAGATTGATCGAAGGAGGGGATAGTGAAGAAGGAAAATAACAACCGATAGAAATAAACTAGAGAATTGGGTAAACGAGAGAGAGAGAGAGAAAGAGAGAAAGAAAGAGAAAGAGAAATAATAAATAAGGGCAGACAGAGAGTCAGAGATACAGAGAGAGAGAGAGAGAGAGAGAGAGAGAGAAAGAAAGAAAAAAAGAAAGAAAGAAAAAGAGAAAGAGAGTAATTAGAACGTGACGAAACCTACACAAGAGACGGGGAGAAAATAAAAATTCGAGAGAGTAGAACACGAGAGAGGGTGAAAAATTCGAGAGAGAAACACAAAGAAAGAGAAGGGGAGAGAAATAGTGAATAAGGAAAAACATACCGA
>OY744539.1:22716561-22726561 GCA_963556195.1 Sepiola atlantica
CTTTCCTTTTAGTTTTTTTTAATTCAGTATCTTATGACTTTAATTTAATAATTATCTTTGAAATAGTTCCCAAAAACTTATATTTATCTCTCAAGGGATTTTTACAAGTAATTTTCTAAAAGTTCAAAATTCACTGAATGTTGGAGGTTTTCAGCCGCCGTGATTACATATTTCATTATAATTTATTTTTAACACGTCAATATGCAGTTTTTTTTCGTTTGGAGATTAAGTCTAGGCTTTTATCTTTCAAACACAATCAAAGTTTACACGGAAACTAATTAAATAATTAATGATAAGCCCTTTTTAATAAGCATAGTCTGCACAACAGGCGGCCATTTTTGCACATACCTAATATATATATATATATATATATATATATATATATATATATATATATATATATATATATATATAATTATTATCTTTTTATTTATTTATTTATTTATTTTTTATTTATTAATTATTCATTATTATTATTTATTTATTTTAATTTTTATTTTTTTTCGTAAATGTTTCTTTATGTGTGTGGGATAGTGCACGTTTAACCTTATGAAAATGGGAGAAACACTATCCCTGTGACAGGATCACAAGTAAACTAAGCCTGGGCCTGGTGTTGCCACAAACACCAAACCATGATAAATGTCTATAAATACAAATAAACGCCGTGGGACTCAGAAGAAAGATCTGAGTGTCATGATGGGCAGGTGCTCCCTCGATGGCCAACACATGGGGGACCCGGTCCGCATCCTGCGAATGTTGGCTCCTTTAATTTCAGGAACAAGACCACGGACAAAAAACAGATACGTAATCCATCAAATTCCAAATATGATAAGGACACTGACCAAACAGAAGAATTCAAGAATGAAAATAACAGACCAAAAAGCCATAGAAAGAAATGGACAACACAAGAGAACAGACTGGTAATGGAATGCTACTACAAAAGCCGCTACCGCACAGAAAGAGGATATCGGAAACGAATGAAAGATCTATGGGACATTTCTACTGACTACCATACAACGGCACAAAGGATAGCAGATCAAGCAAGACAGATACTCAAGAGAGGATGGTTCTTGGAGATGGAATTAACGGAAATTAAACAAAAGATAAATGGCGTGACAGATCAAGACACACCACTTAACGAAAACTCCCAGGAAGAAGACGGGAAAAACATAAACACAGAAAGTGAAGAAGGCGAAGACGACGAAACTATAGAACTATCTGAGGAAGAAGCAAGAGAAGTGGAAAACATAAAACGATTAATGTCCGAGAACAAAACAAAACTTCCATCCATAAGGAACGAAGACTGGAAGAAGTTAAAAGTTGAAACAGAGAAAGTAAACAGAGTACTCACATACATCCCAGCAGACACTATCACAGATCTAAACAACTTGATATATGCGGGGGCAAAATCAATAAGTATGAAACTAAAAAGGGAAAAGACTGACCAAAAGAATAGACAGACGAAATCTGGATGGGAGATCAGACTGGAAACCCAGATCACCAAACTTCAAAAGGAAGCTAAAACCGTGAATAGGATAAAGGAGAACAGTAAACGATGGAAGAGCAGAAATCGGAATCGCAAGGAAAGACTAAATAAGAAACACGAAGAACTAAAACAAAAGATAGCAGCAAGAGAAGGAAGATTGAGACGATAAAGATACAAATCGGAACAGTACAAACAGAACAGGACCTTTGAAAACAATGAAAGCCAGTTTTACAAAGACGTAAACGGAGAAAGAACAACAACAGAACAACCGGACCCGACACAAACAAAACATTTCTAGAGCAAGATATGGGAAAATGCTGAAGATCATAACAAAAATGCTAAATGGCTGAAAGACATGAAAGATAAACTTTTAGAAATTGAAGAAGGAACGGAAACAGAAGTTGATGAAGAAACTGTTATGACAACACTAGAGAAAATGGCAAATTGGAAAGCACCAGGTCACGATGGAATACATGCGTACTGGTTCAAAAAATTCACGACCCTACATGAAAGGCTAGCACAGAAACTGAGAGTATGTATCCATAAAACAGACGTACCAGAGTGGATGACCAAAGGAAGGACAACGCTCATACAAAAAGACGCCAAGAAGGGAACGACCCCAAGCAATTACAGACCAATAACCTGTTTACCGACAATGTGGAAAATCCTAACGGCACAACTTAGAGAGCAAATTTACCATTCCCTGAACAATCGTGGACTACTTCCCGAGGAAAAGAAAGGATGCCAGAAAGGGAAAAGAGGGACGCATGATCTGTTATACATAGATCAAAAGATCCTGAAAGAAGTTAAAAGCAAGAAAAAGAACATATCTATGGCATGGATTGACTACAAGAAAGCGTACGACAGAATCCCAAAGCATGGATAATTGAATGTTTAAAAATGTACAAGATACCCAACAGGATTATTAATTTAATCAAGAAAGCAATGGAAACATGGAGATTAGAACTGACAGCTGGAGGACAATACTTGACGGAGATAAAAATACAGAGAGGTATTTTCGAAGGAGACTCCCTATCACTACTACGGTTTATCATAGCCATGATGCCACTCAACTACATACTCAGGAAATGTGATGTCGGATACAAGTTCACAGGCAGAGAACAACGAATAAACGATCTCATGTACATGGACGACCTGAAGCTATTTGCAAAAAGCAAAAAGGAACTGGAAAAACTGATAAATACGACCAGAATCTTCAGTCAGGACATTCAAATGGAATTCGGAATGGAAAAGTGTGCATTGCTAGAGATTAAAAAGGGAAAGTTGGAGACAACTGACGGCATGGAACTACCCAACCAAGAGCAGATGAGGGCGCTAGATGAACAAGAGAGCTATAAATATTTGGGAGATTTGGAAGCAGACACAATCAAATCAACAGAAATGAAAGAGAAGATTGGAAAAGAATACCTGAGAAGAACAAGAAAGCTCTTAGAAACAAAATTATATAGCAGAAACCTAATCAAAGGAATAAATACCTGGACAGTATCACTAATAAGATATTCTGGACCATTCATAAACTGGACTAATGAAGAACTCAGGCACCTTGATCAGAGGACTAGAAAATTAATGACTATGCACAATGCACTACATCCAAAAGACGATACAGACAGACTCTACGTGAAGAGAAACAAAAGGGGGAAGAGGACTGGTAAGTATAGAAGACTGTGTGGACGACAATAAAAAAGAGATGGAGAAATACATAAACCAGAACACAGAAAGGCTGATCACCGTAGCAAGAGATACCGTCCCAACTTACAACGCAGGAAGCATCGAAACTGGACACAAACAGACAAGAAAAGAAAAATGGGAATAAAAACAACTACATGGACGCTTCATAAGACTCACAAGAGAAGAAACCAGCGCAAATAGCTGGGCATGGCTAAGAAAAGGAAACTTGAACAGAGAAACGGAATCTTTACTGATGGCTGCACAGAACAATGCGATTAGGACAAACTACATTAAAGCTAAAATAGATAAAACCCAGGAAAACAATAAATGCAGACTGTGTGGAAAAAGAGACGAAACAGTAAATCATATAATAAGTGAATGTAGCAAACTTGCTCAAAAAGAATACAAGAACAGACATGATTGTGTTGAGAAAGTAATACACAGGGAACTGTGTAAACAATTGAATTTCGAATATGCAGACAAATGTTACAAGCATAAACCAGAAACAGTACTGGAAAACGAAAAACACAAAATCCTCTGGGATATGGATATACAAACAGATAAACTCATACAAGCAAGGAGACCTGATGTTATTATAATAGACAAAAAGGAAAAATCTTGTAAAATCGTAGACTTCGCTGTTCCAGCAGACCACAGAGTGAAGATCAAAGACACGGAAAAACGAAGTAAATACACAGAACTAGCCAGAGAACTGAAAGGAATATGGAGCATGAAGAAAGTTAGTATAATACCAATAATCGTAGGAGCACTAGGAACAATCCCAAAAAATCTGGAGAAAAGACTGGGAGAAATTGGAATCAAAGGGACTATCGAAACCATACAAAGGACGGCAATGATCAAAACAGCTGCAATCTTAAGGAAAATCCTCGAATGCGGAAACTAACACACATGAGCTACAAAGGCTAACCAGTCACAAGGAATTTACAACGGAGAAAACGAGACCACACGAAGAACACCACAAGAGCCAAGGAACAGAAACTGCAAGAAACAGCACTTCATAATCTCACCCCCCCCCCCAATAAATTACACCGGCCTCAGCTATCACTACACAAAAATGAACCAAGAAACAGAAATTACAAGAAACACTATAAGCTCCTCCCTCTCCCCCACCCACCCACCCACCCCCCCAAAAAAAAATTAAAAAGAATTTTTAAAATTCTTGTTTTTTAAATAAAAGAAGAGAAAAGGAAAAGAACAAAAAGAAAAAGAAAAGGAATTGAAAGGAAAAAATTTAAAAATTAAAAAGAAAATTTTTTTTTTTTTTTAACTGGTGCCGGCCTAGGCTGACACCAGACAACATATTTGTAGAGGGTCAAGGAGCATGAGAAGATCGAGGAGGGACAGCACAAACCAGACCTCCACTGGAAAAGTGCAAAGAGTGTTGAGACATTGGGGAGGCTTGTTGCCACCCAAATCTCAGAGAAGACCAATTCTCCTTACCAGCGAGAAATCAATGGTATGAGACTGTTGCGATACCGCATCGTTACCGAAAAGAGGTGAAGAACACTTGAAGTCTGGGGAGACTTGTTGTCACTCAGACCCCAGGAAATACCACTGGTTGTTGTCGGTGAGCAATCACTGACGATGATCTGTGTGAGAACTCCTAGTGAGTACAAATAATGATGATGATGATGATGATGATGATGATGATGATGATGATGATGATGATGATGATGATGATGATGATGATGATGATGCAGCAGCAGCAGCAGCAGAACTTCCATAAGACAACATTACCAGTGCACATGAATTTCAGGAGATTTGAAACATCCACTATTTGATAAAAGGGATCTAACCTTGAAATATATTATGGGACACGGTCACACACATTAGATCACCGTGTAGACGTTGTGACCAAAGAAGTAAGATTTACTATAAAAAGTATTTAAAAATCACTTTGGTGTTGTCCTCCTTGTCAATAACGATATATTTTCATTTGTTTCACTGTGATCGCCTTCTAATATCTCTTATAATAATAATAATAATAATAATAATAAACGGATCACTGAGACCATAAAAAGGACGGCAATGAGCAAAACAACTGCAATATTAAGGAAAACCCATCGAATGCGGAAACCAACCCGCATAAGCGACGAATGGTAACCAGTTACATGGAAGTTACAATAGGAAGTAAACAAAACCAGAGGAAGAACACCACCGCACGAACCAAGGAACAGAAACTGCCAGAAATATCATAAACTGCCCCCACCAAAAGAAATTAAATGATGGCACCGGCCTCGGTTGACACCACACAAAATAGTCGTAGACCGTCAAGAATGATGGGAAGACCGAGGAGGGAGAGCACTAACCAGACATCCACAGGAGAGTGCTGGTACGTTGGGGAGGCTTATTGCCAGCCAAATCCCAGGGGAGACCGAAGGTCGTTGCCAGAGAGAATTTTTTGGTAATCGGCTGTTGCGATACCGCAAGATCAATTGTGGTGGTGATCAGAAAAAAGGTGGAAAGTACGGGAAATCTTGGAAGGTTTGTTGTCACTCAGACTCCAGGGAACACCATTTGTTGTTGTCGGTGAGCAATCACTGACGATGACTTGTCTGATAACTCCTAGTAAGAAGAAATAATAATAATAATAATAATAATAATAATAATAATAATAATAATAATAATAATAATAATAATAATAATAATAATAAACGCTTCCAAGCCAGGAGACCGGATATGATAATAGAAATCAAGAAGGAAAAAACATGCTAAATCGCCGTCCCAGCAGTCCAGGGGCTTAAAGACAACAAATGTAAACAAATATATGGAACTTGCTAAAGAAAATGAAATGAATATGGAACATGAGGAAAGTAACTGTTGTACCAATCATTGTAGGAGCACAAGTGACAGTTTCGATAAACCCGAGAAAACACTCGGAAAAATCGGAATAAAAGACAGGATCGGAACTGATGAAAACAGCCAAAATTTTAAGAAAAATCTTCGGGTACGGAAACCAACTCGTGTTAACACTGAACGTCGACCAACTACAGGTAAATCGAAATAAAAGAAAATACAAAAAGAGCATCACATGAATCAAGAGAACTGAAACTGTCAGAAATTTTATAATTCGATACCCCCACGAAAAAATTAACACACACATATGCGGTTGTACCAGCCTAGGCTGGTACAACAAAACATATCTGTGAGGGAAGCCAGCAGGATAGAAAGATCGAAGAGAGAGAGCACCAGCCAGACTTCCACTAGAAGGGTTCTGAGAGTACTTTTAGAAGCTTATTGCTACTCAGATTCCATAGAAGACAAAGGGGCGTGGCTAGCGATAAATCAATGGTAAACGTCTGTTGTGATAGCCCAAAATGATTACTGAAATAGGCGGAGACGGCTGGAAATCAGGGGAGACTTTCTGTCACTCAGACTCCAAGGAACCCGATTGGTTACTGTCAGTGAGCAATCGCTGATAAGGACGTGTGTGAAAATTGCTAGTGAGTAAATGCGATTTATAATACTTATAAAATAATAATAATAATAAAAATAACTAAATGTGGCATGTGGAAATTCCACGAGCTGTTTATAATTTATTTATTGCGAATAATAATAAATTATAAACAACCCATTATATTCAATCAAAGACACCTGAATAATTGTCAAGGTAAGATACGAAACCCGAATTAGACTTATTGTCATTGAATTTCGAGAGACAGCTAGCTGTCGTATTAAACGAGAAGTCAATGGTAAACGGCTTGCGTGAGAACATCAAATACGCTGCAATTGTAATCGAGAAAAGGATTAGATTTAAATTCTCTGATTTTTCCTGACATCTTTCTAGAATTTTAGGTTATTTTATCGGGTTCAATTTGTTTTCCTTTGGTCTGTTGGTATATTTGTTGCGCTTAACTTTTATTTGTCGCGCTTAGGTTTGAAATAGCATTTTCGTCGCTAAATGCACAGAGTTAATGAACCTATATTAAGCCTATCTTTTCCGGTTGTTTAATTTTATTTCCATTTTGAATGATTTCTAAAAAGGAATGTTGATCCTGCTGTTGCTATTGCTGCTGCTGCTATTGCTGCTGCTGCTATTGCTGCTGCTGTTGTTGTCGTTGTTTAACGAGTCGGAATTCTGCGCAAAGCTCACGAAGATCGTGCCTCAGGATTGTCTTATCTGAATGGAGTCCTCCCCGTTCGTTTCAGCTAATTGTTAATCCTTCCCGGTACCCAGAGCATCAAAGCTCATCGGTTGCATACGAAGTTGGAGAAGGTTTGGCTAAGAACACGGATGCAAATACGCAGAAGAAACATAGCCACCCTCACTCTATTGGTTAGCGGTTCCGCGCTTGATACATCCTTGTTTATATGCGTAGAGGAAAAAACGACCAGAGGACGACAGATTCATAGATTTTCACCAAAGCCCTGTTAATCGGGTTGCGGTCCTAATACCGGTGGGTACCAGACCTGTCCGTCGTGGATGGCGCTACCAGGAACTTGAGTTCTAGAGGCATAGCCTCGAAGCTACCACCTTGCCACCGCTTCTACCACGCTGAGGAAAGATTGGACTTCAGGAGAGTGTATTGCTGTAACTACAAAACCACTTATTCGCAACGTTACACTGTAACGTTGCGAACACGTAATTGGTAGTTTACAAACGGTCGCTACGGCAACGACTATATAACTTTGTAACAACGTCATTTTGTTAGCTGCCTGATCGTCCAACAAACCAAAATGTCGAGTTCCAAAAATTAAATACGTGCCACGCAATTGTCGTTATTATAGACGCACATGGACACTATTTGCGATAATGATAATATAATGTCAGTATATGTTTGGCCAACGACCACTGTCTTTCTTTCACTCCATCCTATCTATAGCTGGCCAAATATGTGTGGACAGCTATCGCTAGCGGTCAGTAGGGTAAAAATGAAACTAAACATCTGTAGTGGCGGGGGTTACGTGCAAGCGTCGGGCACTTTTCATGGACATTATGTGAAGTCCGTGCAGACGGTCAGTTGCCTCCAACCCATCATCCCGGACAGTCAGTTTGACCAAAGGGACAGAAACCGGTATCAATATGTTTAGTTTCAATTACATCCGTTCTCTCTGGTAAACAATACTGAAGGGCTGTGGTCATCTCTAAGGACAGGATCTGAAACTGGACAGATTCAGCCTAAAACAGGACTCGATGAGGGTCTGAAGAGGGTCGAGAAAAGACAGACCAACGCCCCCCTGTGGCCGCCAGCTTTATTTTGTCGCCATAGAATGACCAGTGTGGTTACCGGTTTAATATTTGTACAGTAACCTAAAGGGCAAGGGATGAATCCCTTTTCTATTTCTTTTTTCCTTTTTCGTGAAGGTGTGAGTTTGTGCTGAGAAAGTTAAACATTTTTTCTAGGCGGGGTTAGAAATAATAATTATAAAAGAAGGGGAAGAAAAAGGAAAAGTGTTCAAGTGATTGTAAACAAAAAATAAATGAAATAAAATGGTGAGAGGTAGAGTGTTCTCTTCTTTTGTTTACTCTATCTAAGCTCTTCAGAATGACACAGGGAAGCCATCTTGAAAGAAATGACGGACGCCATCTTGAAAGTACACACAAAATTGCACCACGGTTAAATATTAATGTGTTTGCTCTGTTTAATCCCGTTACCCATCGTGTTTGATAGTTTTATTTGGAGGATCTTTTGACTTCTTAACAGTTTTGGTTAGCTAATCACAAACACTGTTTTAAAAAGGTTATATTCTATAAATAGCATGACGACCCGATCTTGCTGGAGTAACAACTTAAAATCATTAAATATCGTATAATCTACTACTACTACTATTACTACTACTAATGCTACTACTACTACTAATAATAATAATATAAATAATGATAACAATAAAAATAATAATAATATAAATAATAATAATAATAATAATAATAATAATAATAATAATAATAATAATAATAATATATGCGTGTGTGTGTGTGTGCGGGTGTGTGTGTGTGTGTGTAAAATGTTGATATAGCCCCCTTTCAACAAGGACTGGGCCTTTTAAAGAGAATTAATAAGTCGCATATCTAAGCTTAAGCGTATCAGTATTAATATTATTATTAGTAGTAGTAGTAGTAGTAGTAGTAGTAGTAGTAGTATACAACTTGATAGATAGCTGGATATAGAACTAGCTACCTACATACCTAGATAGATAGATAGATAGATAGATAGATAGATAGATAGATAGGCGTGGCATGAAGTAGTGATGGTAAGAGCGAGGAAAGAAAAAGAAGGGGATAGATAGATAAATAGATAGATAGATAGATAGATAGATAGATAGATAGATAGATAGATAGATAGATATGATCTTCACTCTCGTTTTATCAGTCGTACGTATGTCTTTTGCGTTTATATACGCTTTCAATATTGTACAAGCGATTCGTAAGGTTACGGGGGCGATGGTTAACCCTTTGTTTTTTTACATTCCAGCGTATTCCTGAAATCAATTAGATACATACCATACATACTTTTGCACGATTGACAAAGATTACTTTGAAATTCACAAAAAATGGCCGTTATTCTTTCTTAATTTATACTTTCATCGTGAAATTACAGGGCCAACCAGATCGTAGAGGACGACTCGAACACACTCTTCCAACTTTACCAACGCCCGGATCAAAAGGTATCAGAAACCGTTTATTGAAAACGTTTAACAAGTCCGACATGTGTTAACCTATGTGTAACTTTATTTATTTCTCTCTCTCTCTCTCTCTCTATCTATCTATATATATATATATATATATATATATATATATATATATATATATATATATATATATATATTTTAAAATATTGAAGTGTTTTTTACCTACAGACGACG
>OY744539.1:22731561-22739061 GCA_963556195.1 Sepiola atlantica
GGACGGCTCAACAAGAAGTTGTTCACATTGTGCTTGAAAACGACAATGTTGTAGTCAGCTGGGAAGCAGCTCCGTTGTATTGTGTTCCACAAAATAGAAGATTGTAAGAAAAAGGATGGTGTCTAACTGTAACATCAAATAATGTAAGCGATGAAAATACTTTTTGTGTTTTTCGAGTCTTCATTTGTAAACCAGCCTACTAGAAATGCCAGGAGAATTTGCCAACGGAAAATTCCCAAGTAAGTGTTTCTTTTAAATCTTATGTAACGGGCCATCCTTAGCGAAGATTTTGACTGCATGACACATAATAATAAAAAGCATCATCATGCACAAGCAGTAAAAAACCTTACAGGATGGGGGAACATGCGAATGCATGTTCCCCCATCCTGCAAAATAATATAGGAGTCACTACATTACATATATCTAACAAGGCAGTAGTTTTAAATATACGTAATTTTAAAATCTTTGCAAATATAACATCATAACTTTCAAGATATTCATGTTATTTCGGCTGGAAACACACACGAAATCTCCATTATAATATAATTTTTAAACATACGTAAATAAGAAAAAGAGAACACCTGGTTTGGTAACAAAAGCAAAAAGCAAAACGAAAAGGTGTAACGATCTTTATTAGAAATTAGTTTATAGCTTATATCTTATTGAAAAAACAGATACAGTATTGGCCATAATCATCAATGCAATGTCCGCTCTGGCAATAACTCTCGCACCAGTGGTCCATACCTTCCATTTTTCCGATCGCCTTGCAGGTAACCAGTTTAGTTGTCGGGGTAGTCACAACGATGTCTTGCGGGGCACGAATAGACACGTCCGCACAATTTTGGAATAATTCGCGCGTTAATTCTGTAAAGAAACATTATTCATTTTAATACAAGAGAAAATGATAGTTTTATAGAAAAATAAACAAATAACTGTCCTTCGGTGGGTTCATGTTATGTTAATATCAATGATTATAATATATTTTTAACTAATGAGTAACCGCCTATCACGGCCAAAACCAGTCGAGAACAAAGCTAATGAGATGGAATTGTTGCCAGTTTAATGATGAAGAATATTATGAGAAGATTAGAACTGATTAATGCAATGAACTAAGTTTGATTGCATATCGTTACGGTTTCTGACCAGTTTAAGACACGTTTTTGTAATTCATTTTACTATCAATACAAGAAAGGCAAATTTTCAGACATTTTAATACATTCAAAAATCTTTACTATGAGTTGAGATATTAACACATTCGTTTACCAAATTCTAATTGTCAATAGACTTACGTCATAATAATTCCCCCTAAAAAATGTGTTTTAAAAAATCACAAAAACTGCTTGCATTTATTTGATATTTTTTATTAGCATTTATTTAATATTGTGTGTTTGTAATTATTTGATATTTTATGTTAATATTTATTTGACATTTTGTGTTTGTATTTATTTGATATTTTGTGTTTGTATTTATTTGATATTTTGTGTTTGTATTTATTTGATATTTTGTGTTTGTATTTATTTGATATTTTGTGTTTGTATTTATTTGATATTTTGTGTTTGTATTTATTTGATATTTTGTGTTTGTATTTATTTGATATTTTGTGTTTGTATTTATTTGAGGTTTTGTGTTTGTATTTATTTGATATTTTGTGTTTGTATTTATTTGAGGTTTTGTGTTTGTATTTATTTGACATGTTGTGTTTGTATTTATTTGATTTTTGTGTTTAATATTCATTTGATATTTTGTGTTTGTATTCATTTGATATTTTGTGTTTGTATTTATTTGATATTTTGTGTTTGTATTTATTTGATATTTTGTGTTTTTATTTATTTGATATTTAGTGTTTGTATTCATTTGATATTTTATGTTTTATATTTATTTGATATTTTGTGTTTGTACTCATTTGATATTTTGTGTTTTTATTTATTTGATATTTTGTGTTTGTATTCATTTGATATTTTGTGTTTGTATTTATTTGATATTTTGTGTTTGTATTTATTAGATATTTTGTGTTTGTATTTATTTGATATTTTGTGTTTGTATTTATTTGATTTTTTTGTTTAATATTCATTTGATATTTTGTGTTTGTATTCATTTGATATTTTGTGTTTGAATTTATTTGATATTTTGTGTTTGTATTTTTTTGATATTTTGTGTTTGTATTTATTTGATATTTTGTGCTTGTATTCATTTGATATTTTGTGTTTTTATTCATTTGTATATTTTGTGTGTGTATTCATTAGATTTTTTGCTTTCATTTGTTTCGGTTTTCTTCTGAAATCTTGTTCATCTCAATTAAAAATATAAACCTTCAGTGAGGGAGTACCGGCTGGACTATACAGACTATTTTTCTTCTCATCCTAGAGAGCTGTTTTTCCTCCACGTTCAAAACAAACATGTGTCTGAATTTTCCTTAGTTGGGAGGCAAACCTTTTTTAATGTTAGGTCAAGATCATTAAATATAATCAACGATTCGAATCTTACGTGTATAGTAGCTCCACTGGAAAACGCATTGCTCGCAAGTGATGTCCTTCGGTAGACGAAGCCGGAACGTATCTTTGAGATTCATATTTGATTCAACTTTGACCCGTGTGCCTGACCCATCGGCCAACTCTAACGGATGTCTGCAAAATAGAAATGTAATCTTATGAGACACATGAAATTGTGAAACACACGGGTTCTAAAAGGAATTTATATATCAGTAAATAGTTTTAAGTAGCTTTTCAGTATCTAACATATAAAACTATCTTGTGATGTTTTAAAAGTTGGACATAAACAGCATTTAATCTGACATATCGAAATGTCATTCTAGCCATTTTTCATTTGTTATTGTTGTACCTTGTTATTAGCACTATAATAATATACTTTGCTACAGTTTATTTGATCAAGTATGTGATCCTCTTCAGACAACTGGTAATATGGAAAAAATTCAATTATGATCGAAAACAGAAATAAGCAAAGGAAATCGACATTGGCAAAATCGTTCTAGTTTCTTGGTACAATTGTTACACTAACGATAAATAACATTTGTAAAATCGTACTACAATCTGGTTAATTGCTTTGGTAAAATCGTTCTAGTATCTGATAAATTGCAATTGTACAATTATTATATGATATTTTAAATGCGAGTTGTATCAATGTTCTAGTATGTGGTAAATGACATTCGTAAAATCGTTCTAGTATCTGGTAACCGCACTGGTAAAATCGTTCTAGTATCTGGTAACTGTACTGGTAAAATCGTTCTAGTATCTGGTAACTGTACTGGTAAAATCCTTCTAGTATCTGGTAATTGCACTCGTAAGATCCTTCTACTATCTGGTAACTGCACTGGTAACATCGTTCAAAAATCTAGTAATTGCACTGATTAAATCGTTCTACTATCTGGCATCTGCACTGGTAAAATCGTTCAAGTATCTGGTAACTGCACTGGTAAATTAGGTTTAGTATCTAGCAACTGCACTGGTAAAATCGTTCTAGTATCTGGTAAATGAACTGGTTGACCCTAAATTAGCACAAGATTTCGTCAGGAGGGGTCGGTTATTCAGCCATTTTTAAGTACTAAAGAGAAATAAATAAGGAGTTACTTAGTGACTCATTCGTCGATAAATCTATATAAAGGAGAGGTGCATGTGTGTATGTGTGTATGTCTAGTCTAGATACTTTTTTTTACTAAAGAGTCACCACTTAACAAGGTCCAAAGGCAACTCGAGGATCAGATTAAATGAGTATCAGGTGGACGGTGAGACAGCACTGTGATGATTGGTAAAGATGGTGGTGATTGGGCAGAATTTGATCATTCATGAAAAGAATTTTCTTTACATTGGACTTGAAAACGACCATGTTGTAGCTAGCTGGGAAGCAGTCCAATGGTATTGTGTTCCACAGACGGGCAGTTCTCGGAAATAATCTTTGCTCATGGAAGTCTCGTTTAGTTTTAGGTAGAGATAGAGAGAAAGAGAGAGAGAAAGAAAAAAGGGAAACTATTGACAGTGGTTGTAGCTAGACGAGTTTTGTTGTGAATGTTTTACAAGAAGAACTATAGATTGAAGCTCAGTCGAGCACCTGCCATGAAAATAACAATAGAGTAGAGAAAGACTAGCAACGTCTCTTCTGTGAGATAGAGGTCAGAATAAAAAAACAACGTACTCATGGAAGGTTTGCGGGTTTACTTTTTTACATTTTCCTACAGAGAATGGTCGGACCCATTTTATGCTCATGACGTTTTACGTGTCTAACTTCCCTTCCCCCATAATGTCCAGATACTGACGGTTAGGGAGAGTTTCGATGACTCGGCTTATTGTGTTCCATTGACGATTGTTTGGGCATTGTATCTAAACTATTTTTCTTTTCTCAGGGTGGTCATAAAGTAATGTGCTGTGCGGTTGTATCACTCTGTTAGGTGAGTGTCGTTGAAACAAGCTTATTTCGCGGTCCTGAGCTGTAGCTATCTAGTTTGTCGTGTTGTTTATATAGTGCAAGCTGAGATTGTAGGAAGTCTGAGGTGGAGTAAAAGTGGTGCCGGGGATAAACCAGTGGCTTAGATATGAGGTGTTGTGATATTTCAGGATGCCTCGGGCGATGCTGTGATTATCCAACGAGCCTTGAGACCTGTATTGCTATGAATTATACTCTTTGCTGTCTGACCAGGTGAGCTACAAACAAAATGTCTGAAAAGAGGACTAGTAAGTCGGTTTATAAGAAGGCTTGAATTTTCCATTATATTTAGATGGGTAAATCGATTCTCTGATTGTTCGGATTGGCTACTAGTCCATGAGTGGATAATCCACAAAAATGTTTGTTTGAATTAAGCAACATTTACATGTTAACTGTTGGAACCTCTTATGTGTCTATTTTATTCTAAACGTAAAAGTATTACTTCTTAGTAAGTGTAAGGAGAACACGTATTAACTGATCAGAAAGAATTGTTTAGTTGACTTTCATTTTTTGCTTGTATGATGTATCTTAATTGCATTTTGTAATAAAATACCTGTTAGCGATTCTTTTGATTATTGCTATTAAGTCTGTTGTATTTCAGAAAATGATGATATGTTTACAGGTGTATAATTGTGCCGTTACAGTTACAGCGTTAGCTAAATATCGTAACGACTTTAAGAATGGAGCGCGCAATTTGATTCAGGATAAAAAGTAATTACATCTGGCGTAATGTTAATAGTGTTCGCTATTAGGCCGGGAGACCAAAGATCAATTCTAAAGAAAAGAGTAAAAAGGCGGTATTTGATGGTTCCTTGCTAAACAGTCAGCATTATAAGCTGATGACCAAGGGTAAGTGGAGTAATCCTGAAAAAAGTAGAGGTACCATACCTTTAGTAGTAGCTAATTAAAAAGGGCATTTAGCTCGACCATTCTACTACGTACAATACGTTTAAAACATCGCAAGAAAGTTCTGTGAGATCTGGGTTTTCTAGAAGATACAAAAACGAAAGAAATCCGATAAAAAAACGACCTATCAAGGAAGGCATACATTTTGGGCGGGTTCTATAGTTATTTTTATACATTAGATTAGAATTAGTCTTTTCGATTTGTTTTAATTGAAATCTTTCCAGACAAGGCATGAATCCATTTGATGTAACGAGCTAACAATGAACCAATATGATTATCGCAAAGACAGGAGATACCTATTGGCCTTAGTCTTGAAAAGACCAAGCTTATAGGTAGGAGGAAAACAGTCAGCAGGAAGAGAGTTCCACAAGTATGCGGTTCTTGGAAAAAAAGCTATTGGAATAGGAAACTGCATTACAATGAGGTATCAAAACAGCGAATTTGTGGAGACCACTAGACCAACGAGTCAAACAAGCTGGAACAAAAGAAGCGGGGAATAGATCACATAATTCTGAAGAACAGGTGCCGTAATAGTATTTATAGAAAAGACTGAGACTAGCAACATCACGTATGTGGGGGCGAGGGTGCAGAGAAGAAGAAAGGGTAGAGCCAATCAAATTACGGATACGTTTCTGCACCTTATCAAGAACCCTCAAATGGGACAGAGATTCACCAGCCCAAATATGACAACTTTACTCCATACATGGTCTGATTGTAGATTTGTAGAGCTAGAGAATAGCATTAGGTGTTATGTCTGTGTTGTTTCAGAAAATTAGAATACATTTGCAAGTGTACAATTGCTCTGTTAAAGATCCTCGCAACGTTAGCTAAACATGGATGGACCAGCCAGTTGAACTCAACATGCTAGTTGATAACAAAGTTAGAGTATTTATTTACTCCTCTCCAGGAGTTAGGCACAAGGCCAGTTTTATCTTAATCCCACATAAGATGTGAACCAAGGTCGGGAAAGTGGGGTTTGAAAAGCCAGCGCCCGAGAGGTGAGCACTCAGGCCATTAAAAATTGCCTGGGCAGCCCCGTCGGCATTCCCCGGTAGGGGCGCCTCAGGCAGTAAATAATAAACTTACTCCTCCCCAAAGAGGGGAGGCGAAGCCTGTGAGGGTCGACCTCCTATAACTGCACAGGACAGACCCATAGACAGGCGTAAATCAAGCCCCGAAGGCCAAGGCAATACCAGTCTATGGAGTGCAGTATCCATCGGAACAGATACTACACTTTGATCTTAGCCAAAAGTTAGAGTAACGTCGCAACAATATCGCATAGTTGAAGCAAACAGAATACAATGTATTTTACACGTCGCAATGTTTGTAATCTGGGTTATCTAAAAGAAACAAAAAAAGAAAGATATCCGATTTAAAAAAAACAACGAAGGAAAAAACAACGAAGGTCGACATACTTGTTCAGGCATTCTTGTTTGGCGCGAGTTCGATAGTTATTATGGGGGCAGATGCGAAAAACGTAGTAGCCGAGATGATTAGCTGTTAAGTCCACGGTCACATCGATGACTTCACCCATTGTGTAATTACGGACGATGATACCCGTAGCGTAACGTCCACCGCCGTCATAGTTCCGATCACTGTCCCAGGCTTCTCCGCATATCCCACAGCGATAGTTACTATCCACATAACGCTTTAAAAAAAAAAAATAAATAAATAAAAATAAAAAATTTAAAAAAAATGATGATGATGATGATGATGATGATGATGATGATGATGATGATGATGATGATGATGATGATGATGATGATGATGATGATGATGATGATGATGATGATGATGATGATGATGATGATGATGATGATGATGATGATGATGATGATGATGATGATGATGATGATGATGATGATGATGATGATGATGATGATGATGATGATGATGATGATGATGATGATGATGATGATGATGATGATGATGATGATGATGATGATGATGATGATGATGATGATGATGATGATGATGATGATGATGATGATGATGATGATGATGATGATGATGATGATGATGATGATGATGATGATGATGATGATGATGATGATGATGATGATGATGATGATGATGATGATGATGATGATGATGATGATGATGATGATGATGATGATGATGATGATGATGATGATGATGATGATGATGATGATGATGATG
>OY744539.1:22741561-22754061 GCA_963556195.1 Sepiola atlantica
ATTTCGAAGTAAACCCTTTATTTAATCCACGGAGGTAGATTATTGTTCTTGTGAGTTACTATCGGTTGTAGTGGGGATTGAACCTTCGACCTCTATAAGATTGTCACTTCGAACCAAATCTCCCGTTGCGCCAAGTGTCCACTTGCTTAATTTATTGTATATATAAATTGTTGAACATAGTTACTCTGTTGCGGTATTAAATCATCTAAAAAGGGTTGATATGCCATAAAACAAACAAATAAACCAAAAGCAAAGCTATCGTGGTTAGTATACTAAAATTACTATGTTTCGCTTTTTTAGATGAGGAGTTATAATTTGTATCATTTGATTGTTCTCATCTTGAATGTTATTCTCACAACGTTTCGGCCGATGTAACCTCTGCAGGTGCATCTTGTCGAACTTTGGAATCGTTATGTCGATCCAGGAGATCTGTACGGAATTTCGAACTAAACCCTATATTTAGTCTACATGGACCTGTGGCGCAACGGATACAGTGCTAAGTTATAATCAGTTCTAATTGACTGTTTTCTGGATATTGAAGGTTCAATCCGCAGTACAGGCAATGCTAAGAATATAATTAAGAATTACTTAAGATTTCTACCCGGCCATGGCTAACGGAACGAGAATAATCTACCCCTATGATTTAAATAATGGCTTCAGTTCAAAATTCTGTACAGATTCCCGAGTTCGGCATAAAAATTCCTGAGTTCGACCAGAAGCACCAGAAGAAGGTCAAAGGTTACATTGGCTGAAACGTTTTAGATAAACATCCAAGATAAGCACAGTAGTCCGAATAATCCAAATAATACATAAAATTACTCCGCCAATTCTTTTCCGAGTAATGTCCTTCCGCACGGGCAAAAAGGCCAGCCCCGGCGACCTATGACTTTCTGCCCGCCATTAAAAAAAACTTCATGAATAATTAAACCTGTTTCGGTCATTAAATTTATACGCATCCATAATTAAGGGACAGATTTTCGACCCAATTATTAAACACACATTTTGACGCCAGACGAAATATAAAACATGGCGCCGTTTTAAAAAAAATCTCCATTTAAACGAGTGCCGGGGTGCAGATAGAATTCATTCCTGCGTTATTTCCCATCATCGCAAAATAACAAAAACAAAATGACCGCTCTTGTCCTTTCAGAAAACCTGGCGAGGAGAGCTCAATTAATTCTTTAAATCCGATACAGCTCATTAAGTGAGACTATAAATCGTTACCCCGACGTATAATCTAATCGATTTTTAGAAAAATTAGTGAAATTAAACAATTTTCAAAAGCGTAATTTTTGTTTAAGAATAATACACTTTGGGCTCTTTCGGTCGAATAGACATTACTTCAAATTGACTCAACATATTTCTTATTTACTTGCCTCCCCACGAGGGCAGGGTCAGACACAAGGTCGGTGTTAATATGGTAAAAATAAAGTTCCCCAAAAGACGCACTCTGGATTGGAAGAAAAATTAAAATTTTCTCAGTCCCAATGGATTTCTCCTTCACTGACCGAGGACAGACAAGCTAAAGTGTAGTATCAGAACATATATTACACTTTGATCAAGGTAGTCTTTCTCTACGCTATCGTTATTTCCATGGAAATTACTCGACTGAGCTTCAAACTCTGGTTCATCCCTGTAAAACATTCGCAGCAAGAACTCGTCTGCTACCAACACTACAAATAACTTCTCTTTCTTCATCTGTATACCTAAAACCAAACGGAATTTCCATGAACAGAGTTTCTTTCCAAGAACTTCTCCTCTGTGGAACACATTACCAAGGGACTGCTTCGCTTCAGACTACAACATGGTCGTTTTTAATCTTCTCATAGTATCGTTCATCATCCAACTGGCAATCTCATTAATCCTTATCTACGAGTGGCCTTTGGCCTTGGTAAGTGGTGACACATTAGGATAAAAAATATATAATAGTCTGCGTTTGTTTTATATCATTTCGTGGAAATGCAAACATAATCAAACTTTTGTTGTGATGAAGACGGAGTGTTAGGTCCTATTATTAAATAAACGTTTTGAATAAAATATCATATTCGATATCGAATAAAATATCATATCGGATATCGAATAAAATATCATATTGGATATCGAATAAAATATCATATTGGATATCGAATAAAATATCATATTGGATATCGAATGAAATATCATATCGGATATCGAATAAAATATCATATTGGATATCGAATAAAATATCATATCGGATATCGAATAAAATATCATATTGGATATCGAATAAAATATCATATCGGATATCGAATAAAATATCATATTGGATATCGAATGAAATAGCATATCGGATATCGAATAAAATATCATATTGGATATCGAATGAAATATCATATTGGATATCGAATAAAATATCATATTGGATATCGAATGAAATAGCATATTAGATATCGAATAAAATATCATATTGGATATCGAATAAAATATCATATCGGATATCGAATAAAATATCATATTGGATATCGAATGAAATATCATATCGGATATCGAATAAAATATCATATTGGATATCGAATAAAATATCATATCGGATATCGAATAAAATATCATATTGGATATCGAATAAAATATCATATTGGATATCGAATAAAATATCATATTGGATATCGAATAAAATATCATATTGGATATCGAATGAAATATCATATCGGATATCGAATAAAATATCATATTGGATATCGAATAAAATATCATATCGGATATCAAATAAAATATCATATCGGATTTCGAATAAAATATCATATTGGATATCAAATAAAATATCATATTGGATATCGAATAAAACACTCTGGAAGTTAAGCGAGGTAACTCTTTAACATAACTCTGCTGCTACAAGATCAGGTTGTCTGAAGATATTGGTTTCCTGACAAAAAATGCACTAAACATTAATGTTATTTGTAGAATTTGGTATATTCGAACTACTGTTCTCATCTTGGGTGTTTTTATTACAACGTTTCGGCCGATGTAACCTCCGACCTTCTTACGATGTACCTTGTCGAACTCGGGAATCTTTCTATCGAACTCGGGAATCTGGACGGATTTCGAACGGAACCCTTTATTAAATCCACGGGGGTAGCATGCTCTCGTTCCCTTTATCATGACTGGAAAGAAGTCTTCAGTAATTCACAAGGACCCGTGGCGCAGTGGATATAGTACTAAGTAAAATTCAGTTCTAAGTGACAGTCATCTGAAGGTTCAATCTGCACTAATAACATACGAAGAATTGCGAATTACTGAAGACTTCTCTCGTCATGGCAAGTGGAACGAGAGCGTGCTACGCCCGTGGATTTAATAAAGGGTTCCGTTCGAAATCCGTCCAGATTCCCGAGTTCGACAGAAAGATCCCCTAGATCGACAAGGTAAACCTGAACACGGTCGGAGGTTACATCGGCCGAAACGTTGTGATAAAAACACCCAAGATGAGAACAGTAGTTCGAATATATCAAATTCTACAAATTATCAACCTTCATTTAAAAAATTCCGAAACGTTAATGTTATTGTTATTTTACTTTTCCTGTGCAAAACTCAAGCAGGTTCTGCAAAACAAAAACCAAAAACAACAATTTTCCTGTACAAAATAACCAAACCGAACACGATGAATAAATATTTGGAAATATAAAGAAGTTGAAGCATGAAAACTTTTTAGCAAAATTACTGGATTCAGCATTAAATAACTCGAAAGTGGTTGATATTCCGCTAAAAAAACAACCAAACAAAACTCTTTAAAATAACATCTTTATTCTTAAATAGCTGTTCTTTCCCGGTGTTGACCGGTTAGGGTTAGGGTTAAGGTTGACCGGTAGAGTATTTACTTCCAATTTATTTTGCTTTTATTTTTGTAACTATTCCAAAATATATTTGTTTTATTTTCAATCTAAGGGAAGTAACCCTGTATGGACGAATACGGAGTTACGTCCCTTTTTGAGATGGCGACCATTGGAAAATAATTTCAACCAGGACAAAGTATTTTCTTCAAAGAAGTAAATCTAATTTTCTTTTTCCTAACAACATTCTACAACGATTTCCAAAAGTAACTGATAAACCAGAATTAAATATTGATTTTGTAGGAAGAAAGCTATCGATGACAAAATAACGATAAGCAGATTTATTTTAATGTAAGAAAGTTATTTAAAGTAATAGTTTAAATGTCGAAGTACTTTAGGGAAATATCTTCTTATCTTTAATGCGTGTCCGCACATATTTCCCTAAAAAAACTTCGACATTTGAACTATTACCGAATCAACATCTTACGGATTCTACCTTCTACTAGCGATAAACATGTCGCTAGGAATAAAAAAAAAATGTATTGCATCCCTGACGAGGACGTATTACGTCGAAAATTTGGGACTACTTTTAAATAAATTAATATTTTTTTTAAAAATGAATTGTTAGGCTTCAAACCGCTTTCTTACATTTAAATATGCAATGCTTTCTAATGGGAGACCACCATATCTTCTGATTTATTTTATTTTAAATTGTTGAATGAAACAAGTGAGCAAACGTAATTGTAACTATTAGGATTGGTTTCGTTTTCTGTTTCACGGCATATCAACACTTTTAGTATTATTTAATATCAGGTAACAATACATTTTGTAAACGATACATTATATAAGATTAGTTGAATACAATTCGCTATTTAACCATAAGTAAGACGGTAAGTAATGCCTAGTTTCTAGAGCTGAAGGTCAATGCTCATCCAAGTTTGTGTAACGTTATACTAAACGAGCGGACAGAAAAAATATTTAACAGGACGTTACTCTGTCTCCGGTTTTAGTACAACAACGATATGCCACACTCATGCAGCTTGGTAGAGAGTCTTGCTTATGCCACTGTTTATCACCAAAACAATCACTCATATAAATATTAAAAAGGCTTGATGTCAATTCAATTTACTTCGAGTGATCGGGTGAAAAACGGATGTTTAAAACTTATCTGAGCCGTAGGTTGTTTTTATTTTAGTTTACATCTTTGTAACAGTATTGGGCCCAATTATTCAATACCAGCAGATTATCTGGACGGCGGCGAATCGCTTGACATCTTGAGTCTTGTCGGTTTGATAACAAGTAGCAGTGGTTGGAGCTATTATGTATGTATACTGTATGTTAGAAAGGAAAAGAAAAACGAAAGCACATAATAATAAGAAGCAATGTCACGCATAACCATTTGAGCCACACTGATAAGACAGAAAATAAATAGTGATTGTGAATAGAATAGTTGCCGTTCTTTATTAAATTATAAGACAGAAAATAATTGGTGATTGTGAGTAAAATATTACGTTATGTGTTCATTTTTTTTTCAAATAACTTTGTGCGAGAGTTGGAATTCCTGTCTCATGAGGGGTTGATAATGTTAAGATACCCCTGAAGCGTTTATTAATCGAATTAGAGTCGAACCCTAAAAGACATCATAAAAACATACCGATATACATAAAACAAGCCGCGCATGCGTGGTCCCCCTCTGTATGTGACGAGTGTAAAATGCAATAAATTTGGGCAATTTGGGGCATTTTTGACCCCCCTTTGATCCCCTGGGGGCGCGAACCAGAAATTTTCTGATGTCAAGGATGCTCATTTTATATTCCGAACAATTGCCTCTACATTTTAGCTAAGTTTCAGAAAAATTCAATGGATGGATCAAACGTTATGGGAGAAAAGGGTATTTTTTCCAAGGTCAGCGATACTTAGTTTCTATTAGGAACAATAGCCTCCACATTTTGGCCAAGTTTCAGAGAAATTGAATGGATGGATGAAAAGTTATGGGGCAAAAAATGCCATTTTCGGCACTTTCGGGGCATTTTGACCCCCTAGGGGGGGCTAACCAGATTTTTTTTCAAAAATCGGAGAATGTCACTTTCTAACCTGACCAAAGTTACAACTTCATGCAAAATTTCAGAGAAATTTCAGAAAAATTGAATGTATGGATCAAACGTTATGGGAGGAAAGGGTCATTTTTTGCCATTTTAGGGGCACTGTGACCCCCTGGGGGCGCGAACCGGATTTTTTCCAAGGTCAGGGATACTTAGTTTCTATTAGGAACAATTGCCTGCACATTTTGGTCAAGTTTCAGAGAAATTGAATGGATGGATGAAAAGTTATGGGGCAGAAAATGTCATGTTTTGCCATTTCGGGACCTTTTGACCCCCGGGGGAGGGGGGGCTAACCAGATTTTTTTTCAAAATTCAGAAAATGTCACTTTCTAACCTGACAAAAGTTACAACTTCATGCAAAATTTCAGAGAAATTCAATGGATGGTTGCGGAGAAAAATCCGGACGGACACACACACGGACACACAGACACACACACGGACACACACACGGACGGAAATGCCTCAAAACATAGGTCTCCCAATTTTTTAAATCAGGGGACCAATAACTGTTTTAACGAGATTGCGCGTGAGGCTTAGAGAAAATGGTAGTAGTATCAATTAGAATAATAATGATAGTTCGTAGTAGCTGTTCCCATGACGGGAGCTGTGTTTACATAAAGTGAACAAGAGAATTTAGTTTGAAATGCGCTAGTAGGATTTTTTTATAAACAATTATCAAGGCCCACAGGTCACTCAAGGATAAGGATTATTGAGTGTGACGGGTAAAGTGGCTATTTAAGAGGATGGTTTGTGTTGTGGACTGATCCGGTTCACCCATAGTCACAGGATCGGTTCGTCAGGTCACTTTAAAGTCGACACCTTTTCCCTTACCAAGAGGAACCACTTAGCGAACCGCTTAGGACGTCTGCCTAGAGCCGGTAATGGCGACCAACTTATTGTAATTAAGTATTCTTAATACAATTCCTATTCTTTTCAATTCATGTCATGGTTTTCTTATTTACTTATTGTTATTCTTACGATATAACAGCTTGACAAAAATGTGTTTACATTGGACTTGAAAATGACAATGTTATAGTCAGACCGGAAGCTGCCCCGCGGTACTGTGCTCCACGGTGGAATGTGAATATGTTTTGACAATATTGTGTGTTGTCGGTTGATTTAAAAAGTAAACAAAGTCATTTGTGGGTTAGTTACGGTATGCCCGAAAACGATAAATTTGCCATCGGCGGCATGAAAACGCTGAAGCGATGTTTGTACTTGACACTTACTTTAACTGGTGTGACATTTGCAGATCCGAGGATAAGTAGATAGTAGAGTGTGAGAAAACATTTTGACATAAAATAAAGTGAGCGATGAAAAATCCTTTTTGTGTTTTTCGAGTCTTCATTTCTAAAGCAGCCTGCAGCAGAAGATGCTTCCAGAAATGCTAGGAGAATTCCGGAACGGGAGACGAACAAGTGTGCATTTTTAGTAGAAGATGTTGAATCCGTGACACATAATTACAACAAACAATGTCACGTCTAAACAGTTGTGTGGCCTCGCAGACTTTCGAATTTAGCCTCCTTAAAGAATGGGCACGCCATTATGTTGCAGGAACTTATACAAGTGAATGGTTTCATGGCATTAATCCGCCCTTGCTTTTCACATTCTTGGCAAAAATACATTTTATAAGTTGTTTGAAGTCTGAAACTGTTTTCCTGTAGAATTGGCAAACAATTTCTGTATTGTTTTTATTATTAATATTTCTCCATATGATGACATCTACGCCGTTTTCGAGGGTGTCCTCAGGGAGTGGCTGTTTTCGAGCGAATAGTTTCATTTTTAATCGTACAATGATACCATCGGTCTATTTGTATTTCTATAATTTTAAACGAATAAAACCGTAAAACCATAAAACTGTCAGATTACGAGTAAATTAAAATCAGATTTGAATTTTTATTTATTGATCTATTTCTTTCGCACACCCGGTTTGCGCTGCGCAACATTCTAATGGCGATCTATATATAATGAGATAGATAGATAGATAGATAGATAGATAGATAGATAGATAGATAGATAGATACATACATACATACATACATACATACATCATACATACATACATACATACATCATACATACATACATACATACATCATACATACATACATACATACATACATACATACATACATACATACATACATACATACATCATACATACATACATACATACATACATACATACATACATACATGCATACATACATACATACATACATGCATATAAAGGGATCGGGGATGCATAAGAAAGTGATCTCATAACAAAAGAACGTATACTACACTACTAATTAGTGGGCCCTCTCGTGATAACATAACAGATACTACACTACCTTCCTTCTAAAAAAAGAGGAATTAACGCCTGACAGGATGGTATCGTAACAATAGAACATATACTACACTACCCCTTCCCCCGTGAACAAAAATGGAGTAAGTAGAAGGTAAGCCCTGGCAGGATGGGCTCATGACAACAGAACAGATACTACACTATTTGCAAAGAAAGAGGGTATACCTGCGAATATTACTAATATATATAATATATATATATAGAGAGAGAGAGGGGGGAGATAGAGGGGGAGAGAGTTGTCTGTTCACATTACATTTAAAATCCTACATGTTAGTACAGTACGGGAAACAGGGAGCAGAGAAAGAATTCCAAAGGCAAGCCCTCCGAAGAAATAAGCTATTTGAATAAAAAGTGTTTATGCATCTTTGGACCTCTACAGTGAAGAGGTGGGATTTTGATGCTAGTTGGGTTGGTCGGGGGTATTTATGTTGGGGGCACAAATCCCGTAAGTTCGTCGGAACACATTCCGTGAAAGTACTTATAAAACAAGCACAAGGATGCAACATTGCAAAAAGATGCCCTTGAAAAAAGGTCGAAGGTTACATCGGCCGAAACGTTGTGAAAATAAAAAAAGATAAGAATGATCCAAAGAATACTATTTTTTTATAAACATCTAATTATTTTTAAATCAACATCGAACATAGTATCTTTTTAAATCATTAGTAGCTCTTTTTTCGCTTACCTTGTGCCCTCCGCAAAAGAGAGCGTTATCGTTAACGTTTTTATGCGTTTTGAAGTCAAATCTCCACATGGAAGTTCTCGCAGGAGGATCTAACAATCGACCGTGGCCGATGACTGAAATAAAAATCAGTTCGAAATATTAACTTGGATGTACAGAATATATAGGAATATATAGAAACTTATATCAAGAACGAGCGTCTGTCTGTCTGATTGTCTGTCTGTTCGTTTTTATTTGGCTGTTTTCATGTCTGGTTGTATGTTTATTAACTACTTGTACACTGTAAGACATAGGAATTTGACATCTTTGTAGGAATGACCCCTTACTTATGTATAGGGTGACTCGTAAAAAAATTCCTCCCATGGAAACATTAACAAAATTCACAACCCTGTCTAAAATCCAAACATATTTGACTTGTCCACCAAGTTTCAGTCATGAGTGTCCAACAGTCTTTTTTATCGTCGTTCAATTATATGGAAGACACTTTGGTGATCGTCTCATCAGTAGGATGTGTGATCTTGAAGATGTTACACACTCATTGGACCTTAACCTCCAAAACTTTTGTCCGATGGATTATCTCAAAGATAGATCATTCAGAAGAACAACCGAGACCTCCAAAAATAGAATTTGTCCGTTTAGCTTTTGTAAGTATGGATGTCCGAAAATGTCATAAAAAATGTAGATCTATGTCAATAACTTTTTTTTAAGTAATATGAAATAAATACATTACATGAAGTTAAAATTATAGAATTTTTTTTACATACAATTTTTTTATTAATATAAATAGAAATTAAATAAAAATTTTAAAAGCCTTGGAATTTTTTATGTTTATATAACATACATATTTATTAAATAACATTTATGTTTACGCTTTTTTAAAAGTAATATTGAATAAAGAAATTAATTTTTATTAATATTAATTATAAAAAATTGTATTTAAAAAAAATCCATGATGTTAACTTTATATAAGCTCCAGGAAAATGGTACATAACGTAGTGGATTGTAACGATTAATTAATTAATTATTTAAGGAAAATCAAAAACATGATCAAAATGGTTATATGTGGATCGAAAGCACAATGAAAATGTTGGTTTTGTTTCTGATTATTGTCTTTTTGGTCATCCATACTTACAAAAGCTAAACGTACAAATACCCTGTTTTGAGGTCTCGGTTGTCCTTTCGAATTACCCAACCATAATGTTTATCAAAACAATCCCCAGACTAATGCTGAACTAAAAAGAGCCATCGTTAATAAAATTCACATTTCTGTCTGCAATCAAACATATTTGGCACAAGTAAATTTCCAATCATGCTTGACTTATGCATAAAGTTTCAGTCATGAATGTCCAGCAATCTTTATTTTATCGTAATTCACTGATAATCACACCTGGATACAGTGTCTATAACTCTCTTTACATTGCCCTCGTTTTGGTTGATGGCCCTCTTAAGTTCAATAATAACTTCGCGAATAGACTTCAGGCTAACCCCACATACAAAAATTGGGAGGTTATGGTCCGGCAAGTTTGAAGCCCATTATGGATCACACATCTTATTGATGAAACAATCACGAAAGTGTTCCCCATATAATATATTGAACAACGATAAAACAAAAACTGTTGAACATTTAAGACATAAACTTGGTGGACAAGACAGGCATAAATTGAAGTTTATTTGTACCAAATATGGTTCGATTAAAGAAAGGATTGTGGATCAAATTTCTATGGGTGGAATTCTTAGGGTCATCTTGTAGATTGTCATAAGAGGGGTCACATTTGGCTTTTTATCATGAAGTAGTCTATAAGGAAGAATTAACCCCCTCGTGTCACTGAGATGGCTGTTCCTGGGCATAACTGTAAATTCATTCGGACACCCATGGGGGAAAATATTCGCAACACACCAACCCCATCCTATCGCACCACCATATAATTAATCTTACCCGGCCTTTTTTTGCTGTTTTTCCTTCTGTTTACCCGAATACCAAACTATATCAATTACTCGAGCTCTTTTTACCTCTTGGTATGGCCCCAAAACTGTTAGTGGTAGTACCTGTCTAGGACCCATCTATTATAAATCACGCCTACTAAACAAAATTAATCTACATACCAATCGTATAGAAAACATACATTTACAGCATGAATCAATATATGAAGATATTAAGAATCTTCCACTCTATAATAAATAGCAATATGTATGCATTTGTATACTAGCAGGGCTCGTGTCCCGGCGTTGCCCGAAGGAATATAAAATAATGATTTAATGGAAAAAAAAAACTAAATATTAGAGCATCAATTATAAAAAAAAGAAGAAAAGAACCCATTTAACTCTAAATAATTTAGGTAACTAAAATAGGGTTAGCCATGTTTTTGGCGTTGCCCAGGGAAAATATAAATAATTTGATTCAAAAGAAAGATGATGATGATGATGATGATGATGATGATGATGATGATGATGATGATGATGATGATGATGATGATGATGATGATGATGATGATGATGATGATGATGATTATTATCTATCTGTGAAAAAGACTTTGATAGGGTTTTGCACAAAGATCTGCTTCTTAAGTTTACTAGGTATGTAATACCTGGAAATCCCATTTCTCTGATAGGTTTATAAAAGTTGTCGTTCATGGGTAGAAGTCTTCAGTGCAGGGTGTCAACGCCGGTGTGCCTCAAGAATCCATTCTGGGCCCAACCCTCTTCATGATATTCATCAATGATCTCCCAAATCATATTCTAAGATGATTCGTGTGCATCTATGAAGATGACACAACCATCTATGGCAGCACGTCGAAGAGCATTAATGATTAAGATATTGCTGATGATCCTTCTCTTCCGACCGTGAGCACATGATGCAATGGGGAAGCAAGTAGCTTGTTACTTGTAATACATCTAAAACCAAGCTTCTCTCCTTTCACCACCAACGCTCTTACCCTTACTCTGCCTCAGTTGAAATGAATGGCACTCTTTTTGGGGAACCCCCCTGCTTTTATAAGCTGCTCGGACTGACTTTCACTCTAGACCTGAAATCGGTAATTTTTACATCAAATCTGTTGCTATGGTCGCTGGGAAAATTGTTGTATCATTCTACTGCTCCAGAAAGTATCTAACTCCTGCAGACACATAAACAAATACTTGTTCTACTATTTAGACCCAGATTGAGGAATAAAACAAAAACAATTGTCCTATAGTAAATAATAAACAATTAATATAGAAAACAAAAGTAAATAATAAAAATTGTAAAATAAACAAAAATGTCTATTAGTGACCGAATAAAAAAAACGACGTAAGATTAAAAAAATGTTTATAAATAAATATATAAATTAAAACAAATTGAATAAACTAGAATTATGGGCACTACGGGCCACAATTCAAATATGTATTAAATATTAAATTATTTTAACGCCAATACGTAGTTAAAGCAAATTAAATTGTTTGGGACTGTTAAAATAATTTTCTAACACTATTGATAACATTTATCATTTATTTGTTTATTGTTTATTATCGCTTATGTTTGAATTCATGTTTTGAAACATGGCGTAAATCATGAATTACGCCAAAGCTATAATTATTTTGTTAACGTAATG
>OY744539.1:22756561-22759061 GCA_963556195.1 Sepiola atlantica
TATCAAAATATAAACATTTTTTTAAATTATATATATATATATATATATATATATATATATATATATATAATTTTTTTTAAATGTTTATATTTTGATACGTTGATATTTTTTGATATTTTTAATATAAAACTAAAACTAAAGATACATTAATCACCTAAAAAGTAGTGTAATGGATTCGTCTAAACACGTTAAAATGCAGCAACATTTTTGTAAGTAACGGATAAATGTTATTAGACAGACGAACAACACAGGTAAGGAGAACTTTTTTTTTTTAATAACTAATATAAGTTAGCAAAACATTTATATGGAAAAAAAAATTAGATTTAGTATACGGAACGTTTATGTTTTTGTCTTTTAAGGGAAGTGGGGTCTGATCAACTCTGCTGGGAAGTTATGAAATTAAATACTGTCTTGTTTTTAATTCCAGAAACAGTTTTTCATGGTAAACAACTGATGATCCCTTAAATAATGTTAGAAGCAAACTAATATAATAAATGTTAAAAACTAAATTGACTTACATGATTGATTTTCCACTGAACGACTTCGGAGTTAAGGTTTATTTTTTTCCTTATATAGTTTTAATGGTTGAGAAACTTCCGAGACTATATATATATATATATATATATATATATATATATATATATATATATATATATATAATTTTTTTAAAATGTTTATATTTTGATACGTTGATATTTTTTATATTTTTAATATAAAACTAAAACTAAAGATACATTAATCACCTAAAAAGTAGTGTAATGGATTCGTCTAAACACGTTAAAATGCAGCAACATTTTTGTAAGTAACGGATAAATTTTATTAGACAGACGAACAACACAGGTAAGGAGAACTTTTTTTTTTAATAACTCATATAAGTTAGCAAAACATTTATACGGAACAAAACTTAGATTTAGTATACGGAACGTTTATGTTTTTGTCTTTTAAGGAAAGTGGGGTCTGATCAACTCTGCTGGGAAGTCATGAAATTAAATACTGTCTTGTTTTTAATTTCACAAACAGTTTTCCATGGTAAACAACTGATGATCCCTTAAATAATGTTAGAAGCAAACTAATATAATAAATGTAAAAAACTAAATTGACTTACATGATTGATTTTCCACTGAACGACTTCGGAGTTAAGGTTTATTTTTTTCCTTATATAGTTTTAATGGTTGAGAAACTTCCGAGACTATATATATATATATATATATATATATATAGTCTCGGAAGTTTCTCAACCATTAAAACTATATAAGGAAAAAAAAACAAAAAACCTTAACTCCGAAGTCGTTCAGTGGAAAATCAATCATGTAAGTCAATTTAGTGTTTACCTTATATAGTTTCAATGGTTGAGAAACTTCCCAGACTATATATATATATATATATATATATATATATATATATATATATATATATATATATATATATATATATATATATATATACATTTGTTAGAACAAATAAAATAAATAAAGTATTAGTACATCTGCTTACCAGAGGAAAGTATGCATACCAAAACACAGAGTATCAACCATTGTTTCCGGATTTGCATTGTGTACGTAATTGAAGCTAACCTTCGTTTACTGATTTATATCGATGACACGTGTCAACGACGAGTGCGCATGCGTCGCGTTTGAAAACTTTGTTGACAATTAAGTGTGAGACGGTTGCAGTCAGGTGTTAGCCAAAAAATGGCAGGAACTGATATCTCCGTTTTGGGTTGCTTTTTAGGAAATATTAAACATATTGGTATCAATGGATTAGAAAATCCCCCCCACACACACACACAAAATGGGCTACTATAAAACCTCAATTCAGAAGCCGGAACTTGATTGTGTGTGTGAGTGAGAGAGAGAGAAAGACAGAGAGACAGAGGAGCAGAGGAGACAGACGAAGAGAGGAAGATGAAGAAGATGCGAGAAAATAATAAGATAAGATTATGAGAAAGAGAAAGATCAAATCCTTATTTACCACTTTATATTATGTGTATGGATTTATATAAATGTGTGTGCGACTTGTATGCTGAAATCAATTTATCAGGGTCGAGATACCTATACCTCGATTGCCTATATATTTCCCTCCAATCATCAAATATAACTTTATATAAAATGTACACACACATATAAATAAGGAGAGTTTGAATTACCTACTAATCACGATTATTGAGTGTCTTCGGTCTCTCTATGCAAGGGTTTGTCAGGACAACCCAACATAAGGATACTGCACTCTACCAGTATTGGCTAAGATCAAAGTGTAGTATCTGTTCCGATAGATACTGCACCCCATAGACTGGTATTGTCTTGGCCTTCAGGGCTTGCCGGTCTATGGGATTGTCCTGTGCAGTTCTAGGAGGTCCACCCTCCCAGGCTTTGCCTCCCCTCTTTGGGGAGGAGTAAGTTAATTGCTTACTGCTTGAGGCGCCCCTACCGGGGAATGCCGACGGGGCTGCCCAGGCAATTTTTGATGGTCAGAGTGCTCACCTCTCGGGCGCTGGCTTTTC
>OY744539.1:22764061-22769061 GCA_963556195.1 Sepiola atlantica
TAGTCTCTCTCTATATATATACTCTATCGTACTTTCTATAGACTGACCTTCAATTTCGTGTTTCTTTCTGGTAAGATATTCACAGCAAGAACATGTCTTATACCACGATGGAAAAAGACTTTTCCTTTTTCTTCCATGTGCCTATGAATAGAACTTTTTTGCAAGTGTTTCCTCTCAGAATACAACATAGTCGTCTGTGAACACACATTACCGCAAGACTGTTTCCCATCAGATTACAACATAGTCGTTTTCAGATTAACAAATGCTTGCTATAAACCGCCCTAAAAAATAATCAAACTTGCTTCATACCATTGATTGCTCCTCATGTTTCGACTGACAATCTTTCAATCTGATTAACCCTTAACCTCGAATGGGTTTTTGCCTTGATAAATCGTGAAAAAATAGTAAAAAATGTATAGTTTGTATGATTCCATGTTTATGTTTAAGTCACGTGATATATATTTTTTCTTCATATCACCAGTTAAGCAACGTTGCACCTGGTTAGTACCTAAACGAGTAACTATTTAGGTCTTGTAAACACATTCCACAAGTAATGACCTCAATAGTAACAAAAAAAGTCTAAAATAGGCAAACCAGAAGAATCCCCGACTCAAAGTCCGCAGTAACCGGTGTCCGGTCAGATTCAGTTCCTGGTATTAAACTTCATCTTTAATATAACTTCCGGCAGTGGTTTAAGTGCCCCAACTTTATTGATTTACTAGCAAATATATGCTTCCCCCGGTCACATATTTTTGCTAGGTTAAGAGGAAAATATCATGATGAACAAACTGCATACACTGAGCTTCAAAGGAGGGGGCAATGCCTGGTAGGATAGTACCATTACAATAGAACATATACTACAATACTCCCTCCAAAATAGAGGAGGTATAAGTTGGGAGAATCTTCCCTATAAAAGGAGAAGAAACAACAGAAAAGATACTAAACTACCCCCCCCCCAAAAAAAGAAAGAAAAGAGAATTTAGTACCTGGGAAGATGAACTGAAGAGATACTACATTAACCCTCCTTCGAAGGAGGATGTAATACCCGAGAGGGTTAGGGTTTTATGAGAACAGAACCGATACCTCACTGGCCATCCCATTGATAGTTTACACAATAATAGATTAAATCAGTTTTTATTTAATTCATTTAAAAATGCCTCGTTATAAAAACATTATTTTATTATAGTTCCTTGGTCTTTTGGCTAAGATCAAAGTGTAGTATATGTTCTCTATGTCGTACCAACATCAGACGTTAATTTAAAAAAAAAATAAAAATAAAAATAATACGGCGTCGTTAACTGAATATAGGAAGGGAAAGAGGGAGAGAGGGGAAGGGGGAAGAGGGAAGAAAGGAAAAGAGGCAAACAAATTAGCCAGCCAGAGAGATAGATAGAGACAACCAATCAGTAGCAAGCAAGCCACAGCTTTCATCCTTTTTTCTTCCTCGCTTCTGCCGAGTCGGTAAAAATTCTCGCGAGCGATGTTATGTTTTTCTTAAGTTATCCATTTTTTTATTAAATAATTTTAATTAATTACTATTAATATGAACGAAACTATTGCAGATATGTAGATAAGATAGTACAACAAAATCAAAAATCAAAAACATCAAATATTAATTAATTATGAAGTGCTTAAAAATAGATATGCAAATTAGACTATCTAATAACTGTCCTTCTAGCGGTCGTTTCTAATATATATAGAGTATTTACAAATGTCTACGTTGGAGGAGTTTATTGCTTACTGTCTGAGGCGCCCCTACCGGGGAATGCTGACGGGGCTGCCCAGGCAATTTTTAAATGGCCAGAGTGCTCACCTCTCGAGCGCTGGCTTTTCAAACCCCACTTTCTCGACCCGATCTTAGGTCAAATCTTACTTGACCTTCGGGGCTTGATTTACTGTGTAGTTCTAGGAGGTCAACCCTCCCAGGCTTTGCCTCCCCTCTTTGAGGAGGAGTAAGTTTATTGCTTACTGCCTGAGGTGCCCCTACCGGGGAATGCCGACGGGGCTGCCCAGGCAATTTTTAATGGCCAGATTGCTCACCTTCTCGGGCGCTGGCTTTTCAAATCCCACTTTCCCGACCCGACCTTGGGTCACATCTTACCTTGTGGGAGTAAGATAAAACTGGCCTTGTCCCTAACCTCCTGGGGAGGTAAATAAAATGTTGTATTATTGATCGGCCTTTGTTCCAATGGATACTACACCCCATAAACTGGTATCGTCTTAGCCTTCGGGTTTGATTTACGCCGGTCTATGGGTCTGTCCTGTGCAGTTCTGGGAGGCCTCCCCTCTTTGGGGAGGAGTAAATTTATTGCTTACTGCCTGAGGTGCCCCTACCGGGGAATGCCGACGGGGCTGCCCAGGCAATTTTTAATGGCCAGATTGCTCACCTTCTCGGGCGCTGGCTTTTCAAATCCCACTTTCCCGACCCGACCTTGAGTCACATCTTACCTTGTGGGAGTAAGATAAAACTGGCCTTGTGCCACACCTCTGGAGAGGTAAATAAAATGTTGTATTATTGATTTAAAATAACAGTAACCCGTTTGGATTGTAATATAGGAGTGATAAATAAAAAAAAACTTTCGCATTTATTGATTTAGATTTAAGGTGAAAGTACAGAATAGGAAATAACGCCCCCTCTGACCATGTTAAGAATAGCTTCCTAAATAATAACGTTATCATTTCAGGACGGTCAGTAGTAAACTGCAAAATATATTTTAGAAAGCCCTTCTTTACATGGGTGGGAGGTGAGAAGTTGTTCACTATTCTGTATCTTCACTTAATTTAATAAGTAAAAATTAACACAAAACTTGGCAAACCACTAGAGTAAGCGACTCAAAACACGAAATATTTAATATCTGGAACTGAATCTGACCGGACACCGTTTGCTGCAGACTTTGCGTCGGGGATTCTTCTGGTTTGCCCTAAAATTTAAGGCTTAAACTTAAGAGGTTTTAAAGAAATCAAAATTCAGGTAATCTTACTCAAATTCAATGCAAATTCCAGAATTTCACGAAGGGGTTCAGTCCTCTTTGCATAAAACGAAATTAAACGAAATATAGCCCACAGTATGACCCCTTACGCCTTACAAGTGTGTTCCAAAATTTATCATGATCGGTTTATGAGTTTAGGAGTAAATTAGGTGCATGCAAATATATAAACATATACACATACCTAACTTTATATAAATAGATAGATATATCTCTATTTATATAAAGTTAGGTATGTGTATATGTTTATATATCTTTATGTATAGGATTCACTCATAAACTAATTAATAAATACTCCCAACATTTCAGTTTCTTCGGGGTATTTTACAGTCTCTTATGGGCATAATATGGGCACAACCTCTAATTTAAAAATCCCACGCATGCGTATAAATGAGTACCACGACAGAACTCGACTACGTCCGTCAAGTTTACAATTTGCGCCAGTAACCAAGCAACATTGAAAATGAATTCGGGTGTTTTTAATTTTGTTTATTCTTTGTTGTTTCTATTTGCTATGTTTTTTTCAAGTTTTTAGTCTCATATCTTTCCGCTTTCGGCTTGTCATCTTGCTACCTGTGATTCTGCACAGGTGTCGCGAATAACTATGATACTTATATCTCTTATCTCAAGATAACGCATACATTTCCCTTTTCTTCAGTGAAGGAAACAAAACTGCAGGGCGCTTGATAAAAGTGCGCCCACGTATAGATACTGTACTAAAGCCATGATCTTTATGTATTCTTTATATCCTCTTCTTCCTCTTCTTCTTCTTCTTCATCTCATTCTTCCTTTCCTTCTTCCTCCTCTTCTTCTTCTTTCTCTTCTTCTTCTACTTCCTTCCCTTCTTCCTCTTCTTCTTCCTCTTATTCTTCCTCTTCCTCTTCCTCTCCCTCTTCCTCTTCTTCTTCTTCTTCTTCTTCTTCTTCCTCTTCCTCTTCTTCTTCTACTTCTTCTTCAACAGCAACAACAGTAACACAAAAAACTCGGCTTTTTGGCTAGGAGCAAAGTGTAGTATCTATTCTACTGCTCCACTTAGTCTATTCTGTCCTCAGTCAGCGACAAATCCTTCTAGATTGAGGCAATTTTTATTTTGGGTCCAATCCAAAGTGCTCGTTTTGGGGGAGCCGGATTTTCCATACGTTAAAAACCGACCTTGTGTCTTACTCGTGTCTATTTCTTTATTAAAGGTTACAAGACTGTCTAGTAATCATGGCTCTATCATGAGACGAAATATATTGAATCAAATCTTGCAGTTTCAGTTCCCTTGGTTTCATGGTTTTGTTTCATTTATATTTCATTTCTATGTGGCTGATTAGCGTTCGTAGTTTATGTGGGTTGGTTTCCGCATTCGAGGATTTTCCTTAAGATTTTAGCTTTGTTCATCATTGCCGTCCTTTGAATAGTCTCAGTCTTCCCTGTCATTCGAATTTCTCTTTGTCTTTTTTCAGGTTTTACGGATTACGATTATTGGTATTATATTGACTTTCTTCATGTTCCATATCTCTTTCAGTTCTCTAGCAAGTTCAGTGTATTATTATTATTATTATTATTATTATTATTATTATTATTATTATTATTATTATTATAGAAAAGTTATTTTTCCATCGAATTTACATAGGTTGTTGTGGTGTGTACAGAAACATTATGTAAATGAGATGGCCACACTGAGAAAAAAAGAGTCATGCTTTCTCTAGCTGCTTACAGAGATATAAAGAAATATTAAAGTGGTTAAATCAACACAGAGTTAGAGGTGACGAAAGTAATACATAAATAGGTAAGAGAGAGATGGTTGACTTGTTTATTTAATTATAAATTACGGCGAATTTGAACGATTAAAACAGTTTTTCAACATAACTCAATCTCAGAACTAAAACATATTTTAGCATGTATCTCGTGTATTAAAATATATATGTTAAAAAGCCTTATGAAAACAAACGTTGATTAACTCACATTTAGTATAATAATAGATAATAAATATTCTTTTTCATATCGATGACTATCTATAATATAAAT